>JABXJD010000041.1:1345000-1940000 GCA_013375575.1 Percina caprodes
TCTTATATAGCGTTTTTCTGATCTCAACAACTACTCAAAGCACTTTTATATAGTACATACACATCGAAATGGGAATTATCCCCTGTAAGAATTCTAATGCAGACATGTGGATATCAAAAGTACAATTGTGGATATCTGAAATTAAAAGCCCTGTAAAACATGAATTGCAAAATTGTTGTCATTCCTATGTATATATGTATATTTAAAAGAATATACCAATAATGTTGAAATACTGATATCCAATACAATAATTATCCAATCTGCTGCAATCTGGATATATCAAGCCCAGCTATTTCCGTTCTTTCAATGGATTTGGCACATTTACTGAAACATCCTTAGAGTTTTCAAAACTCTATCCTCAAACCATGCGGTACATTCAGCACATCACTCTCTGTAACCTCCAAAAGGTAATTACTCAATCAAAAATAATGAACTCCTGTTTCAAATGTAAATAGATTCATCAATGAATAAAGCATTGTCATCAAAACAAAAGGTTCCTTCATCAATGCTTAGACCAAGAACTCTTGTAAATTGACTGTGTACTCTGAAAGGGTGATAGTTACCCACTCTGTAATAGTGTCCAGTTGCTAACATTGTATATTTAGGCAGCTGAATAGTATTGATGTTAGCCATGGGCACACACTATACGTACTTTCTCATTGTTAAAAACATAAAGCTTGTACAGAAAATAGAAATACAACAGCAAAATGATCAGGAAATGCTGTAAAAAAATATCCAAGAAAAAAGGAAAAAAGCTGCAAATGTATCAACCTAAAGGGTCATCCAGTCTCTCCTCTCTGTCGGGCCCCAGCATTTTATCGACATCACACCTGATATCCTACCTTGCACTGCAACAAGGGAAAATCTTTTGTAATGACGCAGCCAAAGACAACTTTTACAACAATACCACATAACTAGTATGTATCTAATATACAGTGTGTGTGACAAGTTATTGTGATTGTTGGTTGCTCTTTTTTGCATGTAGGGATTTCCACACTAATGTGTGTAGTTGCATTTGAGAGTAATATGATTCAAGCAACTGAATGCTGACTTATTTGATCTCCAAGGCTTACTCAATATATTTTGTGCCAAACAAATGAGAAATGACTATAGTCATGTGAACTGACCAAATGTTCATATAGTCATATAGTTTGATGTTAAGTTTAGTCAAACTTAACCTGAACGCACCATGTAACATCGCAGTAACTGCCCATCTGGGGGTCATCTGACGCCCTTATAGCGATTTTACTGGTCCTGCCACCTGTCAATCACACACTCACAGCGTGGTTGATAATAACATGGGTGGGCTCGAGGGGGCGGTGGTGTACTGTCAATGATGACAATATGTAGTCACGCATTACTGAATATAAGTAATGATTTATCACTCAGGGTTATACGTTAAATTGTGCGTTAGAAAAATAGCATCAGTGTAACAGTACCGGAGCTTGACAGGTGACCTTTGGTTGTCGTCACCGTGTCGGTGTGTGAGAGACGGCGGCGAGTGAGACGTTAGCTAGCTAGCTAGTTAGCTAGTTCAGTCATCAGGAAGAAGTGTCAACGCCTGCACCAAGGGACGAGGAGAGCCCGTTTGTGGTCATGGCTGCCCTCGGTAACTCCGGGGCCGCTTCCAGTCCGATGGTGGTCCTGGCTCCGAAGACTAAAACGAAAAAGAAACATTTCGTGCAGCAGAAGGTGAAAGTGTTTCGAGCCAGCGACCCCGTCATGAGCGTCTTCATGTGGGGCGTCAATCACTCGGTGAGTCACTGGAAGCTAATGATGCTAACGTATCTTAAATGTAGCTTTAGTTAGCAGTTAGCAAGTGAGCCAGCTGGTAGTGTTGCACAGAAATCTGTTATCCGTCAGTTTGTAGAATGTGACACGAGAGGAGCCTCAAAAACCAAAAGCTTTGAATAAAAACGACATGTGGTGTTTTCCGGATCTACATACATACTTATACACCTGGACACCGGTTTCTCTTACACAGCTATCAACATATATGGTCATGGGGTCAAATTGTTGTTAGGAGCTATTTAAATGCTATTAAAATATTATGGACTTTGGTAACAGCTATCAAAATACAGTAGGAGCCATGGTAAAACAAATACAGGAGTACTAATATCGTAGCATTGCATTGAATCTGAAAGGAGAAATAATGCAGAATAACAAGTTCAGTGTTGGAATGTACCAACTACATTTACCCAGGTATTTCTACTATATTTTGGAAGCCAGTACAGTACTGTTCACGCCACTAAATGTACAACATTACTTATCAGTTACTTTATAGAATTAGTAATACAAAACTAATAAATTACAATGTTTTATTAAGACGAGGATACCAGCAGTATAAAAGTTGACATTTGCTTAATTGATAAACATTTTAGGGGTCTACTGATTATGCCTTGGCCGATGACCAATACGGGCTGCTGATGTTTGAAGCCGATACTGCTTTTGCTCCCTCAGTTTACATCATAAAAATGTAAACCCTGCCACACTGGATTTGTTTTTGGAATCTGCTCTGGCATTTCTTTAGGAGTAATACACAAAAACACAGATCACTGTCACTTGTGCAATCATCTTACATTCATATCCCGACCAATTCTGTGTGCAATGTGCATCATATGGATGGGTGCACTGCATATGGTTAACTGTGCAAAGGTGAAAGGCTTTCATCATCATCATCTACAACGCAGCTGTGATGACGCATTGCTTGCTGACATATTATAAGACAGATATATATAATCAGGTCATCACTAAATGTCCTTTGTCAACACATTTAAATCATTTAAGAAAACAATAAACCTGAAAAGTAGCCATTGAAATAAAGTGCTTGATTTGTAATTTAAGACTGCCGTGGTGCTAGTGGTGGGGGCAGTCCACGGTCTGCACGTGAACTGCAGCGTCTCCAGCAACGCAGAGCTGCCTGAGGGCGCTTCTGTAACTGGAATAATGGCATGGAAATAATTTCTTTTCTGACATAGTAATTAACATATCTTTGGATTAAACAAGACATTTGGTTTGGCAACATCACTGTGGGCACTAGGAAGTTGTGATGGACATTTTTCATTTTTTTATGATGTCAGAGGCCAATCAGTCGAGGAATTAATCGGCAGATTGGGGCTGCAACTAAGGATTATTTAACGATTAATTGTTGAACCATTTAAATCTGTAAAACAGTGAAAAATGCCTGTCACAAGTTCCCAAAGCCCAATGTGACATCATCTTATTGCTCAATTTGTCCGATCTACAGTTTACACCCCTAAAATATTCAATTTACAGTAATATTAAATGAGAAAAGAAAATCTGAAACGACAATAGATGAATAAATGATTATCAAAATAGTTAATAGATTATCAAAACGGTTGGTCAAAATAATTGTTTTCAGCTCCATGGCAGTCTGCAGATTAGTTGATGATGTAAATACATGTTTGTTGCAACCCTATTTTAGACACTAAATATTGCCTCTTACATGATGATTGTCTTTTAGCAATTATGTTCTTTATTTCAGATCAATGATCTTAACCAGGTACCTGTTCCTGTCATGCTGCTGCCTGATGACTTTAAAGCCAACACTAAGATCAAAGTCAACAACCACCTCTTCAACAAGTAAGACACAGAAACAAGTGCAGTGCTAATTAAAGCAGGATTGGTTGGAATGCAGATAACTCAGACTAAAATAGACCAGACACTTTGTCTTGTGTCGAACGATAAAGTCCTGGGCCCGCATTTATTAAGCTTCTCAAACTGCCATTTAGTCTTAATGGTCCCATGGCATGACAATTTCATTTCATTAGGTTTTTTAACATTAATAGCCTGCCTATGGTCCCCCAGTGGCTAGAAATGGTAATAGGTGTAAACCGAGCCCTGGGTATCCTGCTCTGCCTGAATCTTGCCCCCTTATGAGGTCATAAGGGGCAAGGTTACCTCCCCAAGGTTACGTCCCCTTTCTCTGCTTTGCCCGCCCAGAGAATTTGGCCCACCCATGAGAGAGAGAGAGACATCATGGCTTTCAAACAAGCAAAGTGGCAGTTGGTCAAGGCCACCCCCAGCCTACACCTTGCCCACCCCCTCCTCCTCCTTCTTAAAAGCTACAGACTCAGAAATGGCACATACTAAGGAAAGCTCATTGTGGGACTGGCTCTAGTGGTTGGAATTCTGCACCAAGGCTGAATTTGGGAAACAGTCTTCAGATACAGTATTAGGGGACCACTAAGGTCTATATAAAAGAGACTTCAGATACAGTATTAGGGACCACTAAGGTCTATATAAAAGAGACTTCAGATACAGTGTTAGGGACCACTAAGGTCTATATAAAAGAGACTTCAGATACAGTATTAGGGACCACTAAGGTCTATATAAAAGAGACTTTAGATACAGTATTAGGGGACCACTAAGGTCTATATAAAAGAAACTTCAGGTACAGTATTAGGGGACCACTAAGGTCTATATAAAGAGACTTCAGATACAGTATTAGGGGACCACTAAGGTCTATATAAAAGAAACTTCAGGTACAGTATTAGGGGACCACTAAGGCTAAAGCGTCCAAAGAGCACCATGTCATGGGACCTATTATGTGCTGAGAAATCATGAAATTTACTCCTCCTTTCAAACTTAAGTATAAAAGCAAGTCAAATCAGAGAATCACTCACTAAGAGAGCTCCAGAGGTCTCTCCAGTGGTTAGGAGTTACCAGTAAGGGCTTGTGATGGCACTGAGGAGACAGAGACCTGCGCAAATCTTTCAGGAGAGGAACAGAACGTGGACATGGTGGAAAGCGTGTTTTCCAATGTGTATATCATTATGTATTCTCTTGAAAATTCTTTACTGTCAAATGTGTGTCAAGGACTTACATTTGGTTACTTGCCGAAACCGAGTACTAATCCCTCTGGTGTCCAAGGGTGTTTTCAGACACACAGATGATTTTGGCCTTCTCTGATATTGTTGTCAATTAGAACAAAACAGTATTTTCAAAGTACCATGCCTTTTTTCTATTCAAAGCTCAATGCCACAGCCTGGACATTTCCCCGGGCTAGTGTCAATAAAAATAAATCATATAATTCCTAATAACAAAATAATGATGTGAAGTTAAGAGAGTGAAGAACACAAAGTTCGATGACGTCATTTATGTGCATATTAGGTAGCCATGTGGATTGTTAACGCTCAGTTCACAAGATTTTGTCCAAATTGAAAGCCTTGTGGCAAACTACAAACAAAAAACAGTTGGACTACACACCGAGAGCTTTCGTTTCAGCCTGTTTATGAAAAAAAAAAAAAAAAATCTATTTACAGAGTAGCACTGGTTGATAAAACAGCGCTGTGTAGGTATTGCATTCAGACAGAGCAGACTGAAATATGGCTTTCTTCATGTTTATGCCCGTTAAGCTGATGAGACGTTGGGCTAACACCAATACTCCAAATATCAGTGGTGAAGTTTACAGGCAAGAGGCTGCTGATGTGTTTTTCACAAAACAGCTTTGGAAACGCGGTTTCTGTGATGCGACGGCGGGGAATCTCTCGGCTCCAGTACACAAAGAAGCAACGAAACCCAGTATTATTAACGCCTGATAATGGCTGGTCGTCAAGTGCTTAGTTATTTATTTACAGCCAAACGTTCTCCAAACGGCTGGCATTGCTCCTCTTCCGTTGCCTATACCTGCTTGACGGAGAAGTTATTGTCACATTGCTATAAGAGGATATCGGGTGTGGTAGTATTGTAGTAGTTTTATGACTACAAACTACAAGTACATGCGCACGGCTTTGGACCGATACTGGTATTGTAGTGTTCTTGTGAGTAATCCTCAGAGGCTTGATAAATACAGGGCCTGAGGTCTATGTTGGACGTTGTAGTTTGGCAAAGAGTATGTGAAAGATCTGTTTGTTTGTCAGGCCAGCTCCGTCTAACTTCCCTGCACCTTCTCTTTTTTGCAGAGAAAATCTTCCAGGACATTTTAAGTTCAAAGAATACTGTCCTCAGGTCTTCCGAAATCTAAGGGAACGGTTTGGTATTGAGGATCTGGACTATCAGGTATGTGATGCACTGATGTACTATTCAGTATGCTTGTGATGTCACTCTGTTGGCACACAATTGTTAATACAAAAGAGGTGTACAGCAGTGCTCATTACTTTTCAAATAATTATTTTTTAAATCAAAAGGTGGTAGATCTCTGAACTTACCTGTGTGCTTTGTGTTCTCCAGGTTTCATTGACTCGCAGCCCCCCGTTGAGGAGTGTAGATGACCAGGGGGAGGGTCTGCTCCTCAACTCCTACGACCGAACGCTGGTCATCAAGCAAATCTCCAGCGAGGATGTTGCAGACATGCACAGCATCCTGTCTGAGTATCACCAGGTAAGGTCTGGGTGATTAACGGAGAAGTCTGCAGATATTATGTATTTTTCTTCCTATTAACAAATCTTATGAATAGACCAAAACCCATACTTACCACTAGACCATACCATACTTAACACTACCCTGTCTGTGGCAGACACATACTGTAAATCTTTAGAAATGTATAGTTTGATTGTATAAACCTGCTGAGGTTTGCGGCATTCGGGATATGTGGCAACCTGTATAATTTTTGACTATTTATAAAAATGATACCCATGCAGGTGGTCCAGACTCACCCAAAAAGTCCTAAAAAAAGATGCATTTTCCAGATGAAAAAGTTGTATATTGTTTTGCATTATCCCCTAGCCCTCGTTTCATTGGCAAAAAGGCAAACTGTCCTTAAACTGTTGGATGTCGTAGTTTTTAGCAAACGTCACTCAAACAGGAGTAAAATCATCATAAATTTATAGGTTCCAAGTCAATTGTGATTATGAATACTGTAAAAGTTTTTTTTTGTGAATTAGGCTTGTGATCTGTTTTCACCCCGCCCCTCAAAGAATCAGAAGCAAGAATCGTTAAACTTTACTCACAAAGCCAGGACCATTCACCTCCTGTCTGCTTTAGAGAGCTGTGTATAAAGCTTCAAATCTATAGCGCTGTGTGTCCTACTTACAGAATACTTTCTTTAACCTTTGTTCGGACCTTTAGTAGCTAAAGAACGAAAATAAATTAAAGCTGCAAGCAGCGATGAGCGGGCCCTCGCCTCCTCGCAGGTTGGGGGTAATGGTTCACATTAGAAAAGATCCTTTTTCATTTTTATCTTCTATGTAGATGCACTCCCATACAAAATCACAGCAGTAGTCGAAAATAATGTATTATTTCCAAATAGAGCTATTTATGTCATTCTTTAAAAATTACTTTTTCTTTTTTCATATCGCAATATATATCGCAGGACAAAAAAATATCGCAATGTCAGATTTTTTTCCCAGTATCGTGCAGGCTTTCTGCGGAGCATCGGGAACAAACAACGTTTGATGATTGTTGTTGTTTTTTTCCTAAAAGATATTCAAATGTTTATATCAACACTATCTACATGTAAATAGCAGAGTGCATCCATAGGAGAGATAAGAGTGGTTTGTTTCTATGAGGTTTTGTTTCACATTTTCTGCCTAGCCTGATATTCGTGTTCATGCTCGTTTGGACAAGTTGTGTGGATATTTCCGAACTAGGTCTGACATTGGCTAAACATACCACTGATTAAACCTTCAGCTGCTTTGAGCTCTTATTGGAATGTGTAGCGTGTGGTTCTACAGCCTACACAGAGCTGGGAGGAAGATGAGGAAAAATGGCAGCTCTGTTTCCGAGTGATTTTGAATTCACTTGGTCCTGAATGAATTCATTATTATCACAGTATCTGCGTTGGCACTGCACAGCCTCTGTGATTCATAATGATATACAAGTTGCCGTTCATTGTGTCAGTTTAGTCGGCGGGGTACATGTTTGGCATGCTGAACGACTGCTTTGTATTAAGTGAAATTATGAATAATTTAGGGCTGTTTCTGTAGAAGTCTGTGAGAAAGTGACCCTCTTCTCACTTGATATATTACCTCAGTAAACATTTTCATAATGAGTTTATGGTCTCAATCGCTAGTTTTAAGTCTTCTGCGACACAGAATGATGTTCATTTTTTGAATAATAGTCTTGTTGATTTTAAAATCAACGATAAAGCACGGGGTGTTTTAGGGTGTGGCTATGATGTGATTGACAGTCTGCTGCCTGTCATATATGTAATATAACTATGGGACAAAGATATATTTGAAACCTAGCAAAATCTAAATCTTACCTCGAGTCATGTAGGCTAGCTTTTAGCAGAAGTTGCATCCAGATTGCCAGTGAAAGTGTGTAACCAGCGTTGCCAACTCTCAGCTAATGTCACAGTCGGATACCGCCCAACAGTCTGTAGCTCCCCCATCTAAAATCACCACATCCGCAACCAGGACGGCTGCGCCCGTAACGACAAACTCGACAACTCATATCGGATCTCCACAAACCAATGGGTGATGTCACACATGCACTGTCCGTTAATATTAATCTATGGTCTGGACCCATAGCTCTATAGTTCTGTCATTTAAATTTACAGACTGAAAGACTTGACAGCGAACAGTCCCTGTTTTCACTGGGGTTCCTGGCTAATCCTGAGGCACTGTAGCAGGGGATTGAACCCAGCTCTCTTTGGTGCTGGGTGAGTGTTATTCTACTGGCAGAAGAGCCCAGACGTTAGAAATATACATATAACCCTAACCCATATAAAAACATAATGATGCACAAAACCGTGTTTGGACATTTATAGCAGAGTATTTTAATGCCCTGCCCAGTGTGTTTTAAGGGGACACTGAATAAGGTTAGTCTGAAGCAAGTGTCTATTTTGACTGACTGAGCACGGCTCAAAGTCTAACCTGGATACAGTCAGCAATTGCTTTGCATTCAAAGTGACATTTACAAATGGCCTAAGCCTGTGTTTTCATGAAACAGACTTTCATCTGTGAATTTTTTTTTTTTTTTTAGTGTATTTTACTATGTGCATGTTTAGCATGGACTTCCGTGTTACAGTATTCTGAATTTGACACGGGTCAGTAAACAGCATGCTCCGCTTGGATATTCCAAATGTAGCATTTTCTGCTTAGTACAGGTGGGATATGCCAAAATGATCTGGGTTATGGGGGCATTCTTTGGAGCACATTCAGAATGTTTAGGGTTTTTATTGCATTTTACACAACACAATCTATTGGCTCGTTACGGTCAGCTCCATGTGTTGTACACAAACCAACCAGTGAGAACTACTGGAGGGAATTCATAGAATTGTTAGGTCCTTCTAAATTATAGTGTGTGTTATAGACCTACTCTATCTGTAAAGTGTCTTGAGATAACTCTTGTTACGAATTGATACTCTGAACAAAATTCAATTGAGCAAGGCTGGTATGAGAGCGATGCATGCCCGCATGCTAAATATTATGAAAGACTTGATTATCAAACAGTTTTTTGGATATGCACGTGCCTTTTCAAGAAGGTGGTTGTAGAAAGGAGAAGTGGAGGCTGTGGAAGTCCTCCGTTGCCGGAAAACTTTAGAAAAATCCCATTTTTGACGTAAATACTTTAAAAAAGTTTTTCATTAGTTGGAATATGCACGGCTGCATGTAAAAGCTTAGTATGAATATTGTCTTTTTTGGAATAAGGGCAAAACCCAAAACATTTGGTGGATGTAAATGTAGTCATTTGCCCATGACAACAATATTCCACTCTCTGCACCCGCCATGCAAATTGCCTGTTGTTTCCTCTCTGCAGCACATAGTGAAGTGTCACGGCAGCACCCTGCTGCCCCAGTTCCTGGGGATGTACCGGGTGAGCGTGGACAGCGAAGAGACCTACCTGATCGTCATGAGGAACATGTTTAGCCACAGACTGATTGTACACAGGAAGTATGACCTGAAGGTGAGGAGGAACTTCAACACCTTTAATCTCCCATCACACTTCTCATCACTGGTTCAAAGAGGAAGAATAGAAATTACTTTTCTCTCACGTGGCCCTAATATCAGAACAAAGTCAAATTGACCTTTATTATCCCTCAAGGGGAAATTCATGGGGTCTTACATGTATCCTTAAAAGAAACACAACTTTTTAAAATATGGTCAGTACGCACAATACAATATACAACACGTATATAAAACACTAGAACAATAGGCAATTCATAACCAACAATACAAATATCTAAAGTGCAATTTATTTAGTGATTAAAGAGAAATCAAAGTGCCAGAGAATTGCATTATTGTGCAAAGATGAAGTGAAAGAGCCAATGGTAGTTTCAGTCTTTCATTGCCGTCTGCACAAATGAGTCGCTGTACTTCGTGGTTTGGTTTTTCTGCCGCAGAAAAACAAATGTGGCCTAAGACTGCTTTGTTTCTGTATCAGTCACAATATTTACAACAAGTTGTTCTTGCAGGGCTCTCTGGTGGCTCGTGAAGCAAGTGACAAAGAAAGGGTAAAAGACACACCTCGCCTACTTTTCATTTTGAATCTAAATGTGGCCAGCTGTTTCCTCTTCATCCTGTATGTCTTGCTAAAGATGCATTTTTTTATTATTTAGGGAAAAGAGCTTCCCACCTACAAGGACATGGACTTCAGGAACAACCTGCAGAAGGTGTATGTGACGGATGAACAGAAGGAGAAGTTCATGGAGAAACTCAACAGAGACGTGGAGGTACATGGAACACTTTAGTGTTGTTACACACGTCTACCACACAGCGGCAGCATCACTCCTACGATGCCATTTTGGCAGCAGGGTGGATGGATGTGAAATCCATTCACTAGCTAAAGAGCTAAATTTAGATATTAACTTTATAAACATAAAATAATTACATTCCTCAATTAATTGAAGATTAATCAGAATATATTTTTTTAAATTGTGTAATCTTTTTTTAAGCAAAACAGGTTCCAGCTTCTCAAAGGTGAATATTTCAGAATCAGAAAAAGAAAAACTTAATTGCACATACAAAACCCCAAGAACTGCACGTCAGGATTTGCTCCAGCAGAGGAAATCATAACAATCTGAATATCTTTGGGTGTGTCTAAACAAGCCATTTGAAGACACCACCACCACGGGCCAGGGAGCTTGTGAGGGGCATTTTTTGCTTTTTGCTGACATTTCCAAGAACAAACGATTAGTTGACGAATCATGAAAAAAAAAATCATAGAAAACAAAACAAAAACCACATCAAATCCTCACATTTAAAGAGTTGGAAGCTGAGAAGTTTGGTTATTTGTGCTTAAGAAAATGACCAAATCATTGTCAACCACCTTTCTGTGGATGGTTTCGGCTCTAGTTAATTTATCAGCACTATTTTACCTGTGACAAAGTTTTTGAATGTCCCGCCCAAAATGTCACTAATGCCTTAACATGTTAATGTCTTAAGAATGATTTCTGTCTTACTGTAAATCGATGCTCCGTTAACTAGGGCTGCAACTCAATATTCCCCACACTGGCTGTTAGATACCTGCTTTCCATGGAAGTCACGTCGTGAAATTACATAGACATTGCTATTTCTTTTTAAACCAACAAAACAGGAGTGAGGGAGACCCTCTACGGGGCTGAGGCTGAGGTTATAATTGACAATAATAATAATACTTGGTTACGTTTCTTCAGTATTAGCTACATTGTTTTACAAGTCATAGACAACATCTTGTTCTGGTGCAGGACCAAAGATACTAGAGCGCTACATTTACACTTTAGTTATTTAATTCATTTATTTTATTTTGATTGTAACCACCAGCATTATTGTCACAATGCATTTGATTGAGTTATCAAGCTCAAGTTTCATATTTATGTTTCATAATTTTATTTTTCTATGGGAACTGAAGTTATGTTGGAGCAGAGACAGGACAACTAGGTGATGTTCACAGGTGTACAGGCTTGAGCAGCTGAGGTAAAACATGTGCAGGAGCCCCGCCCAAAGGAAGATCGGGCGTGAAAAAGAATTGTTGAATAACCGAAAAAAATCAACAGATTAGTCAACTACCAAAATAATCCTTAGTTGCAGCCATACTGTTAACCTTGTTGTAAATGAAAGCTTGTCCCTGTCCCTTTTCCCACCAGTTTCTGGTGAGACTGAAGATCATGGACTACAGTTTGCTGCTCGGTATCCATGATGTGGGTCGAGCTGAGCGGGATGAGGAGGAGGGCGAGGAGGTTTCCAACGAGGAAGAAGCTGACGCGGAGAACGGCCTGGCACCGGGTGCCACGGTGGGCTCCTACGGCACCTCTCCAGAGGGAATCGCTGGTTACATGTCCTGCTGCAAACCTCTGGGGCCCGGCGAATTCGACCCCTATGTGGACGTGTACGCAGTTGCGAGCTGCCCAGGTGAAAACTTAGATAAAACACAAAACAAGATGATTCGAGGCTGAAACTAAACTGTGAAAAAAACCAACTTGATCTAGGTATGGATGCACTGATCTGTTACTTAAACTCAGCGTATCTCCTGATACCGTGTACCAGTCCGATACCGGTGCTTTATTTCTCCCCTGAATTTAAAATCTGTACAGCACTTCCTCGCTGCATGGCACTCATTAGAATCATTCTGTCAGTTAATGAGCTAACGATTAGTTGTTAAATCAAATAGACAATCGTCTTAAGCTCGTGACATGGGTCGATCTCTGAAAGTTGAATATGTTTGAGTTTAAGGCTGTTGAACAAAACAAGGTATTTCAAATGGTCACCTTTTAAGCTCCGGGTTTTTCAAATTTCAAACATTTTGATGGGCACAAACAATCGATTAATCGAGGAAACAATCTGTAGATTAATCGCTGGTTGAAGCCCGTCTAAAGACAGAATTTTAAATGTTCCTCTGAATTTTTTTCATCTAAAGTCACGTCATTATGTTACATCCGCTCCAGTGTCATCATCTCTAGCCAAGTTTCCATCCACATGTCAATCAAATTATCTGAAGTTTGGTAAAAAGAACTCATGTGAATAAATCTGGTGAAAGTGTGTTTCCATCCAACGTCTTTAAAGCCCATAAAAACCTGTGGTGACGACGTCACATGCTGTTTTGCAATCAAATTGGTATATTGAATTGATTTGAGACATTTTAAGGTGTTTACATTCATTTTTGCACTGAATCGCACAACATTCAAGCAAATATTTGCAAACAAAGTTTTTCTAGACAAAATGGATTGAGTCTACCAACACATGATCAATATTGGATAAGTTGTCATAGTGCTTATGTGCCATGTTCTGTTTCCAGAAAAGCATTTTTCCATTTGATATTAATTAATTTGGATAAAAACATGTGGATGGAAACATAGCTTATGTCATCTGGAAAATGAAAATCTTATAGTGGGAGGCTTTGATATTAATTTCTTCCTAGGGAGCTTGAATCTTGATTGTTCTGTGAGAGCTGTCACAGGCCCAATACAACAACCCTGACTGTCCTATACCTTTTTATCCCAGGAGCTCCTCATAAGGAAGTCTATTTCATGGGCCTGATTGACGTACTCACTCAGTACGACACCAAGAAGAAAGCGGCTCATGCAGCAAAAACAGTCAAACACGGGGTGAGTAGCGCGAGAGAGGACGGCGGTGAAGAGGTGGAGGACTGCTGTCGCTCCGTTGCACCTGCACGGAGGCCACGCGTCTGATGTTGTGAAATGTATACAGACGATGTTGGTGACCTTGCTCTTTGTCTTTGTCTTTGTCTCTGTTCTGTCGCAGGCTGGTGCTGAAATCTCCACAGTCCACCCCGAGCAGTACGCCAAGCGATTTCGCGACTTCATCTCCAACATCTTTGCGTAACACGCGGCTGTGACCGCCGCCAACAAGTCGATCCAACTGAGAGCTAAACTTGTTTTTATCTTTTGACCAAAAAATAGTATGCACACACAGATCATGATTTAAATGTGATCTGAGGCGAGACTACTTACCTTGTAGCAACGTAATGTACTACTTCTGATGCATATATTTATTTTTAAGATTTAAGATGCATTTCTTATATAGACTCTTTAACAGTATAACTCTGGAGCATCAGGGTACATTGAAACAAACTGCTGTTGATCAGTGTTAGACCACATTTGTGCAAGATCAAATATTAGTTAGGTTCCCCCGGCTTCCTTACAGGAAGAGTTTGACATTTTGGGGAAGTGAGCTTATTTGCGTAATGACAGTAGTTAGATGAGAAGATTGATACCACTCTCATGCGTCTGTTAAAGGTTCCCTGTGGAGTTTTTGACCTCTATTCATTTCTTCATGAATGGGTTCCTGTTATGTTTGTCTCGTGCACGAGGACCCATGTGCGCGCTATGCTCAGTCCTGCCAATGGTGATCTACAGGTGGCGGCAACACGCCAACATGTGCAGCAAAGTGCCAGCAGTGAAGAAGAGGAAGGCCAGCAAGTGAGTGTGGGTGTAAACGATGCTGGACTGGAAAGACTTAAACTCAGCTTTGCACATGTTTTATGAGAAAGGAAATTCAACGTTAGACGTCAAGGATACACCCAATGTGTTTTTCACTGAATGTAAACACAAAAAACCCCAGGCACCTTTTAATGTGACACTATAGGAGGACCAGGCGACCGATAGCTTAGCTTAGCATAAAGACTGGAAACCGGGGGGAAAAGCTAGCCTGGCTCTGTTTAAAAGTAGAACAAATCCTCGTGCCAGCGCCTTTTAAAGACGGCAATTTGTTATAACAGTTTTATGAGGAGTTTTGTGCACAACTTGTCGTTTTTACATCTTGGTTTTTACGGATTAAATTATATAACACGTTAATTAGTGAGCTTTAGATTTTGTTATCTTTGAACAGAGCCAGGCTAGCTGTTTCCAGTGTTTCCTGGACCTATGGCCTCAAAAGTTGTTATATTCAGTGAAAAACACATTTGGTGTGTCCTTGATGCTAAGCTAAGCTAACCGGCTGCTGGCTGTAGCCTTGTATTGGTGTTGCTGCTCTAATCTAACTCTTGGTTAAAAAAAAAAAAAAAAAGAAGCTAATAAACCTAGCTCTCAAAACATGAACGTATTCCTTTAGTCCTAGAATAATGTTTAATGGAAATGGGTGTTAAAAGCATAATGGTAGTCTACACTCGAGACATATTATTTATCTGAAGCAGGCCACTTGAATGTTTAGAGTGCCAAATGTGTGGGATCCAAACTTTATCCTAGCAGGTTTCTGCACTTTACACATAATGAAATTAACTCTGTTCTGACAAACCAGTTAAATGAAACACTTAAATCTCTAAACGACCTTGTCAATTAAATGGTAAATGTGTGGTATTTAAATAGAGAGCACTTCAAACAATTGAGTCTGTAATCATGTTGGGCAGCTCTGCGTCTCTGAACTTCCATTCCCCACAGAACTGGGCCTGCATTTAGGACCGGTTCTGGCTTTTTAATGAAATACCTTCATGTGTCAATGTGTAAAACACTTCCTTAAATCATTCTTCTGGACAGACTCCTTTTTTTGAACGTGGTGTAGTGTTTTGTGAATCATTGTGATAGGGTGAGACTTAGACAAATATAGCACTAAAACTAAGAACTATTGTCTGTGTATTGTAATGGCATTCAGTGATAACCAGTGTACTGTGTAAAGCTTTGTTGACAATAACACTACATTTTAGTAGCTTCTGCAGTTAGCCTTAACACAGCGATATCGTACAGCATTCCTAGACATTGGCAAGGCAGCATAGATACAGTTTGCTCTGTATGATGCCTCATCTACTCGGTGATCGCACATGTTGTATTTTTGCAAATCAGCTTTTGGACCAAAATATATTTTACAAAGAATTTCTGAAAAGTGTTTGGACTCATTATTTTTAAACCTGTTTCTGTGAGACTGTGTGTGTGATGATCCTATGTCTTTTCCTGCTGTTGCACATCTTACCGTCGTCCGCCATGGACAGAAATATCTTGCAAACTATCAGATTAATTGTAAAATTGTTTTGGTCCCCAGATGATGAATCCTACTGACTTTACTGATCTTCTGACTTGTCCTCTAGCACCGCTAGCAGCCTGATGTTCAGTTCAGTCACTGTTATCCCAAATGGCAAACTTGATCTGCAGTCACGAGTGCAAGATAAAAAAAACACATTCAAACATTAACAAAAGACAACAATACAAAGACATGAACTACAAAAATATACATAATATATACAGTGGCTTGAGAAAGTTTACACACCATGCTAAAGTTGATTAAAAGAGGAATAAAAACAAATGCCTTAATTAAAAAAATTAGGAAAATCTAACCCTTTAAGGACACCTATTTTCTTTGTGAATGAATAATGTATTGTCAATAAATGTTCTCCCCTAAAATATTGGGGGGGGGGGGGCATAAGAATACACCCCCTTGTTAAATTCCCATAGAGGCAGGCACATTTTTATTTTTAAGGTCAGTTATTTTAATTCCAAAGGCCAAGGGAACTTTATCAGGATGCATAGTATCCTGATCCATTTTGCCCTTGATATTTATGCCCCTGTATTTTAACATAGGGGGGGGGTATACTTATGCCCCCTGTATTTAACATAGGGGGGTGTATACTTATGCCCCCTGTATTTAACATAGGGGGGTGTATACTTACGCCCCTGTATTTTAACATAGGGGGGGGGTATACTTATGCCCCCTGTATTTAACATAGGGGGGTGTATACTTATGCCCCCTGTATTTAACAAAGGGGGGGTATACTTATGCCCCCTGTATTTTAAGGAAGAACATTTATTTATTTATGATACATTATTCATTCACAAAGAAAATTTGTGTCCTTAAAGGTTGGATTTTCTTACATTTCTTGAATTAAGGCATTAAGATCAATATCCAAAAGATGATTTTTTTTATTTATCTGTTTAATCAACTTTAGCATGGGGGGGGGGGGTAAACTTTCTCAAGCCACAGTACAGTACAACACAATTTTACACCACAGGAGAGCAATCTGTTTACATGTGCAAATTAAGCTGAGTTATTGGACATGGAACAAAGGATTTTTTACTCCCTATTGCTGTTGAACCGGGTTGCCATGGCATTTGGTACTAACACAGTTATGTTCCCCTCAGAGGGAATTGTTTTAACTTTCCCTCTTTTGTCATGTTCAGTTTTCTACTAAATACGTGCAAAATGAATGACCTTCCCATCAGCCTCAGCTGTACTTTGTGTTCTAGTACTAATGAGTGAGTGTTGGCAGGACTCTTGTACCTACAGTAAATGGTATTGTCAGACGTAGTTTACTGGTAGCTGAGGGGTATTTTGCAGGTTAGAATATCAGGAAACTACAGATATTTATCTTTACAGTTGTTTTAATTCTCATCCTGGGGGTCAGGGACTGCTTTTTGTCACATTCTTTCCAGACGATGTGTTTTTGCTGACTGGTTCCTTCCTGTTTCATCAGAGGAGACCGAATTTGCTGACTGGTTCAGTCTTGTTTCATCAGAAACTGAATGGATTTAGACAATGGGACTTTGGCAGGATGAGCAGCGAGACAGAAGGAGGTCAGCGAGCTACAAACTGCTGACGATCTGAAGAGGCAGTATAGGAACACCCCGTCCAGGGGATCACATCCCATTAGTCAGTGGGAATCACAGCCAACACAAACGCTTTCTCTGAATGACGCTGACCCCAGTCATGAGGAGGACACATCTGGGCTCGGTCGGCTCAGATGACAACTTTGCACTTGTTTCTTGTGCAATTTAGGATGGACACATAAGAAAATTGTTCACCATCAAGTTCAGCCCTAAACTGCAGGGTGCCTAAATTTAGACATATTGCGGTTTTACATTTATATAATACTTAATTCAATACCACATTTCTTCCAGGGCAGCTTTTCAGGCTCACAAATGGCTTTAACACCTGCTAAACTGTCTTGGTTAAACCAGATCTGATCTGTTGTCACTTGCACAGACTGAAGAGAAGCCAAACTGCAGCTCTCTCTGTGTGTGTGTGTGTGTGTGTGTGTGTGTGTGTGTGAGAGAGAGAGAGAAGAGCGCAACTGCTTTGAGATCGTAGTCTGTAAATATTAAAGGAGAATTTCGTGTGTGTGTATAACCCCTAACCCTTTTCCTTAGTGAGGTCCCCCAGGCTTCCCACCTCTATACTCTGCCTGTCACTCACCGTACTCCCACAGGAGGGATGGGGGGGGCTTCCTTGAATTGTTTTGTGTTATGTGGTGCCTGTTTTTATAGTTTCTGCACCATTCCTACCAGCCATATGCATGCACACAGGATCATGCAAGGTGGATCGTGCACTGAGAAGATTCTCCTTCAGAATGTTTATGCAATCCAAAAATTGATAACATTAATAATAATAAAGAGATCTGGAGTAAAACAAAAACATCTGATTGATTTTATAACCTCAAAGCAGTAATCTGAATGAACTGGGAGCCAGTACTCATGCCGGACGTAATGTGGATCCAACAAGTCCTCCTAACCA
Organism: Percina caprodes; assembly: GCA_013375575.1. Lineage (NCBI taxonomy): Eukaryota > Metazoa > Chordata > Actinopteri > Perciformes > Percidae > Percina > Percina caprodes. The sequence goes on from JABXJD010000041.1 coordinate 1,363,276, forward strand.
TACTGCGATATAATCAATCGATCACATTTATTTAAAGTGTAAAATCCCCATTAAACATGGTCTTAGTGCACTTAATAACTAACCCTCATGTTGTTAAATTCCCCAAAATAACATGATTGATTCTACACAGCGCTCTTTGGTAAGTACTAAGCTCTACTTTCATTAATTTTGGACATCTGGTGCAATTTTATAGCATTTGCAGAAATAAAATTGAAATAGTATTGAGTAAAAGTTGACATATTCCAGTCTGTGATTATCCATCAACATACTTTCCTTTAATTTTAGTCTAAATCATTTCTAATTTCTGCTTTTCTAACTCAAACATTAGGTATAATTTCCTATAAATGAAGTTTATTGACCATAAATTCCAAAAATAACTGTAAAACTAAAGTTAATAAGGTAATGTTATGTAGTGTTAAACAGTGTGTAAAAGTGTAAAACGTAGTGAAAAACATTGAAAAAAGGGACAAAAGTGTTGATTTTCAGTTTTGACGAGAAGACAACACGAGGGTTAAAGGAACACAGAAATAACAGACAGCAACAAAAGAAGTGAACAGCATGAAAGCAGTAATAATAAACAAGTGAAAAGGGTTTGTGAAGGATGCAGAAAGCATGGTGTGTTATGATTGGCTAAAGTATAATGACTAGGGGTGGGTTTTCAATCTAGATTTGAAAATGTCAAGTGAATGAGCTGGTTTAACAGATGAGGGACACGGTAGGAGAAGGCTCTATAACCAACTGATCTTTAGTTTCCCAGGAGACAGCATCACGGGAGCGGAGCGTGTAAATGGTGTCATAAGCTCAGATAAAGCAGGTGGTGCAAGTCCATGCATAGGTGGTTCATTCCTACTCTCTATACATGTACTGGCCCTGGGTCAGTACATGTGGACCATGCCCATGTGCTGTATCGCATATATAGTATACAGCGGTGGAACATGTCCTTTATTTTGTAAAATTCTTTTGGGGGGCATTTTAGGCCTTTATTTTGATAGGACAGCTGAATAAATGAAAGGGGACATAGAGGTGGAATAACATGCAGCATATATATATATACACATATATATATATACACATGTATATACACTGTATATATATATACTGTGTGTATACAGTATATATATATACTGTGTGTATACAGTATATATATATACACACACATATATATACATACACACATATATACATATATATATACATATACATATATATATACATACATATACATATATATACATATACATATATATATATATACATACATATATATACATATATATATATATATATATATATATATATACATATACATACATATATATACATATATATATATATATATATACATATACATACATATATATACTTATACACATACATACATACATACATACATATGGGCACGTGCTCTACCAGGTGAGCTACCCAGGCGCCTACAAGTACTTTTTTTTTTATTTACTATCTTATACATCAGGTGGTTCAGTCCAGCGGTTTACAAGCTAAGGGTCGAGCCCCTCCTAAAGGTCACAGAATAAATCTAAAGGCTCGTGAGATGATTAATGGAAGAGGAAAGAATGAAAAACAAAGTTCTAATACACATATTTGTATTATTGTTGTGGAATACAGGTTTAATTGATCTCTTTGTGATCCAAACAGTAATTTAAATAATCTGAACAGTTTATATAAAATCTTAATTTGAAAAGTACCTAAAGTAGTCTGAACACATTTTTCTTTTCAGAAACGAAATTAGCTCCCATTCCCTGGACTCCTTCACCCCTCCCCTTTACTGACTGAGGATGTCCTGTTAGGTCTGTGTGTGTGTGTGTGTGTGTGTGTTAATGAGAGATGGGAGGGTAGAAACTCCTGGCTGCGTGACTGCTCAGATAGCCCTTCACAGCCGAGCTGGAAGGAGTGATCTGGTGTCTGCAGGCTTCACACAGACAGACAGCGAGGCCCCAGGAGGGACCTGCCCTCTTCACCTCCACAACACTCTTCATCAATACCAAAGGTACGGTATCAAGTCCAAATCTATATTTCTGGAGATGTTACAAATCTGTTTCCAACCTAAGTTTGTATATGAAAGGAACTCCACCGATTTTACACACCAAAGTATGTTTACAGGTGTTAGGATGTATTGTTATTGTGAATTACTAATTTTTTGATGTAAAGTGTTCTGAGACCATGGTACATGGTGATAAATTGAATTGAAAAGAAGAGAGTGTAGCTCATCTCTGATTCAGTCTACTAACATTACACACTCGCATCTCCTACCAAACTGTCGGAGGTCAAGCTGAATTGCGGGTAACATGGGCAACGTGTTTTTTGGGGGGCTTTTCCACCTTTAACGGACTGGAAAGCTAGATGATGAAAGGGGGAGTCATGCATGAAAATCGTCCCAGGTTGGACTCAAACCCTCGACCTCTGCGTCGAGGCACAACCCTCTATGCATGCGCGCCCGCTCTACCTACTGAGCTAACCCGGCCACGGGCAACAAAAAAAATACTGTCCATGGGAGTCAAACAATATTATAGGAAGGCTTAATCGGTGGAGTACTCTATAAATATTCCATAAATCAGTATTACTTTAATTACAAACAAAACTGCTCACAGCCCCTCAAAGTGAGAACTTTATGCCACCCTATCAACTGTATGTTGTTGGTTTTGTGAAAGAGCTTTCTAACAATCTGTTGTGTTTTAGTACTCACCTCTGAAAAGCTTGAGAAACATTTCACCCCGCCACCCTCCTCCTCCTCCTCCTGTGCTTGTTGTGTAACGTCGGAAAACATAATCAGATTAACCCCAAAGTAAATCTCAACTCGGCTCAGATATGAAACACTTTTCCTCTGCTTTTCACTCCAGACCATGAGCACTCACGAGCACAACCACTCACTGGACTACTTCAATGGCACCCCATGGTTCGTCTACGAGTGCACCCTGCAGCTGGACTCTTTCAGAGACTACCGCCGCATGGCCCTCTTCCTCATTTACCTTTTCATCTTCATCGTGGGCCTGCTGGAGAACGCGCTGGTCGTCTGGGTCAACTGGCGCCGACGCCACTCGGCCAACGGGGTGCTCTTCTGCATCATCAACGTTAGCCTGTCGGACCTCATGGTGATTGTGATCCTGCCCTTCTTCATGATGGAGGTGACCATGGACAAGGTCTGGCTGTGGGGGCGCTTCCTCTGCAAGGTCACCAACCTCATCTACGTGGTCAACTTTTACAGCAGCTCCTTCTTCCTGGCCTTCATGACCTTGGAGCGATATCTGTCCCTGACTCGACCCTCGTTTCCCGCCTTCTTCCCTGTGCTGGGCCGGCGCCGCTGGGTGCTCTGCGGAGGCCTATGGGTGCTCTCCTTGTTCCTGGCTCTGATGGAGAACGTCCACGTGGATCTTCTAGAGTGGGACGAGCCGGGCTGCTACATGCTGCCCGAGCACAACTACACCGAATGGTTTGTCTCGGTGACTTTCCTTTGCCTGATCTTCCAATTCGTGGGCCCCGCCGCCGTCATCATCACCTGTAACGTATTGATCGCTCGGGCAGTTCGAACAGCGCCGGACGTGCAGGGCCGGCGGGACGTGTGGCTGGTACACGTGTACTCGCTGGTGTTTGTCCTGTGCTGGCTGCCCTACCACCTGGTCATGTTCCTGATGATCATAGACGACCTGGACCCCTTCATCCTCAGCTGCGACACCGTGAAGCCCTCTACTTCTCAATCAGCGTGGTGCAGAGCCTGTCTCTGTTCCACTGCGTCGCCAACCCCATCCTCTACAACTTCCTCAGCAAGAGCTTCCGCAGCAACCTGATCAACACCGTGGTGACGTACATTCCCAGAGAGACCACTGTGGAGCAGGTGGGAGCAGGGACCCAGCCCAGCGCTCCCAACGGCGGCAGGGGGGACCCGAGGAAGCAACGCAAGTTAAGTAACGCCAGCACCAGCCAGTCTGATGTTGGATCATAAAAAAACAAAGAAACTGAGATAAGAAAAGAGAGCGACAGGAGCGAGACAGAACTGAATCCAGTCTTGGTGCTTCAGGATACCAGAGGCTTAGATTGCACAACGTATCATCTCACTCTGGTCATAGACTCATTGTGCGGTTTGTTACGTAACAGAAGGGGCTCACAAACACCTTCCTCTCATAATCAACTTCCTGTTTGTTTTTTTTTATCATGTATCTGATCAGTTTTAAACGGAGAAAGGCAGGAAATGTTTGATGTGCTCCCACAGGAACTCATGGCAACCTCTAAAAATGGCACAGAAGAAGAATAGTGTAAACAGATCCATCCAGTGCCAGATAAGAGCAATCTTCATTGCCAAATGTAAAAATATTTTTTATTTCATTATTACAAATCTAACAGATAAATCCTAATTCACATTATTAAATGCTTATTTATCTGTTCCTAGATGCTGCTGTAGTCTACATGTGCTGTAACATGGCTGAAATGCAATAAAACACTATTAGTATCAATTTAAGCTGCAGAATTTGTGTGTGTACTTTGTTTTAAGATTATTTTTTGGCCTTCATTTGAGAGGACAGTTGAAGACATGAAAAGGGGGGGGGGGAGGGGCCGCAGGTCGGAGTCAAACCTGCAACCGCGGTGACGAGGGCTGAGCCGCTGTGCATGGGGCGCACGCTCTATCAGGTGAGCTACCCCGGCGCAACGACCACGCTTGGGGACATTTTACCACATGGAGACATTTTACTGTTCTTGTACTTCTCTATCTCCTTTCTCGCAGTCTTCGTTACTTTTACTTCCCTTTCTGTCTCCATCTGGAATGCATCACGTTCAACAGTGTAAATGATAAGAAGGCCGAAAAAGGAAAAGGGGGGTGTCAGTCCGCTGATGGGACAATAACAGGAAGAGACCGGGCTTTGACGGCCCTGGAAGCAGGAGGCTCTGAAATCCTGATGATGGATGGGTTTTGTGGTTCAGGACACTTTAAAAAGGTCAGCGCAAACCGATGAATCTTTTTGGGGTAATAACAGTCTTCCTAGAGGCATTTATTTGATTTTTTTTTTTCAAAAACAATATAGAAAAAAAAAACAAGGCCAACATAGAAACAGATCATGTATAAAGGCATAAAAAATATATAGTTACACTTTCATCATAAATATGAGGTAAGACAAATATCACACTGAAATGTGATGGCCATTTAAATATTTCTACAGAACGACATGCTTCATACGCTCTGAACAAGTGAATACAGCATGTTACTAAATGGCAGATTCATAAAGACGCGTCATCAACATGAAAAAAAGCACATTTTTATGTTTCTATGGCAAATAAAATGCACTCTTTTATGTGTCATGTTGTACTTGTGGATTGAAAAAAATGACAATTAAAAAGTCTGAAAATAGTGATAAATATAGGAAAATAATTTCTATGCTACAATGAGGTGGTACCTTGATAACAGTGTGATCAACCACTGACATTAAAACCTATTCTGGTATTTTACAAAGATACAGACTTGTTTGGAGTAGATGAATGCTGCCACCCGACGGGATACACCGCCACCCGACGGGATACACCGCCACCCGACGGGATACACCGCCACCCGACGGGATACACCGCCACCCGACAGGATACACCGCCACCAAGTGGCTTCTTTCCATCTTAGTTCCAGGAGACCAGACCCTCCAACAGGTTGACTCAGTAAACGGCATCTGACAGATAATACGTCCACTACTTTCTAAAATTCTAAAACTATTCTAGAGCTGATGCGATTAGTGGATTGACAACAAAAAAAAAGTAGGAATCTGTTAAAGTCATTCATTGAGCAAAAACACTGCTTCTCTCTTTTTTATAATCATTAACTGAACAGACAGTTCAAGCTCTTCTATTATTTGCCTTTACCCACTTAGTCATCACTTATCACATTGTGTTAATATTTTGTGAAAACACCAATAGTCAACCCTGCAATATTGTCGCAATGCTGATAGAGGCATTTGGTCAAAAATATTGTGATATTTGATTTTCTCCACATCGCCTAGCCCTAATATGCCAGTGTGTTATAGTTTTTAAGTGTAAGAAATGTATAAATTACAAAAAAAAGAAGACATTTCACTTCAAATGGAGTTCTCTCCCCCCCACAGAGAGCAGCTCCTCTTAACTTGGGCCTCGAGAACCGATTCCTACTAAAATTATTTGGAAATTTATTGGAACCGTTTGGATGCAGATCCGATCATGTGTTCCAAATTTAACATGCGCGAGTTTTGGTTTCCGTAGCGGCCAGGCGCTTGTTGTGTTGTTGCCATGGAGCACAGTAAGCTGCACTTTAGTGTGGCTTTATTTTACGTTGAAAAAGCCCGTTAAACTGCTAAACGTTCTTCTCATTTGTGAAATAGGCTTGTGACCCGTTTCAACTTCCGTCAAATAAATCGCAATCAAGACCTGATAAGAACTGGAATCCAACGGAAGAATCGGACTCCGAATTGTTAAAATACAAACGATGCCCAACCTCAACGCCGCCCACATTCCTGTCTGATATTCCTCAGTTAGTGATGTCACTGATTGAAAAAGCTAGCCCAGTGGCTTGTTTGAACATGGTGGACCAATCACAACAGAGTGGGCCAGCTGACCAATCAGAGCAGACTGGGCTTTTTTTAAGGAAGGCGGGGCCAAGAAAACTCAGAAAACTAGGGTAGGGGCTCTTTAACTTTAGAACAATTGTGACAACCGTTTTTGAAATGTTTTGACATTTTACAGCAAATTAAAGGAAAAATTATAATAAAAATAATTGTTACTTTTAGCCCTATTCGATTCCCAGTATATGTAGAATGTGGTCCACGACAACCAGACCCAGAGGAAGTGTTGGAGAGACACCAGGCGGGCACATCAGGTGTCCACCGCGGGCAGAGGTTCTTTAGAGTGATCGTTGTACATGAAGGTCTGCTCGATGTTGAAGTCCGGGGGCAAGTGGTCCTTGTGCAGCTCCATGTGTGACGACACCAGCTTCAGCGTGGAGAAGAAAAGGCCGCAGACGGTGCAGCGGTACATGAGGGCGCCGGCGTGCGTCTTCAGGTGGCAGATCATGGTGGAGCGCCCTCTGAAGAAGCGCAGGCACACCTTGCACTGGTAGGGTTTCTCCCCGGTGTGAATGCGGAGGTGGTAGGTGAACTCCCCCGAGTGGGCGAAGCGTTTGCCGCAGTAGCGACACCGGTACCATTTCTCGCGGACGCCCACTGCCCCAACTCCCCCGTCCTGCCCTGAAGTCCCGTTGCTCATTGCTCCAGAAGGCAGGCTGTGCACTGACCCTTGACAAAACTTATCAGGTATGGCGAAGCTCATTCCCAGCCCCATGCCCAGGTTGCTCATTTTAACGAGGCCGCCGACGTCCCGTTGAGCCGACGTGGACAGTGCGCACTCCAGAGACTCAGCTTTACGTTTGCCCAGCCAGCCCTGGGCGCCTCCAACCCCCCCCAGGGACTCGCTAGTGTGCAGGCTGAGGTGGTACTGAAAGGCAGAGGTGGAGCGGAAAGTCTGTGGGCACAGGAAGCAATGCAACTCCTCCGCGCCTGCCATTGCGCCTCCATCTGCACGGACTCTGTACGCCCTCAGCGCCGAGCGCTCCCTCTCCTTAGCCGCCGCCTCCTCGGCGTGGGTGATCATATGTCGGTCCAGCATGGAGCGCTCCACGAAGCAGCGGGCGCAGTGTGGGCAGGTGAAGACGGGCAGAGAGAGGTGGGCGAGGGCGTGCCACAGCAGGGAGCACAAGGAGAGCTGGGGGAGGTGGCACACGCCACAGCTCAGGCTCTGGGGACACACGTGGCTCAGCAGGTGGTCTTTGACCGTCTGGGAAGGAGGTTTAAACATTTTTTTTAAAAACACAAGATAAATGTGAGAACAGCATGAAGAGTAATTCCATTTTCTTACTTTCTCTCTGTGTTACTGTCTGACGTCTCTGTGACGCCTCGACATACTGGAGGTTTCATTTAAGTTCAATTTCCACTTTAATTTCTGGCCCTTATATAAGAGTAAAGAATCTGAAAGCTACAAAAATGTTTTTTTTTGTTTTTGTTTTTTTTATGAATGAGTCTAACCTCAGATCATTCACTATACTTTTAATGGTCTGATTTCATTCAATTTTATTAGACAAAATTATTTGTTATTGTGACTAACTTTGTTTTTTTTTTGCAGCTAGAAACTGGCATACCCTACACCAAACATTTTAAATGTCCACTTGTCTCGCATTGCCAGACCTACCATGGCTTGAGAAAATTTACACACCCATGCTAAAGTTGAATAAAAAACGTCTTTTGGAAATTGATCTTAATGCCTTAATTAAAAAAATATCCAACCTTTTAAATACACCAATTTTCTTTGTGAATAAATAATGTATTGTAAATAAATAAATAAATAAATGTTCTTCCTTAAAATACAGGGGCATAAGTATACACCCCCTATGTTAAAATACAGGGGGCATAAGTATACACCCCCTATGTTAAAATACAGGGGCATAAGTATACACCCCTATGTTAAAATACAGGGGCATAAGTATACACCCCTATGTTAAAATACAGGGGCATAAGTATACACCCCTATGTTAAAATACAGGGGCATAAGTATACACCCCCTATGTTAAAATACAGGGGCATAAGTATACACCCCTATGTTAAAATACAGGGGCATAAGTATACACCCCCTTTGTTAAAATACAGGGGGCATAAGTACACACCCCCTATGTTAAAATACAGGGGCATAAGTATACACCCCCTATGTTAAAATACAGGGGCATAAGTATACACCCCTATGTTAAAATACAGGGGCATAAGTATACACCCCCTATGTTAAAATACAGGGCATAAGTATACACCCCCTATGTTAAAATACAGGGGCATAAGTATACACCCCCTATGTTAAAATACAGGGGCATAAGTATACACCCCTATGTTAAAATACAGGGGCATAAGTATACACCCCTATGTTAAAATACAGGGGCATAAGTATACACCCCCTATGTTAAAATACAGGGGCATAAGTACACCCCCTATGTTAAAATACAGGGGCATAAGTATACACCCCTATGTTAAAATACAGGGGCATAAGTATACACCCCCTATGTTAAAATACAGGGGCATAAGTATACACCCCCTATGTTAAAATACAGGGCATAAGTATACACCCCCTATGTTAAAATACAGGGGCATAAGTATACACCCCTATGTTAAAATACAGGGGCATAAGTATACACCCCCTATGTTAAAATACAGGGGCATAAGTATACACCCCCTATGTTAAAATACAGGGGGCATAAGTACACCCCCTATGTTAAAATACAGGGGCATAAGTATACACCCCCTATGTTAAAATACAGGGGCATAAGTATACACCCCTATGTTAAAATACAGGGGCATAAGTATACACCCCCTATGTTAAAATACAGGGGCATAAGTATACACCCCTATGTTAAAATACAGGGGCATAAGTATACACCCCTATGTTAAAATACAGGGGCATAAGTATACACCCCCTATGTTAAAATACAGGGGCATAAGTATACACCCCCTATGTTAAAATACAGGGCATAAGTATACACCCCCTATGTTAAAATACAGGGGCATAAGTATACACCCCCTATGTTAAAATACAGGGGCATAAGTATACACCCCTATGTTAAAATACAGGGGCATAAGTATACACCCCTATGTTAAAATACAGGGGCATAAGTATACACCCCCTATGTTAAAATACAGGGGCATAAGTATACACCCCCTATGTTAAAATACAGGGGCATAAGTATACACCCCCTATGTTAAAATACAGGGCATAAGTATACACCCCCTATGTTAAAATACAGGGGCATAAGTATACACCCCCTATGTTAAAATACAGGGGCATAAGTATACACCCCTATGTTAAAATACAGGGGCATAAGTATACACCCCCTATGTTAAAATACAGGGCATAAGTATACACCCCCTATGTTAAAATACAGGGGCATAAGTATACACCCCCTATGTTAAAATACAGGGGCATAAGTATACACCCCTATGTTAAAATACAGGGGCATAAGTATACACCCCCTATGTTAAAACACAGGGGCATAAGTATACACCCCTATGTTAAAATACAGGGGCATAAGTATACACCCCCTATGTTAAATACAGGGGCATAAGTATACACCCCTATGTTAAAATACAGGGGCATAAGTATACACCCCCTATGTTAAAATACAGGGGCATAAGTATACACCCCCTATGTTAAAATACAGGGGCATAAGTATACACCCCCTATGTTAAAATACAGGGGCATAAGTATACACCCCCTATGTTAAAATACAGGGGCATAAGTATACACCCCCTATGTTAAAACACAGGGCATAAGTATACACCCCTATGTTAAAATACAGGGGCATAAGTATACACCCCCCTATGTTAAATACAGGGGCATAAGTATACACCCCCTATGTTAAAATACAGGGGCATAAGTATACACCCCACTATGTTAAAATACAGGGGCATAAGTATACACCCCCCTATGTTAAAATACAGGGGGCATAAGTATACACCCCCTATGTTAAAATACAGGGGCATAAGTATACACCCCCTATGTTAAAATACAGGGGCATAAGTATACACCCCCTATGTTAAAATACAGGGGGCATAAGTATACACGCCCTATGTTAAAATACAGGGGCATAAGTATACACCCCTATGTTAAAATACAGGGGCATAAGTATACACCCCCTATGTTAAAATACAGGGGCATAAGTATACACCCCACTATGTTAAAATACAGGGGCATAAGTATACACCCCCTATGTTAAAATACAGGGGCATAAGTATACACCCCCTATGTTAAAATACAGGGGCATAAGTATACACCCCCTATGTTAAAATACAGGGGCATAAGTATACACCCCTATGTTAAAATACAGGGGCATAAGTATACACCCCCCTATGTTAAAATACAGGGGCATAAGTATACACCCCCCTATGTTAAAATACAGGGGACATAAGTATACACCCCCTATGTTAAAATACAGGGGCATAAGTATACACCCCCTATGTTAAAATACAGGGGCATAAGTATACACCCCCTATGTTAAAATACAGGGGGCATAAGTATACACCCCCTATGTTAAAATACAGGGGCATAAGTATACACCCCCTATGTTAAAATACAGGGGCATAAGTATACACCCCCTATGTTAAAATACAGGGGCATAAGTATACACCCCTATGTTAAAATACAGGGGCATAAGTATACACCCCCTATGTTAAAATACAGGGGCATAAGTATACACCCCCTATGTTAAAATACAGGGGCATAAGTATACACCCCTATGTTAAAATACAGGGGCATAAGTATACACCCCCTATGTTAAAATACAGGGGCATAAGTATACACCCCTATGTTAAAACACAGGGGCATAAGTATACACCCCTATGTTAAAATACAGGGGCATAAGTATACACCCCTATGTTAAATACAGGGGCATAAGTATACACCCCCTATGTTAAAATACAGGGCATAAGTATACACCCCCTATGTTAAAATACAGGGGCATAAGTATACACCCCCTATGTTAAAATACAGGGGCATAAGTATACACCCCTATGTTAAAATACAGGGGCATAAGTATACACCCCCTATGTTAAAATACAGGGGCATAAGTATACACCCCTATGTTAAAACACAGGGCATAAGTATACACCCCTATGTTAAAATACAGGGGCATAAGTATACACCCCTATGTTAAATACAGGGGCATAAGTATACACCCCCTATGTTAAAATACAGGGGCATAAGTATACACCCCACTATGTTAAAATACAGGGGCATAAGTATACACCCCTATGTTAAAATACAGGGGCATAAGTATACACCCCCTATGTTAAAATACAGGGGCATAAGTATACACCCCCTATGTTAAAATACAGGGGCATAAGTATACACCCCCTATGTTAAAATACAGGGGCATAAGTATACACCCCTATGTTAAAATACAGGGGCATAAGTATACACCCCCTATGTTAAAATACAGGGGCATAAGTATACACCCCCCTATGTTAAAATACAGGGGCATAAGTATACACCCCCCTATGTTAAAATACAGGGGCATAAGTATACACCCCTATGTTAAAATACAGGGGCATAAGTATACACCCCCTATGTTAAAATACAGGGGCATAAGTATACACCCCTATGTTAAAATACAGGGGCATAAGTATACACCCCTATGTTAAAATACAGGGGCATAAGTATACACCCCCTATGTTAAAATACAGGGGCATAAGTATACACCCCACTATGTTAAAATACAGGGGACATAAGTATACACCCCCCTATGTTAAAATACAGGGGCATAAGTATACACCCCCTATGTTAAAATACAGGGGCATAAGTATACACCCCCTATGTTAAAATACAGGGGCATAAGTATACACCCCTATGTTAAAATACAGGGGCATAAGTATACACCCCTATGTTAAAATACAGGGGCATAAGTATACACCCCCTATGTTAAAATACAGGGGCATAAGTATACACCCCCTATGTTAAAATACAGGGGCATAAGTATACACCCCCTATGTTAAAATACAGGGGCATAAGTATACACCCCCCTATGTTAAAATACAGGGGACATAAGTATACACCCCCCTATGTTAAAATACAGGGGACATAAGTATACACCCCCCTATGTTAAAATACAGGGGCATAAGTATACACCCCCTATGTTAAAATACAGGGGCATAAGTATACACCCCCCTATGTTAAATTCCCATAGAGATAGGCACATTTTTATTATTAAAGGCCAGTTATTTCATGGATCAGGATACTATGCATCCTGATAAAGTTCCCTTGGCCTTTGGAATTAAAATACCCCCCCCCCCCACATCATCACATGCCCTTCACCATACATAGAGATTGGCATGGTGTTATTTCAGTTAGCTTAATAGCTGGTTTGATTTGCATTGAAAGATGATCTAATGGAAAGATCCCCATGCCTATCTCTATGTATGGTGAAGGGTATGTGACGAGGGGTGGGGGGGTCAATTTAAAAAAAGAAACAGTCTGACTTGCATTAGACCAACAATCTAAGGGCAAAATTAAAACTAACCTAGCACCACGGACCAGTTGAAAAGGGTTCGACACTGAGGTTTTTCACATCATCGAGCAGGTAAAAAAGAAATTCTACTTTTTTAACCCTAACCCTAACCCCCCTATCATCACATGCCCTTCACCATACCTAGAGATTGGCATGGTTTTATTTCAGTTAGCTTAATAGCTGGTTTGATTTGCATTGAGAGATTATCTTATGGAAAAGTTCCCCATGTCTATCTATGTATGGTGAAGGGTATGTGATGATGTGGGGGGGGGGCTATTTTAATTCCAAAGGTCAAGGGAACTTTATCCGGATTCATAGTATCCTGATCCATGAAATAACTGGCCTTTAAAAAGAAAAATTTAACATTTATTTATTTATTTATTTACAATACATTATTCATTCACAAAGAAAATTAGTGTCCTTAAAAGGTTGGATTTTTTAAAATCTTTTGAATTAAGGCATTAAGATCAATTTCCAAAAGATGTTTTTATTCCTCTTTTAATCAACTTTAGCCTGGATGCAAAAACTTTCTCAAGCCACTGTATCTCCACAGCCCGTAAGTAAGGGATGGCTACACCACATATGCATTCTGGGTTTATACTTCCATTGATCCAGACTAAATGTGCACTAACCTGGAAGTCCTTGCTGAGGGTCTTGGTGCACACTGCACACTGCAGCTCCAGTCCCTGGCTGCTGCTGCTCAGCGCCACCTGTGGTATGGTGTAAGTGGAGGCTGTCTGGCGGTGGTGGCGCAGCAGTTTGTTTTGGCTGAAGAACTGCAAGTGACACATGTCGCAGGTGAAGAGCTGCACCCCCACATGGGAGAGGGAGTGGGTGACGGCGGCGGGGCCGTCCGGGAACGTGGCCCCACATACTCGGCAGTGCCCCAGCTCCGTCAGGTGGGTCTCAGCGTGTCTTCTGATGGCGGCGGGGTCCGCTGGGAGAGGCACTGCGCAGGCTTTACAAGACAGCATGTTCTCCGTCACCTGGAGGAGTGAAAAGCATTATTTCTGTTGTGTTGACTTAGGACTGGGCAATATATCTGTATCATGTCGATATCTTGATATTAGACTAGACGTCTTAGATTTTAGGTATCCCAGGATAGGAAATGATGCCTTTATGCTGGATTATCAAGGCGGGCCCCCCCCTATTACAGCAATGTCCACGAGTAGGCTACCATGAATAGGACAGGATAGGATCATAGAGACACAGCAATTCCTGTTTTTCACCTTTATGAGGCAAAAAAACTGGCTGGTACAAAGAGACTATGGCAGGTGGATTTTTAAATCCCAGCCCTATGTTGACTCATGTTCATTTGAAATATTTTAAAGCTGAAAAATGCAATTATTACCTGGCTGCTTGAGTTCCCCCCTGCTCCATTCTCCACATACACAAGATCGTCTTCATCGTCCTCCTCGTCTCCCTCATCCATGAAGTTCTCGTCGTCGCTCAGCTCGATGATCTCCCCTGCCAGCTGTCTCCACTGCTCCTCCTCCTCTGCTCCCTCTATGGCTCCATTCCCTCTCAGAGCCTCCCTCTCCTCCTCATTCTCTCCCACTTCCACCTCTCCGAACATCAGCCTGCCATCCCTCTGGACGTCTACCACGCCACCCTCCACTGATCCCACCAGCAGGCCGCCTCCAGGCTCTTCCGAGGACGATGCCGGGTCGCAGGCCTGATCTCCGAGCGGAGCCGAGGAGCTGGCAAAGGAGCGGGAGTCGGGCGGCGCGGCGTCGATGCTCTGAGGCAATGAGCTTCCTGTGCTCTCACAAACCACTTGTCCATCTTTTTCTGCGTCCTCACGGCTGCCCTCTGGCTCCTCCTCCAGGCCCTGCTCAATCTTCAGCTGGAGCACAGGCCCCGGAGGCGGCACGCCATCAATCCGACCTCCTGGTAGTGGCTGATCTGCGGCCATCTGCCCGTAGCCGATGTGAGACTGCATGTCTTCTGCCTTTAGCTCCAGAGACAAAGCCCTGGTGTGAGCTTCGGAGCCGGAGCTGGCTGTTCTGGTTTGGAAGACGGGTGAGGGAGCGGCAGCAGGGGTCGGGGCAGCAGATGAAGACAGAGATGAGCAGGAGGCGGCAGAGGAACAAACAGACGACGCAGAAGCTGCACCGGCGGCAGCCACTGTGGACACAGCAGCAGCAGCGACCATGCCAGAGTCCAGGGAGAGGTCTCCAGGACTACCGGCTTTACAGTTTGCAGACCCAGAAGCCTGCAGGTCGGGAAAGGTAGCATGACAGGCCCTCACCAGTTCACTAACACCCAGCCTCTCCGCCAGCTCGTACAGCACCCCGACATCTATGAGGTCAGTCAAGATGTCCCCCGTGTAGACGAAGGTCAGCACCTTCTCGAAGTTGGCCGGGGAGATAAACGCCAAAGAGAAGGAGGCGGTGGACGAGGCTGGAGCCCGGGCAAACAGGTTACGGAAGTACGTCCCGGCGCAGGCCAGCACTGCACGGTGGGCTGCGAACGTGCGGTTGCCAACTTGCAGGAACACATCACAGTACTGGCGTGATTGGCGGCAGCGGTTGAGCTCGGTGAGAAGGCTGGCAGCGTGGCCGGGACCCTGCAGCCGGATCCTCATCCCTGCTGCAGCTCCTGGTGCGCTACAGTCCAACTGCAAGAGCAGAGAAGACAGTCAGGCACAACAGAAGAGGAATACGTGTGGTACCTTAACAGCCAGGCTACATTTACTATTCTGTCTAATACTTACAGAAAGTACAGTAGTTTCCGTTAACTGTCACTAGGGCTGCAACTCCCATTTTCATCATTAATTGATCTGTTTTATTGTCTATAAAATGTCCTTTCCTCAATATGAAGTTTTTAAATTGCTTGTTTTGTCTGAACAATAACCCAAAGCCCCAAGACGATGAAATATGAAATAATATTACAATCACGTAACCACATCACCAAGTGACTATGTTCAAAACAGAGCTGTTTCTAGAGACAAAGAAGAACTATTAAGTCACTTAGCTTTAAGCTTTTAATTAATAATGTTAAATACCACAAACTAAGTCTGAAGTCTTGTGTTGCCACAGACTTAATAATTTCAACATGACATCATAACATATAATTTTCTCTTTGGAAACACACGCTACTTTGGTACTTTGGTTACCATCTTCAATTATTAGTTAATTAATGTATATTTCATTAAAATAACACAGGCCTGAACTACACACACATGCTCAGTACCTATACATACACTAATGGAGAGATGTCGGTGCCTTGCTCAAGAGCACCTTGGTCCCCAGGAGGTGAACTAGCACCTCTCCAGCCATCTCAACCCAACGCCCTACAGACTGAGCTACTTAACCCCAATCACTTATCTTAATTAATATAATTAATATAATTAATATTATTTATAGTGAAATAGTCAGAAAAAACAGACTTCCAAACACAGACAGCTGTGGCATTTGCACCGGATGTATATGTATTTTAGATTTTTGTTATAAATACTTTAAAGTGCTTATTAAAACGTGAATACGTAAAAACTCAGCTGTGGGCAATATGATATCTGTCCCGCCAATACATACAAATACATGTTTCCAAAAAAACCCCTTGTGTTACATCGCGTTGTTTTTACCATACACTGTATATGACACATTTTATACTCTGAATTAACATTTTATAGACCGATAAGTCCAACAACAAGCTAACGGAGCTTAGCCACTTTCTCCAGACATAGTATGTCAAGTCTGTTCACTCAACCAGACACATTTTACACATTTATTCGTAACAAAACTAGTTTTCGTTTTTATTGTATTGGTCTCGTTAGTGACATGATTATGACTTACCCATTTAAAAGCTGTTGGTAGGGGGTGAACCTCAGTGTTGTGCTCGTCCACGGACTGTAAATCATATATATGATGCCCCTTCTGACAGGCCGTCGCATGTTGGTGACGTATGTCAACAAGAGTGCCCTGCAGACGCCCCCTACAGTCTGGATGAGTCACTGCACTAAAGCATGCTGGGAAACAAACTCAAAAGTACTTTTACTACTTACTTAGTACTGTGGTGATAGAAGTACAATGTTGGCGTATTTGTAATATTCTGTAATTAGCCATTCTGCATAATGAGTACTTCAAGTCTATTTCGATGCAAATACTTTGCTAGTACTTTTTGTTAAATATTAGTTAATTTTCTCTCTTTGAGCTTTAATCTTTATTGTGTATTTCTTTGAATGTAAAATCTTTTTTGTAAGGTAACTGGTAACTTTAGCTGACAAATAAATGTAGTTGAGTAAAAATTACAATATTTCCGTCTAAAATGGAGAAGAATTGTAGTGTAACATGTATATACTCAAATACACAAAGTACCTCATCATTGGACTTCTTGCCCTGCCAATGGAAATCATATCTTATGGTTAAGTAAATGTAGCAGTTCCACTGAGTAAAAATACGCAATTACACATAAAAGTCTGGTATTAAAAGTTAAAGTGCTGGATAAGTATCAGCTTTAAAACACACTTAAAGTGCTGTACAAAAGGAAGAATTACCAATTTTTATTGCCAAAAGTGATAAAATTCAAGTCCAGGCACTCAAGGTTGGTTACAAAAAGTGATAAAAGGCCTTGAATAAGTGGGGCAAGACATTAAAAATACACCAACACGTGTCAGCTTGAGCCTTCCTCAAGGTGTAGTACTTAAAGTACTGACTATGCAGAATGGCCCATTTTAGAATCATATATCACTTAATTATAATTATTGATGCATCAATTTGCAACGTGTAATGTAAGTATCACTAATGATGCAGCTTGTAAAGGTGGAGCTGACTTTATATACTGCTGGTGGCTTAATCCTTTATAATAAATCAGAATGTATAGTGATTTAGATTTTGAATTGATTATCTAAATGTGTAAAGTAACTAATGTTGTCAAATGCATGTAATGCGGTAAAAGTACAATATTGGCTTCCAAAAGGTAATGGATCAGAAGTATAAAGTACAGTATAAAATGAAAGAAATGCAGGTAAAGTTCAAGTACCTTAAATATGTACTTCAATACATGAGTAAAAGTACTTAGTTACATTCCACCACTGCATGACTAAAGGCTATAATACCACGACAACGACAAACGAAAACACTACAAATGATCCTACTAATGCTAATTAAAAAAAGTTTATTTTATTCCGGTAACCATTTCTTTTTAGCTCATGAGAGATTCACACAACCCACAAAGTGTCAGAAATAACTATGACACCTGCAACTCTTCATACTTCACTGTAAACTCCGGGGGATGACCTACACAACAGTAATATGAACGGGAATATTGTCTTTATGTAGTCGTTTGGGCCATCCCAAATGAAACTTAACAAATAGCCACATGTTCACATTATGTAAAAGCATTTTGTTTACTGGTTTATGCTCTCATGACATGTAAAATAAGAAAAAAACAAGAGACAATGAAAAACACAAGCTTGACATATTTTCAAAACTACCAGTAGAAATCATTTACAAAATTGAGTCTTTGATTTTTCAGTTGTGTCTTGGTTACAGAGTTTAACATTAAGCATGTAGTATAGGTACATCTACAGTATATTAAAACGCCATATCTTTGACCTGTGAGAGTAACACTGACATATTCCAAACCATTCATTTTTCTAGTCTAAGCAGAATTATTTCAACTGATTCCTCACTGGAAAAACCATTGATATCGGCCAAACTGGCCTTTATACTGCTGCGACAGGCACACATAACTAACAACATGACATATTGTAGCTTTTATTTGTAAAACCAAAGGAAATAAGAGCCGTTTTGGTCCAGTCACAACAAATTTGAATAAAAGCAGCACCCTCTCGGTGTATAGACCGTGCAGCCGTCCTACACAGTTCGCTCTAAAACTTGTTGCTTTTCATTATCATAGTTGGATTATTGCACTTCTTCTGGAGGAAGTGAAACAAGAAGCAGTTTGTTTGCTCTAAAATTACAGAAGACAGCTACAAAGTTCTACTTCAGTCATTTTTAAAATGAGGTCAACAACAACACAGCATTTCAGCAACATATCTGTCATCAACAAATTTTATGAATATTGCTTTTAAGGTGTTTGATATGTTGTTCAGTCTTGAGAAGCTATTTTTTTATTCTTAGTACTATGATATAGTCCTGTCATTTTTCCTAAAGCACTCCCTTTTCCAAAGTATCCATGATTTCCAAAGATTTCTAAACAATAAGCATCTTCCAGAGGTCAACAGCTCCTCCGTGTGGTGGCGTCTTCAGTTGGCGCTATGACACCCGTTTCCTGGAACTGGTTCGGCCCAGGCTGGCAGTGCTGGACCGGCGGGCCAGGACAGGTGTGGCAGTGGTGGGAGACGTTTCGTTGGGACAGCCGTGTTGAAGCAAAATATCAATGCAGCCTTTGCTCCCTGTTTTTCTGGCCACCTTCATGGCTGTTTGACCTTGGTTATCTTTTGCTTTCACGTCGATGCCGTACTGTAATGGGGAGAGAGATGATATTAACTCCTTTATAAGCTTATTCACAGAGTAAATATGGATTAAAGGTATAACAGCTTGTGCAGTGACATGCAGTGTGCAAAGGTGTTGCTTTCTTATTAAACTACATGTTAAGTATGGCAGCTCCCATGGGACAAAGCAGACCAGCATCTTTGTCTGTAAAGCCCCTGACACACCAACCAGACAGCTGACCGCCGGGAGAAACGGCAGTTGGACTGATCAGTCTCCCGAGTTGGTCAAAAAAGTGCCTCAGAACACGCCAGCGACGAGATGTAATGTGTTTTCATAGCTGCTAATCTGTTTTCCAGCTGATTGGACGGACGCGTCACGTAGGTCTGGTTTCTCTGGAAATTTAAAGCCAGACTGTCATGGCGGCTTGTTCAGAATGCGATCTCATATTTTACTCACCGAAACGTGTGTGTGAACATGAAAACATTTAAAGAGAGAAATAGGCCGTGCAGTTCCTGAATCTGTCTTCATTTCAGATCAAGTCAGTTTAAGATTTATGTCAGATTTTGAGAAACTCTAGTCACGCTCATCCCGCCCCTCTTTTCCGGGTTTGCACTCCAAATCCAATCAGCATTCTCTGCCTTCCGACTGAGCATGCCAGGTTGGTCAAAATGAAGGCGACGGCCCCTCCGGATCACTCCGGACCACAACGGCATGGAACACACTGAACAGACTCGAGTCACCAACCTCGCCAGACTGTCCGACGGCCAATTATCGGGTTGGTGCTTCCCGCCCCTTAGACCTAAGACCAGAATATTAACCTGGGAAAGCAGGTAACTCTGGGGCCCCAAGAGCCCCAAGTTCACGGCATGGCAATTGTTTTTTGGAAATTCTAATGCAATGTGGACGCAGGCGAGCCCTACATTATTAGCTAATCTTGTGTCTTGTAGAGTACAGGGGGCAGGGGCCCTTTGCCCAAATCTCATTTTAAGACCTTTATTAGTTTATTTTGTGTTCAAATGGTGCATATTGCTAAATCTCTTTAAGTTGTGTTTAATCAAATGAACACAGGCAATGGAGCCATGGTTGGTGTCTGAGTCTCTAAACAGACAAGTTGCACAGAGCCCCGTTTGATGCAAAAGTTCCCGGAGCTGTGAAACCACAGGAACTGAACTAAGAATTAAAAGTCCCTTTTGCATATTCCTGTTCAACCACATCTACAGCAGTGTGTAGATAAGGCAAATGAGAATGATGCATTCACAAAAAGAGGAAACAACAACACAGAGTCATGCTGTATTTACTGTTGCATGTTCTGTTTTTACTTTTTACATGGAACTAAAATAACACCATGGTTCCTCAGGTTGAAACAAGTTCATGAGAACCTTTAAAGGTCCTTGGTCCCCTGGGGAAGTTGATGCAGCGGAAACCCCTTCCTTGTCTCTTTTGTGCACTAAAAACAATCAGAATGTAAAAGTGACAGGGTATATTCATGTTGAACAGAGGGCAGTAGGTGGCCAGCAGGGGCCCAACAGGAATCTTCTGCCTTGTGGCCCCCAAACCAGTTTATCCAGCCATGGCAAGACCATCTGAATGGGACCTATGTGCTGCTTTATTATAAAATTGTGTTGCTCTATTTGTCTTGTAATATATGAGCAGATACTTCACATAGAGGGTGAACTATGAATATTAGATGGTTAGTCAGTTAGTTAGTTAGTAGTTGCTTATTCAGTCATCATAAAGCAATAATTATATACATAACACAGTGTAAACTCAAAGAAGTAAATAGTGACTAAAGGCTTAGGCTCATATATGCCTAGCCTATATTCTTATTGATTAAATCTGCCAAACTCAAAAGTAAAAAAGGACATTAAAAGATATATGAAGAGAAAGGAGAAACCCACCCAGATGAGCAGCTGGGTCATGACTACATCTCCCAGCTGACAGGCGGCGTGCAGGGCCGAGCGAGGCGATGCGGTCGACCCGGCCGGTTGAGCGTTGATCTGTTCCTTGGTGCTGTGGGCCAGAAGGAGCAGCAGCCTGGGCAGATCCCTCTCAGTCACCGCAGACAGAAGCCACATCGGCATGCCGTCGTCTGGGGTCGGGGCCGGCTGAAGAGGCGGCACAAACGCCCGTTGTTCATACTTTGCACGAATCCACGACTCTCTTCCCTCACTTGGAAAACAGACACACACAGGTCAGTCATGCAAAGGAGTAGCTTTTCACTAATGTGAAGATCTGGCTCAGCTCCCTTTTTTTTTCTTACGGTAACAAAGTTTGCCAACTTTCACATCTCAGCACTTAATAATAAAACTAATGTATACTTTATTAATCCTGCAAGGGGAAGCTACAATGTTTTCACTCTGTTCACTGTGAACAGAGTACACACTGTACTCTGAACACTGTACACTGATCACTTGTTATTACACACATTACACACAGACCTGAATTACACACCCATGCTCAGTGCACTAATGGAGAGATGTCAGAGTGAGTATACTTGCAACAACAGCAAGCAGCAATAAGGACATTTTTTTATGAATATATTTTCTACCAACAATAACTCATTCTTTGACTCATCTGTAAGAAGCGCATGAACAGAAAATGAATGAATGCCCATTTAATATAACAGTTCATATTTTGTATGAACAATAAATGTGAGTGTGAATACATCTGCCTATTTATAATTATAAATAACTACTTCTTATGAAGGCCATGAGAATGCTAGTAACATACGGGAGAAATCTAGTAAGAGGACCTTTATTTGTGTACATGTGTAAACAGTTGATAAATGTTTTGTAACATTAATGTGTGTAATCATATAATGTTAAATATGATTACAGCTATTAAGTTTTGAATGATATCTGTTAGCACCAGTTATGGATGAGTCATAGGAAATGTTGGTGATAAATACATGAATGAACACTTACAACTGATCCTTATAATGTGTTAGAAACTCCTACATATTGAAACTAGTTGCTGTGTGATAATGCGTCCTTCGATCTAAGAAGCTGTGTTCCTGTGGTTAAATGTGCTGGTACCCACCGCGTGGCCGTTGGTGTGGGTTTGGTCCGGCCCTGGGTGCAGCTCTCCCAGATGCTGTTGGCCATGTGGTTTCCGATGGCAGCCAGGACCTGTGTGAGCTCTCCGGGCCAGTCGTCCAGGTCCAGCGAGCGGACGCGGGACAGGTGAGTCCCCAGGTTTCGATGGATCCCCGAGCACTCGATGCAGATCAGCGCGCCCAGGTTGAGACTGGCCCAGGTGGGATCTGCAGGGAAAAGAAAGAGTGTGATTTTCCAAAATGAACTAACACAGATTATAGAGTGGTAGCAGTAGAAAGTGTACTGTAGTTAAGTATAATTTTGAGGTACTTGTACACTTATCAAGTGTTGTACACATTTTTAATTACTTTCCAGATTTAGATTAATAATACAAAATATAATCAACAAATAAATGTGTAATATTATATTTTGAACTAAGACTTAATTGACATCATACATTTACAAGCCATATATATAAAACAGCCTAATATAAAATGAATATAGGAATAAATCCAAATTTGCTCCAACTTTACCAGCTTCAGTACATATCAGTTCATCAATAATCACAATCCAATAATATATATATATATATATATATATATATATATATATATATATATATATATATATATATATATATATATATATAAATATATACTTATTGGCAGATTTATAAAGCCCCTTTCATTACATGTAAACTTATAGTGCTTTACATTTCAAGTCATATACAAATATAAGCATAAAAATAGAGACAGAGCATGAATTAATACTACTGTATGAATACAGTATAAGCATCAACACATGACAATCTTGAAATAAAACTTAACTGACTTGACTAAACTAGTAAAATATCCCCAGCTGTGGCTGCGGATGAGGCATGATAGCAGAGAAACTCACTTGGTGCTTCACAGTCGACACACAGACTGTTGCCCTTGGCGTTGCGGATGGCCTGCAGCGCTACAGCCTCACTCTGGCTGCTCCTCCGAGCCTGCACCATTACACACACAGTCCACAATTCAAATGACTTATTTTACAAGAACAAATCCATAGTGGAACATGGGAGAATAACATTATAATTAGGGCTGTCTAAATGAATGTGATAATAATCAATGCAAATTATTGAAAAATAAAAGGCATTCTGTGATCTGCCACTCCGTACTTTATTATTTAAAATTAACCGTCTGCATCATAGTCCATCTGAAGAGATGCAATGCATTTTCACTCACGCCTTATACTAAGAATGTCTTCCTCATACACATCCACGTCACAAAATCCGCAAACTATGCACTTGTAACTACATACTGTTTATGAAAAGTACAGTATATTAGCATAATATCTTTTCACCTGAAGCCCACATCCACATGCTCACCTGTTCCTCATTCCCCAGTCAGTTACCCCCAAGTTGGATTGTGCACAGGTTTACTTAATCCACTAATCAAGGCAATTCTGTTGGAATTGCAAGCAAGATTTGAAAGTAGCCAACCCAATCTTTTCACTCCTTTTCAGAGCCCATAAGTTATTTATTGCTGTTGGGGCGTAAAGACCATTTCAAATATTATTAATATTCTTAAATTGTTATTAAAAAGTGTACATTGTAGAGAGTTTTTAAGCCTGCCTTTAAATGGTGCTGTGTCTTGGCCTTATCTCTCAAAAACAAATGTGGTTCCTCAGGGCTGTGACTATGGTTTCATCAGACATGACACAGTTGTCGTCAGATTTTCAGATGTCGCAAAACTACACTTGGTGCAGAAAAGCAAATGTGTGCTCATGTAGGGTCGTGTCACTGATTGTAAAAAATAGGCGTGTATGGCCTTTAAAACTTGTGTGTACCTTGTTTCTGCCGCTCTCACAGGACTGCAGGCTGGCCAGGATCTGGCTCTCTATAGCCGACACCCACGCGTCCCGGTCCTCCAGGCTCGGAGCCTCAAAGTGCCACGTCTGCCCCGTGAACGACACTATGATAAAGTCTGCATTCTCTTCCTCTGCGATGAAACGGGAAGCAGAACAAACTCAAGTAACATTGCTTATGTAAATAGACAGATCATTTACCATGGATTAATATAATGGGCATTATGAATACACAGTCAGTGAAGGAAGTACAAAAACAAATGCAAAACAACACAAAACAGCAGTTTGATGGAAGGCGAGGACAGAAAAATCTTGAGGTTATTACAATGGAAAGAGGTCAAATGGAACAACTTAAGCTCGGGATGTGAGACACACTGAAGAGGAAAATATATTGTATGTAAATCAGAGCACAGGCAGATTAAGCTCCATCCCCCTCACTTGTTACCTGTCTTATTAATGTTTCTCAGGCTACCAAAGCTTTTTAACTTCCACATTTTGCGTTTGGCTGCAGAGCGAGAGATAAGCACAGAGAGAGGAAAAAAGAAGAGAAACAGAGAAAGACAAGTACAAGTGTTAAGAGAAGGCTGTTAAGAAATATTCAGAGAAAGACAAACGACAATCTGTATCCCTGCAGAAGAGACAGCAGTGGAAGATAAAGGATTAAGAAAAAAAGAAAACTGCATAGGAATATATGTAAATAATGTGAAGATATAAACATAATTTCTTTGATAGGTTTGCGTTGTTAATAATAACATCTGCAATAATAATAATAAATTAAAAACCTTGAAACCTTTATTAATGCATTCTGTGTATTTATGCAGTTCACATAAAAGAAATCTCTCTTTATCACACTACTAGCAGTAACAAGTTCCAAACTGAGTCTCTGTGTAGATTTACCTTCAGCCTGACCAACGGCTGCATCTCCTTTCTGATTCATGCTCTTCTTCCTCCGGTTCTTCTTCCTGTCGGTCATGGGAGATGACTGGCTGGGATCTTTTCCAGTGGCTGCTCCTTCAAGGGCATCTGACATTTGGTGCGAAAAGAATGTATGTAAAGGTTAAAGGCGCCTTTATTATCACTAACACTTACACATTAACACTTACATACATAGAAATGGAATGTGTCACATAACCCATCCTATACACAGGAGCAGTGGGCCGCTGCAGCACCCATGTATGTATGTATGTATGTATGTATGTATGTATGTATGTATGTATGTATGTATGTGTGTATGTATGTATGTATGTATGTATGTATGTATGTGTGTATGTATGTATGTATGTATGTATGTATGTATGTATGTATGTATGTATGTATGTATGTATGTATGTATGTGTGTATGTATGTATGTGTGTATGTATGTATGTATGTATGTATGTGTGTATGTATGTATGTATGTATGTATGTATGTATGTATGTGTATGTATGTATGTATGTATGTATGTTCAGTATGTATATGTATGTATGTATGTTCAGTATGTATATATGTACAGTATATATGCATGTACAGTATGTATGCATGTATGCATGTATGTATATATGTACAATATGAATGTATATATGTATGACAGCAGTGAATGCAGCCTTAGTGCAGCTAAAGTGTTGTTGAAGTGCTGGCAATGACTAAAAGGTTATTACACACCGACACTTTGTGCTTTGGTGGACAATGAGGAGGGGCAGCGTTGGAGTGCTCTGTCTCCTCCTTGAGACGACAGACCACCTGACCGATCATCAACCACAGACAGAGTGGCCGGACACAGCTGAGGAACTGACGGCCAGAGAGGAAGCGAAAAGTTAATATGTAGTATGTCAAATTATGTCAAAAATGATGTGCAAGAATGAAATCCTCTGTTTGTTATTTATTAAAACCATTGACCCGATGAAATGAAACATATCACCCTGGAACAATTATTCGGATTCATACATATACTGTACAAATAATAGTCTGGCAATCAGTACAGACGTTGTAGCAAACAATTGTACCTAAGGTGCCAAAAGTGGTAGTATTGTGCAAAATATTTAGTTTATATATAGTATATAGTAGCTATATGTATATATACAGTATACATACAGTATATATATATATATATATATATATATATATATAATATATAGCTATTATTAACAATAATTGAGTTCAGTATTATAATTGCATTAATATTAGCTGTACTTTAATGTTGTCGCTGGTGATATATAACAACACATCCTATTTTATAAGGTAATATCTTAATCTGAAAAGTAACTAGTAATTATAGCTGTTTAATAAATGTAATGGAGTTAAAAGTAAAATACTTCTCTCTGAAATGTGGTTGAATACAAGTATACAATGGAAGGAAATTAGAGTACTTCAGAATTGTAGGCTCGACAGATGAGTTAGGGATGTCAGAAAGGATTTAGAGTTTCCAGACTCTGTATCCAGGTACACAGGAAGACGTACCTGTACTGGTGCTATCGGCGGCTGCTGGCTCCTTACTCAGCCCGTTGACTCCAGGTGCAGAGGCGGGGGGGACAGGTGAGGGCCCCGCAGGAGCCACGGCTCTCGGAGGACGTTTCCCGGGAACTTTGACTGTCACACGCAGCAGGTCAATTTCCTTTCCATGGATGTTCTGTGTGTAGTCCTGAAACCAACAAGGTATCATTCACATATTAGACACTTTTACCGGAAATACAGATTTTGTAAAGAATAGGTAATTCTTCCTCCTCCAAATTATTAAATTAATTCATAAATAAGTAAGCACAACTTTGCTGTGGCAGCCTAATATGATCAGTATCTTATGAGGGCTCAGGTTGTCCACAGAGGACTAGGACTGTCCGTGACTAATGAAATTCTGAGTCAACTAACACATGATTTTGTCAACTAATCATTTAGTTGATTTAATCGACAGATCTGTGTGCTTTGAGTGGTTATAAAGACTAGAAAAGCACGGTATGAATACATTAATTTTCCATCTGTAAAACTGAGTTTCTCCACAAAGAATCACGCAGAGCACCACTTCCAATCTTGTGCTCATAAGTTTCTTGGAAATTCATTTCTTGGACATCATTCAGCATTAAAAATGTTTAAATGGACTAAAGAAATCTTAGTTGACTAAGACCATTGCTAGCTCTACTTTCCACTAATGGTGGTGCAGAAAAATCAATCTCAATGTCATATACAAATGTTAAATCACTCTGAGTGGTTTCTGGAAAAATAAGAAAAAGGAATCAATAGTAAAGGTTTCAAAGCAATTCCTATAGGCCATTGAAGTTGAAAGTGCAGTTAAATCTAAAAAGCTGCAGATATGATCGCCTCCCCAGTGCAAGCTCTAAAACCTTCACTGTGTGTTTTACTGCTGCATCGATCCGCCCTGTGGTGTTATCTTACACTGGAGCTGGAGTGATAGGACAGCGTGCCATTGTTGGACAGGGTGACGTATTTCTTCTTCCACTCCTTATTCAGAGAGCTGCCGCTTCTCTTCCAGAGGATGCTCTGTCAAAAACAACAACCAAGGTCACTGCACTCGTAACGAACCGCCGCTCTGAGCCAGCCTAAATTTAGAGTCGAGACACTTTCTTCAAAGTGTAATGTGGTCTGTCAACAATAGCTGAATGCACTTGCACATTATTAATAGAACATTCTTGAGGAACACATTTGTTCGTGCTGCTTACGTAAGATGAAATAAATAGCGTGTTCCCACCTTGATGCAGAAGAGGGAATCTGTACATATTGTGCTGCAAGCAACGTGAAGCATCATTGAACTGAATTGTGATGTGCCGGCTCTTTTGAGTGTACAAATTCTTTTTTCTTGTTTTGTTTTTTTGTAAATCAATGTCTTATTAAGAAGATAATCCTATAATGAATGTGTTAAATACATTCCAGAAACGCCTCATTCACTTTGAAAACAACACTAAAGGAGACCTATCACCCTCATGTTCATACTTGTATTTTGGGTTACTACTAGAACATGTTAACATGCTTTAGTGTTCAAGAAACACATGGTTCATATTTTTCTTATACTGTCTGTGTGAAGATCCCTATATTCACCCTCTGTCTGAAACACTCCGTTTTAGTGCCTGTCTCTTTAATAAAGCCCCACTCATAAAAAGCACAGTGTGCTCAGATTGGCTTCGAGAAAGACACGGTGCACCTTTGCAAAGGTAGTTCTAAAGCTGTCGTATCTTTTAATGATCCTGCATGTGAGCCAAATTGGAATGGCTTATTAAACGCCATGTTTTATGATCTAATTAGCCCACAAAAAACTGACTCGGTTGTCTTATTATTTCTGAGTTAGTTGGTTGGTAAACCCTCCACATACCTAAATGTATGTGCACAATGAGTTTTTCATGATATGTCCCCCCTGTATGTTGCACTGATTGACATATCTCACTTTTCAATCATCAAAATCTTTTCTATTTATTTATTGCAACAAATAAGAAACTACCTCAGCAGTCACA
This sequence comes from Percina caprodes, assembly GCA_013375575.1. Taxonomy (NCBI): domain Eukaryota; kingdom Metazoa; phylum Chordata; class Actinopteri; order Perciformes; family Percidae; genus Percina; species Percina caprodes. The sequence continues at coordinate 1,392,042 of JABXJD010000041.1, forward strand.
CGTGTTTAACGCCTTTACATCAAGTTTCTCTTTTTAGCACACTCAATGTGAAATGATGCATTTCTGGAACACATACTAATCATAGGTTCAAAACTATTGCTAAATTTGGCTACAATTATAAAAGCCAGAAGTGGTTCTAAATGAAGAAGTGCAGCCAAATGATCTGGTTCTCTAAAAGAGCTGTGATTCCCATCACTGACATTTAAAAGTCTTGTTTTGTGTTCTGTTCTGTAATGTTAGCCAAACCTGTTTGATGGGAACGCCCCGCTGGCTGCTTGGATCTCCTTTAGGATCACCAGACTTCTTATCTGAGTCCCGGTTCTGAAATCCAAATCACACAGCAGGGAGGTGTTTCAAAAGAGACTTCAGAGGAGAGAGAGTTAGAGATGAATGCAGTGAAATGAGAGTGAGAGATGATGGGAGGCTAAAAGGTGTGAGACAGCCGTCAGTTGGCAACAACTGACCTTAAAGAGGGAGGGCCGTCTGGGGATGCCCCTCAGCGGACGGGAGGTGACACTGCCTCCCCCCTCTCCCTGTGCAACTCGCAGCTCTCGATGACCAATCACAGGGGTGGAGGGCAGGGAATAGGCGTAGCCACAACTCGGGCCATTACTGGCCTGAGAGGTGGCATGAGGGTGGTGGAATAGCCGGGTCAGAAGGTCAGGAGGGAGGGGATGGAGGCGTGAGAGAAGAGATGGAGAGAGTGAGAATGGGCTGGAAGATGAAAAACAGGTGAAATAAACGTACAACAAAGCGGGCGATGATCAACAGCGGGATGTTTTTTAGCAGTCCATGATGGTGAACGAGAGGAGTGATGCTGAGGGAACTGAGATGGATGTGGAGGGAGAGATGAGCGGTCTTGTAAATTACATTTCAGTTTGACAGATGATTTTAACCTTGTAATGCGCGTAACTCTTAAACTGTTCACAGGCAGCTCCACATTTTTTTAAAGATTCTTTTGGTTTTTTTTCCCTTTATTAAAGTGACAGTGGACAGACATGAAAGGGGGAGAGATGGGGGATGACACACAGCAAAGGGCCACCGGTCGGATTTGAACCGGGTCCGCTACAAGACTCAACATGGGGCCAACACTCTTACTGGGTGAGCTAGAGACTGCCCTCGGAGTCATGTTTTAAAAAAAAAAGATTCCTTTGCATGGAATACCTTTGTCAGGACTTAATGCTTTTTTTATCTTTTACTTCAAATACTGAAATATGCAGAGAATAATGACTGTTTTGGCATCAAGACCACTAATTAATGCTCCTGAAGCTTTATGGAGGGGAGCAGAACAATAAAAAATCCTCCAAATTGATAAAAATGCTTCAATTTGAAAGATGACACCAGCGTGGCAATAACTGAACACCTTTATGTTTGTCCTATTTTTATCAGGTCTTATGTAATATCTGTCTAGACTGGAAAAAGATTGTGTTTACCCAAACAAGAGAACAATAACAAGTTTCACACCTGAACATATTAGTATTCAGCGCTTTAACATCATTTCTTTCGCCCCTCTGTCAGGGCTTTAGAAATATTTCTGTGTGTGAATCTGTGAGAAAATTCTTTTTTTGGGGGTTATGCACAAAAGTCAGTTCAACGAGCATTTTGTTTTCTATCCTTTTTGTGCTATTATTTCTGGGTATCGTGCAATACTGTGTTCAGTGACACAGAAAACAGAAATTGATTTTGTCCACATGGATGATGCACAAAGACTGAATTGGCATTTCCACACATTAAATTGACTTAAAGAAAGCACTTACACTGGGCTTTTTCTTTCTTCTTGTATTCAGTGTACAACTTGAAGTTATTTGGAAGTACAGTACATTGAGTATTTAATGGCAGTGGTGGAAGACGTATAGTATTCAGATCTATTACTTGTGTAAAGCTGCAATAATACAGTGTACAAATACTCAGTACAAGTACGTAAGTAGTAAGTCCTACACTCAAAACCTTACTGGTAAAAGTACAAAAGTATCATCATCAAAATATACGCAAAGTACCCATTATGTAGTATGGCTGATTTCAGAATAATGTATGTATATATCACTGGATTATAATAATTAATGCATGTAAAGCTGGTGAAGGTGGAGCTCGTTTTAATCACTTTATATACTTATGGTAATATGTAATAATTAATTACTGCAGTTGGTTTACATGCTGTAGCATTAATCTAATGTTGGCAAATAAATGCATAGTGGTGTAAAAAGTACAATAACCCTGTGAGATGTAGTGGAGTAACAGCACATGTACTTCCAAATTAAGGTAAGTTCTTGAGTAAATGTACTTAGTTACATTCCATCACTGTATAATTGTACCAACTGATATTTTTCCTTTGATTTTGTCTTGGTATGTTTTTTGTTTTTTTTCAAGATTATTTTTTGGGGGCTTTTCCCCTTTAGTAGTGACAGTAAGAAACAGGAAAGGGAGGAGAGAGAGAGAGAGAGAGAGAGAGAGAGAGAGAGAGAGAGGGGATGACCCGCAGCGAAGAGCTGCAGGTTGGATTCGAACCCGGGCCACTGCATAGAACTCACACACTCTGCTGGCTGAGCAAGAGGTCGCTCCACCTTTATATGTCTCTGAGGTTTTAATCAATAACATGTCCTGTCTTGTCCGTCTTAGAGGAGCCAAAGGTTTGTCTTTATGACGCACAGAAATAAAAACGGGCTAGCTCCAGCTGGATGAGGTACGGTACCTGGCCGGGGAGCGATGCTGATCCAGGTGTGGAGCCCCCAGAGTGACTGGGCGAGTTGGGAAGAGACTTGCAGGCCTGCAGCGCCGCCTGCTTCTTCTGAGCTACAATCTTCTGGGCAGCTGTAAAACACAGACGTCAGATGTATATGTCATGTATAGCAGCAACAAGGCCCACTGACATTGACTCCTAACCACCCCCCCAATGCCTGGTCACTACACTTCATTCCAGACTATACATCTGTTCATTGCACATTCTACTGTCTATATTTTTTACATTCTGCACTCTACCCATTCAGCCTCCTTTTTTCCTAAGCTAAACAGCTATTTTGTACATATTTGTTTCCGTCTCTGTATTTATTGTTTATTTCTTATGAATGTTTAATATGTTTGTTTGTGTATGTGCACCAATCACCAAGGCAAATTACACATAGGTGTAACTTACTGTGGCAAAACAGCTTTTTTTTCTGATTCTGATTGTGATTTCAGTCAGCTCACCCTCTGAAAACACTCGATCGACGTTGAACCCGTAGGTCGCGCAGGTCTCGTAAAACAGCGAGTGACGCACGTCGATACACAGCTGTCTGGCTCTCTGATCCTCAATCACTCGAGGGTTGGTGCTGCTGATTTTATCTGCAACAAACAAACAAAATCAGTGAAGAGAAAACTGCAAATGAGGACAAAAACAGCACAGCAAAGAGGCATTATCATACAGGCTTGTACTTTTATTAGGACTTTTGTTTTATTTTCTACACTGATTAATCTCTCAAATAATACAAAAAATGACACAAGGTGATGTACTCAATTTGTCCAAATCCCCATCATATTCAGTTTACTATTATAAATGACGATAGGAATAGATTTTGGGGGGGACGCAGGCAACACATCACCCTCAATTTTTGAACACAAGCATTTATAATGCAACATAACAACATAAAAGTAGCAGAGGACTTTTATTTTGACAAACTGCTAAAATGTGACTCATATGGTAGGTGGTGGCAGTATAAGCAATGGTTGCAATCTGCCATAAAACGGAAGGAAGATGATGCAACTATGCATGGTTGAAGCAGGGAGAAAAATGACATTTCCACTGTGAATATAAACAAAATTGTAAAGTAAATTGAAAATCCACAAAATTAAGAAAAATATAACAGAATGCAGTAAAAGATATGTTTGACGCTCAAACGTTTCTGAGGACAATCGGAACTATATTATAATATGTGTCCTTACAAATGTTTAAACAAAAGAAAAATCCCCTAGGCCTTTATATGCCAAAGAAAAGGCAGCAAATCCTTATATTTAAAGGTCCCATGGCATGAAAATTTCACTTTATGAGGTTATTTAACATTAATATGAGTTCCCCCAGCCTGCCTATGGTCCCCCAGTGGCTAGAAATGGTGATAGGTGTAAGACTTCAGATACAGTATTAGGGGACCACTAAGGTCTATATAAAAGAGACTTCAGATACAGTATTAGGGGACCACTAAGGTCTATATAAAGAGACTTCAGATACAGTATTAGGGGACCACTAAGGTCTATATAAAGAGACTTCAGATACAGTATTAGGGGACCACTAAGGTCTATATAAAGAGACTTCAGATACAGTATTAGGGGACCACTAAGGTCTATATAAAAGAGACTTCAGATACAGTATTAGGGACCACTAAGGTCTATATAAAGAGACTTCAGATACAGTATTAGGGGACCACTAAGGTCTATATAAAGAGACTTCAGATACAGTATTAGGGACCACTAAGGTCTATATAAAGAGACTTCAGATACAGTATTAGGGGACCACTAAGGTCTATATAAAGAGACTTCAGATACAGTATTAGGGACCACTAAGGTCTATATAAAGAGACTTCAGATACAGTATTAGGGGACCACTAAGGTCTATATAAAGAGACTTCAGATACAGTATTAGGGACCACTAAGGTCTATATAAAAGAGACTTCAGATACAGTATTAGGGGACCACTAAGGTCTATATAAAAGAGACTTCAGATACAGTATTAGGGGACCACTATGGTCTATATAAAGAGACTTCAGATACAGTATTAGGGGACCACTAAGTAACTAACCACTAACTCCTGAAAAAATTTCAAAATGTTGTATGTAATGCGGTTCCAGAATGAGTCTGCGTGGCGGTGATTCATGTGCTGACCTTGGGTGCCGACTACTATGACTGGGATGTCCGTGCGCTGTGCACTCAGCTGACTGTAGAGCTGGTAGAGCTCCTGGAAGCTGCCCTCGTTCTCCAGACTAAAGACCAGGATCACTGCGTCCACCCAGCTGCTGAACTGAGGGAGGAAGTGGAGGATGGAGGATTAAAATTTAACATTAGAGATAAACATGTACAGATATTTTAAACTGGGACCTTTTTGTGTGTGTGTTGTGTGTTTAATGGTCTAATTGTTTCAGCTGGACTCACCCTTATATTGTTAAGATTTATAATAAAACATTGTATTTTATAAAAACTACTGTCAGATGAATGTAGTGGAGTAAAAACATTTATACTCAAGTACAGTACCTGAGTAAACGTACAATACATTCTAGCACTGAAGTCTACGGGTTAGAGTTTTGCACAATTACTACTGTCGCTCTCTCACACCCACACCCACACCCACACACACACACACACACACACACACACACACACACACACACTGTGCATCTGGCGGTCCAGCTTCCTCCCGGATCAGCAATAAATGACTCTGTCCGTCCACCAGCACTTCCTTTTTATACCTACCACCTGACAAGGACAATGACAGACAAGTTATTCAGCAGCTGGTGTTGACAGATGAAGATGATGGAGGATGAAACCATATCACACAACATGCTGCATCTCTCTCAACAAAAACAATCAACTATGACAAAACTTGCTAAATTGAACTTGAATTGTTATCTAAAAATACCTGAAGTGGAGGAAGTACTCAGACCATTAAAATCACATTTAACCATTCACAAACTGGTGGCTGTACAAGGTGCCACCTGCTCATCAGATAAATACACACATTTACAAACCAATGGTGCAACTCTTGCCCAAGGACACTTTGACATGGGACTGGAGGGCTGAACCTACAACCTTCCAATTGGCAGGCGACTGCTCTACAACTGAGCCACAGCCACCTGTTGTAAAAGTACTATGGGGCAAGTTCAAGCCCTGCATTGTAAATGTTACTTAAAGTGACTGTATGTAACTTTTTAATGTATCTGAAGCTTCATCATTTTTCATACAATGGTCTTAAATGACCTGTAACAGCAAACTGGACGAACAGTGAAAAGAACGCCATTTTCATATAGTTTTAATAAGGCATTTGCCCGGGTCCAATCTTCCCCCGGCAAAGTCACAGACTGATTTTTGGCAGGTTGACAGAGCAACAGTAACACATTCTGACGGGTCACAGGTTTTGGCTGAACACCGGAAAAGCCTGTGTTGGCATATGCCAGCGGAGCCAGGTGAAAGGAAGCAGCAGATGTCTTTATACAGCCTAATTGTATTTTAATGTTATTTTAGAAGTGTTCTGTTGTAGTTATGGCTCATACTGGGGCAGGACCATCACAGGAAAGAAGGAAATTAAACAAAGAACTAAAAGATAAAAGGAAAAGGAAAGTAAAAATGGAGTCACACTCGATCAGGCTTTCAACCAAGGGGGGTAAGCAAGCATCCGAGAAAGCGTACCTCCTATGCGGAGACTCTGAGGCTAACCAGCCATTACCTTCCGCTAGCGTCCCATTGAGAAGACTGAGAACTTTCAGACAAGTTCCTCAAGTGTTCTTGACGTAGTTCTACGTCAGTAGCCAACATTAAATTACGTCCCCTGGACATTTGCCTTTTACTCCGTGTTTGTCTTGGCCTTCTATTTTCTTTACTGTTGTAGTTAAGGTTGAGCTCATTTTGATGATTAATCTTATTTTCTTCATTAATTGATAGTTTTGTTTGTAAAAATGAAGAAAACAGCTGTTACAATTATCCAAAGGGGGACATTTATATTGTAAATATATTGAAATAAGTAAAAAGTCCAATATTTCCCTCTGAAATGTTGTGCAGTAGAAGGATAAAGGGGCATTAAAAGAAAAGACTGAAAGTACAAGTAGCTCAAATGTGTACAGTACTTGAGGAAATGTACTTAGTTACATCCCACCACTGTAAAGGACACATAATATAGCAGATGTACTTGTGCTTAATGTTTCTCACCGTCAGGCTTCTCAAGTGCAACATAGCTGCCTGTGATGTATTTGTTCACCAGCGCTGACTTGCCGCTTTTTAGACTTCCCAGAATGCCCTGAGAGAAGAGGGAAGGAAATACAACACCAGAAAGTTAATTCAGGCTCCATCACAGTGTGATGTATCAAATATAACTCTCAGACAGAACTGACGGGTTTTTGTTCCTGTCAGTCAACAAATTTGATTGCTTTATTGTAGCCAGTGCTTTATAATATTTAGATACTTTAAAGAAGTAGTATCACATTATAAAAATAATTGTTACTGTCAAAAGTCCTGATTAAAAATTTTATATAAGTAAAAAAAAATACACAATATGGTATGGTATCTGCAAATTGTACTTAAATATTGACGTTCTGCCATGACATCTTTATGAAGCTCAAAGTGTTCATGTTGACACGTAAATTAAAAAGTAGAATTTATGATAGAACAGTTACAATAAACTGCACAGGTGTGCCTACTAAAGTGGCCATTGAGTGTATTTAATATATTATTAAAGTAGAATCTTCTTGCTGAAAATGCTCTAGACTCATTCAACCCTGCTGTTTAAAGGAATGCTGTCTATCTATCTATCTATCTATCTATCTATCTATCTATCTATCTATCTATCTATCTATCTATCTATCTATCTATCTATCTATCTATCTATCTATCTATCTATCTATCTATCTATCTATCTATCTATCTACTATCTATCTATCTATCTATCTATCTATCTATCTATCTATCTATCTATCTATCTGTCTCTCTCTCCCTGTCTGTCTGTCTGTTGTATTAAAACATAAGCAGCATATTCATTTGGTTAATATGTAGCCAATTGCAACTATTTTATTCACAATTAATCATATTTAACAAGTTGATCATCTATATATTTTGTATGAAAGAAAAACAAAGTAACTTTAAGTAGCTTTCAAATTAATGTAGTAGGATAAAAACTACAATATTTTGCTCTGAAATGTAGTTCAGTACAAGTGGCAGAACATTTGTTTTTCTTTTTTTTGATTTTATAGGTCATTATATACCTTAATAACGATGTGCATTCTGATATAGCATGTTTTCTGATAATTCAATAAATAAATAGTCTGAAATAACCACATGTATTTTTTCATTTTATTACGAACTTTAGTGCAAAACGAACATAACGTGATGTCCTACTGCATCCAGTTGGATTTTGCAGGATGCTACCCAGCATGCTTTTCTGGCTATTCTGACCCACAATCCTTTGCGTGCATATATAATCAAGAGAGTCAAAAGTCAAGGCGCAATGTTATAAAGTAGTAATCGTCCCAACTGTATGCATACTGCATTTAACAGCAGCTTACATACTTTGTAAGGGCAGCTGAAGTACACACTAAAATTTAAAAGAAAAAGTATGCGGTTTGGAATGCAGCCGATATAGAAGAATATCAACAATAGACACTTTTATATTGATTTTATGATAGACATCGCTCAGCCCTATACATGAAAGCATTTTTGGTTGTGTAAGCTCTCTATAGACTTCTTTAATAAAATGACACAATATTAATGAATGGAATAAATCCTTCTGTTTGTGATGTACTGGCAGTGAGTGAGAGTGGTAGTGTAACTGGTGCCTCACCAGTCTGAGCTCTGGGATGGATTTGCTCAGGGTCCACTCCTGGCTGTTGGCAATATTTACTGGGGAGAGAGAGAGAGAGAGAGAGAGAGATTTATCATTTTGATCATGTGCAGTGAAAAAGGGCCGCCCTCATAACGGCCATGTGGGAGAGCCATAAATCACACAGCTGCAGCGTGACTGGTCGCCATAAGCACACGCGTGGCCTCGCAGGTTGTTTTAATGAATATAACCTTTCAGTCACAAGATGCAGCCACAACACTCGTTATCCACTTTGCTCCCTGCGTGCTGTTAATGACGGGCAGCTGTGAGGTGAGTTACTGTGGCCTTTACTGGATGCTTCAGTTCAGCTGCCATTCAAACATTCAAAGACTCGTATCTCCCCTTTGAACTAGAACTGCAACTATCGATTCATGTTTGGATTGATTAACCATTTGACTATGAAATATCATAAAATAGTGCAGAAATAGCTGTGGGGATGACCCAAAGATATTCAGTTTACAATGAAATGAATCAGCAACTCCTCACTTTGGAGAAGATATGAATGTTTGTGTGCGTATTGCTGGTACTTATTTGCTTTTTACTTCCTCGTTTGCAGCTCATAAGTAGATTATCAAACTGCTGGCAACCTCTGAAACAATAACATAAAATAATACGACCTAAACTCAACATATTGAAACAAATTTCACCAAACTTCATATTTTACGTGACCTTCAACGCCCAACTACATCATCTTTAATCTCCCATTAACCCACATCATTATTAAGTTTAATAACATGTATTCTTTAAACACATATGCCCAAACATATAGTGTATATGCTATTAAAAAAATTAAAAACTCTTTAAACTTCATGTAGCCTACTGTATGCAATGCTCATAACTTTCACCTTGTATAAACTGTATGATATACTGATTTATTAATAAACATAGTAAGATATAAGTGGAAAGTTTAGTTACAAATGCATTTATCTTTTTTTCTTTTACTCAAATGTAGCTTAACCATGACATGGCGTATGCTGCCTCAGAACAAATATTACTGGGATCATACAGACAATTGCAGATTAACATTTAGTATCAAGAAATCCACATTGTAGACACTACCGTTGAGTATCTGTATAAAAATATAGCTAGAATGAAGCACATTGACCATACACAGTCCAGACAAATAATTTCCACCTACTCTTATTGCTTAAAAATTAGTTATTTTTCTGGATTAAGTAATCATTTCAGCTTTTCATTTGCTGGTGTGATTTTTGTGTGTGTGTGCTGAAGAAACAACATGAACCTTCACATGCACACAGACACACACACAGACACACAGACACACAGACACACACACACACACACACACACACACACACGCATGCATGGATGCACACACCCGCACACACATCATACAGTAAAGTAGAAGGGTCAGGTTGCACACAGCTGTGCCAGCGTCCCTCCTGGGCCAAACAGAGGTGGCCTGCCCCCAATGTGATGTGACGCTCACACCCAGACACCCAGCTGTGCCGTCAGAGGGACCAGAATAAAAAGACACAGAGAGAGAGCCTGAGGAGAGGCTTAAACTTTTTCAGAGAGAAAAAACATACACTCAGTTGTCAGTTTATTATTAGGTACACCACAGCTAAAACTAAAGCAGTCAACTACAATAAACAAGAGCAACTAAGGCAACAAACCAAAAAAATGTACACTCTGCTTTGTTTACTAATCACTACACACAGTGAAATACACACACATACTCAGGTCCTATGCATACACAAATGGAGAAATGTCAGAGTGAGTGGGCTGCCAGTGCTGGACCAGTGTCCTGAGCAGTTGGGGGGTTGGATGTGCCTTGCTCAGTGCTGAGGAGGTAAACTGGCATCTCTCCAGCCACCAATTCACACTCCATACTTTGGTCCATACGGGGACTTGACCTGCGACCCCTTGGTTCCCAACCCAACTCCCTACTGCCTAGCTGTTGATGCGACTGTATGATCATTTGGGAGGGTGTAGGTTGTGATGCTGTGCAACTGCATTGTGTCATACATGCTATATTACTGTAAGCCTATTGTTATTGATATAAATAAGGTGGACAAAATAAGTATAACACAGTATAACACAATTTAATTCAGCATCACAAGCTGTATCCTCCAAAATGATCGTGCAGTTGAATCAACACTATAACCTTCATGAAAAAAGAATTTATTGCAGGATTGTTGCATTACACTGCTGTACGTGTACCTAATAAACTGGCATCTGAGTGTATCCAATAAAACCAAGAGTCTACAGCCACTCAGTGGTGCAGATCAGGTACAATGTTAACTGTGTTCAGCATCTCAGTTTAGCTTGTTAGCATGCTTACATTTGGTAATTAGCAGCAGAGGCTCATGGGATTGTCAGTAGTTTTGCACGCATTTAGTCGGAAATAAAAGTGTTGGACACATTGAAATTTTGACCTGATTACGGTTCTACTGTTGATTCATTAAGATTTATGGTCCGGGAATAGAGCTGGGTGTCGGTTCTCAATACCTTTTAAGGTATCAATCAAAATAACCAAGTTGTATTGGAACTTTCCTAATCAAACGATATCTGCATTTGATTCTTACTGTAACCAGATCTGGAAAAAAAGACTTTGCTCCCAGCCAATCGCTACAAGCGTTCCTTGATTAAATGTGACGTGTGATTGGCCCACTACCGCAGCAGCAGGGTGGCATTGCATTGAATGTTGTCATTCACATAATGGGTATCGAATGAAGTATGACAAAATGTGTCAAATGAAGTACTCAATTGGTATCTGAATCCCTTTAAGGGTACTGCTAATGCCATTACCCAGCCCTATTGAGGACCATGAATGTCTGTACTGCATTTCATGCCAATCTATCAAGTAGATGTTGAGATGTTTCACTGGATACAGGAAGATTGTGACCTGCTGATAGGACTAGAGGAAAAGTCAGTATGATTCATCCTCTAGGGACCATGTTGCCAAAACTAATTCAGAAACCCAATCAACATATAAAAAACAAAAGGAGGAAATGGATAAATCACAGAAAGACAACAGAGCAGACCCAAAGGTTTTGGGCAGACTGTACTCTCCGCCATCTTGGGTGTGAATGTGTAAAGTGTCCTTCAAAGACAGATGATGATTAAAACTCGAGTCTGGTGCTAAATCTATGGAGCGTCCAGGCCAACAGCGCACAGATGCAGCTGAGGATGATGTGCTTCAGACGATGACAAAAAGAAGGCTTACTGTAGAGCTGCTGCTGCTGCTGCAGGCTAGTCCTACCACACAAACACACAGTTTGTCTATCTTTGTCTGAGTCAAAGCTCTCTTTATGGCCGGCTGCTGTTGCCAAAAGTGATCAGACAGTGTAGTCCTTTTGCTGCCTGACACACAGATTTATACAGAAAGCCAATTATCCACACTCCTTGCTCCAAACCAATCGTGTGTGATCCACCCTGCAAGGCTGCAACCCCCACATGTCGCCTTTAGCTCACATCCAAAACTGCCAATTTTCTAACTTAAATCTTTTTAGGGAAATTTAGTCAGAATCCTCTCTCGCCTGTGTGTCAACACACAGTGTCACACATACACATACACACACGCACGCATGCACCACGCACGCACGCACGCACGCACGCACACACGCACACACACACAACACCGCCTCATCCTCCTCCACCCCTCTGTTTCATCAGACTCTGCCTCTGTAGCAGCAGAAGCAGCAGTCCTGCCGGTTGCCATGGCAACACTTCCTCCTGCCCTCAGTAAATGTGTATGTGTGTATGTATGTATGTATGTATGTGCGTGCGCGCATGTGTGCGTGTTTTTGTGTGTGTGTGTGTGTGTTTTTGTGTGTGTGTGTGTGTGTGTGTGTGTGTGCAGTCGGCAGGGCTAGTCTTACTACTTGCATGTGTAACAGTGCACACACAACAGAATACACAATGAGTGAATGAATACATAAAACACACACACTCCCACAGGCTGACACTCGCTCTTTCTTTGAGAAAACACGTTTGTGAAAGAGATGCAGTGTTGTAGCCTACGCTGCCGTCGTCTTCACAGCAATGAGGGGGAACAGCGATGGCAACTCAAGGAGCCTTAATTTTGAAATGCCACATAAATGCTCCTCACATGATGATGGAATTTAAATTGAATGCCTGACAGAGACAAGAGTAAGAAAAAAAAGCCCCCATGAAGAACATGTAGTGGGTGGAACATCAAAGACAGGATTAGAAATGTTTTTGATTAGCTGTGGATGCACACTTCCACTTCCCCACTCGCCTCATGTCTTTCCCTCTTTATGGAAATAAAGCCGAGGCAAAAATCAACCAGAGCAGTGAAATCCAAGCCACCAGCTTCTCTCCCCTTTGGCTTCATTACAAGATTTAAACCCATGCTGGGAACGCTGCTTAAGTGTGTATGTGTGAGTGCAGAGATTACCCCTCCAGCGGTGTGAAATGTGCCCGCCCTCTGAGGGGAATTAGATAAAAACTGTCCAAGATGAGTCTATTGTCATTCTCAGATCAAAGAACTTCATGTGTCGTCAAAATGTTTCTCGGCACGTGACAGTATTATTGCCTGTGAATGTATTCTGTGTGGGGCTCTTCAACTCTTGTGTTGTCCTCCCGGGTCAAAAAGATTAACACTTCATTTTTTTTTTTACCCTTTTGTTGACATTTGACATTTTCAATGCATTATTCTTTTTTGTTATTTCACTAACACCACCTTACTACCACTATTTTTACACTACTTTTTGGAATCCATGGTCAATAACCCCTCATTTGTATAGAATTATGCCTAATATTTCAATTAATAAAGCAGAAGTTATGAATTATTTTGACTAATAGTTAAGATTAGAGGATGCTGAATTGAAACCATTTAAATTTTCACCCAAAATTCAATGAAAGTGATTAATTGTATTTGCAAAGAGAGTTGCATGGAATCCATCCTTTTTTTGTAGTCATTTGGTTAAAAAGAATGGCATATTTCCGATATAGACATTTTTAGAAGGGGTCAAATTTGACCCGAGGACAACAGGAGGGTTAAAAAGATCAACCCCACCCAATCCTACCCCAACTCTTTTTACATGGATGCCTGTGCACAGATGAAGGAGCTACATGTCTGAGAGTTGTTTGGCAAAGGAACTGGAGACAGGAGTGTGTGTGATAATGTGTTTCTGTCATCATGGATGTAGTCAACATGAAGCTTTTAAAGCTGAAGATATAAGAGTGATGTTTTGTGTGTGACCTCCTACCTTCCTCCTCACTGGAGTCTCTCTGTATATAGACAGGAGGCGCTGTGGAGGATGACCCCGCTGCCCCCGAGCTGCTCTTTGTGAAAATGCCACTGATGAACTTGAGCATCTTCCTGTCTTTAGCGGAGCCCCGTTGGCCTTGCTGGGCCTCACGGGCCAGCCCCAGGTCTTCAGAGAGACTGTTCAGGTCACTGTTATCCAGCGTGCGGCTTTTACCTTTGCGTGAAGGCTTGTGGGTAGCTGGTGCAGGTGCAGGTAGGGAGGCCGAACCTGTCTTCAGTCTTTCCTTCCTGGGGTTGTCTCTCATCACTGCAGCCATGCCACATCCAATCTCCAGAGGTATTCCAGCTTGAGTTTCATCCCGCAGGTCCCTCCATCCTTCAGGCCTACTTGCCTCGGCCCATGAGGCCCTGCAGGGGCCTGGTGAGCGTGTCGGCATGCGGCAGTCCTTGCGGTCCAGGCTCTGTGCTGAGGTGGGGCTGCGCTCTCTACCTTCTCTGGAGTCGCGACCGCGGGTGGCCACATTGCTGTGAGACTTCAGCAGACTCACAGGACGCTGTCCCAGCGGACGGATAGGGAGGCTGGTCCTGGTTGGGGTGCGGCTGGGTTCGACCACCTCTGTTGGTGGTGTTGTGGTCAGTGATGGGGACCTGCATTGCTTTGCTTCTGGGGTGGAAGGCGTCTTCTCGACTCGCGTTAAGTCGATCTCTGCAGACTTTGTCTTCTGAATTATCGCTCTCTCTGCAGGTAAGGGGATTGAGAGGTTGCACGGTGGATTTTCATTCCCTTTGCTCAGAACATCAACAGTGGAAGGCAGTTTATCCTTCATGGGGCTGAGGGGTTTTCTCTCTCCATCTTTGAGTTCATCTGTTAACTTTTTGCTTTTCACAACAACAGCAGCGTCCTCAGCTCTTTGTTGTTGTGCACCTCCATTCTCAGCCCGTGCAGGAGCTTCACCTTCAGCCTCCACTCTCGCTCCGGCCTCTTCTCTCTCCTTTCCCCCAGGCCCGGCCTCCACCTCCATCCCCTGGGTGCTGTTCTTGGCCTCCCCTCCATTCTCCTCCACAGCCTCTACCTTGACCAGGGTGAGGGAGATGAGGTAGGTGGTGCGTTGCTGCAGGGCGCCGCCTCCACTCATGTGGTCAGGTTTCAGTGGACACACAGTAGATGAATGAAACCAGACAGAGCGACATGAACGACTGACAGCTTGCCAGTGTGTTGGGATGTGAGAGAATCTGACAGCACGACTGAGACTAAAAACTTACATGGAGGGAGATTAAGTTTCTCCTTGGAATATACAACAGTAGAGCGGCTGTTGGTTTCATCCATACCCCAAACCCCTATTTCTTTGTTTCGATTTGAATTTCAGTCACGGACTTCTTCTCTGACTGTTATTTTCATTTCTCTGGGAGGCAGAAAAAAAAAAATCCACTCTTCTTGACAACCTTCAAGCTCTTTTGTTCCTAGAAAAGATCCAATTAAAATCTATCCACTGCATATGTATGCAGCTACTGAGACAAATAAATCTTCATTATGGCGCCTCATTCCGGATGGTAATTATTTACTTGACCTTATTTTTATGTGCACCACCCCCATCTTATATGTTGCTCAGTCCATCCTCTTCACTCAGAGCAAAAAAAAAAAAATCAGGATTCAATTCAGAATAACAACTGCCCCGCATCATACGTCATCAACAATGTGATCAACAGCAGCAATAACCTGATAAGGTAAAGTCTTTAAAAATGCATCAGTGTCACCCTAAAGCAGCATGGCATAGTACACCCAGAGCTGAATGCTTCCCCGTCCAGATCATGGGCTCTTACTGCAAGCCACACATGTGTGTTGACAGCAGCATCCATTCAGAGAGCGCAGCGGCAGGAAGGCAGGCAGCCTCACGGAGACACACAGGAAGGACACTGATGAGGGCTGAAGGGGACCAGGAGGAGAAGCCAACAGAAGCCCGGGTGGATATCTGGAGATGCATGGCCAAGTCAGGGCGCGTCCGGCCATCACGCCCCTCTCGCTGTCTCCCAGGCAGCCTGTGTCCTCTGAGT
Source organism: Percina caprodes (assembly GCA_013375575.1). Taxonomy (NCBI): domain Eukaryota; kingdom Metazoa; phylum Chordata; class Actinopteri; order Perciformes; family Percidae; genus Percina; species Percina caprodes. The sequence continues at coordinate 1,407,839 of JABXJD010000041.1, forward strand.
GCATCAGACGTTGAGCATGACAACACAGCGCCGGCACAGAGGAGGCGCTGAGGCGAGTCACTGCTCAAACAGCTCCCCGACAGAGACACCGTCGCACAGGTTCAATGAGTCCAATCACACACTCACACACATATTCACACACCCTCACACATGCACAGGTTGCACTCCGCGTTTCTGTCTCCTGTTCTCACCCACACACTGATAAGAATCACCATTGTCCCTCCCTCTACATGCCCCTCCTTGTTCCAATAGGCAATCCATACAATGCAGAAGAATCTGCTTCTCTTCTTTCCCTTTCCCTCCGTAATTCTCTGTCTCTCTGCTGCTCCTCTCAGACTGTGCAGGGTCCCTGCTCTTTATTGCTCATCCCTCCCATCCCTATCATTCCCTCCCCTCCATATTTCTCCCTGCATGCCGGAGGGAGGGGGAAGGCAGCGGGCAAAGCAGCAGTGCACACACATGCTGGACCTGCTAAATGAGGGGAGAACGCAGGAGAAACGATCAACGGCAGGGAGAGGAAAGCAGGCAGGGTTAGCCAGGAATGAAAAAAAAAGAAGGATGCATGTTTGTGGAGGGAAAATGACACTATAGGATGGGACACGGTGTGTCTCTTCCCTGTCTCATTTCTACAGCTGCCAGAATAGCTCCATCAAGATCATCCATCTGTCTTCAACTGTCTATTTGTATTTGTGTGCTGCACAAGTGTGTGTGTGTGTGTGTGTGTGTGTGTGTGTGTGTGTGTGTGTGTGTGTGTGTGTGTGTGTGTGCTTTGTGTGGCTCTGTGTGGCTCCTCCTCAGTAGGAGGCTTGGCTTGTTTGTTGCTAAGGTGTTACAATCTTCCTGGCTCTGGTGGCACAATCATCTCCATGTCCTTCCTCTTCTTCCTCCTCCTCCTCCTCTTCATCCTCCTCCTCCTCCTCCTCCTCCTCCTCCTCCTGGTACATTCTGTATAGCTATCTCTCCCTGGATCTATGTATCCAAATGGCGTTTCTCTGTGTCGTACATGTGAGTGAGAGAGATTTCCTGTGAGCATATTGATCTGTAGTCTATTGCTTACCACGGCATGTGTTCATTAGCAGAAGTGGCAAAGCTCTGGGCTCACAGCACGAGGCAGATATTGGACATCAATAGTTGGACCACAGAATCCAAAAAGATATATTGAATGAACACATATACTGTTATTTCTGTGTGAATAAAACAAATCAATTTAAACCTAACACAGCAAGTTTTTCATATGATGAAGTAGGTTAAAAAATGTTTTAATTCAAACCTGTTGTGCAAAATACAGTACGTACTCATACAATCTGGGCAATAAAAAGAATAAAGGCTGCAACTGACGATGCTATTCATTATCCAATGATCGGAAGATCTCGATCATTTATCATTTCATCTGCAAAAAAGTGAAAAGTGTCTGTACCAATTTCCTCAAGGCTCAGTTCACGTCACTGAATGTCTTGTTTAGTCTGTCCAACAGTCAAAAAGCCAAATATATTCAGTCACTATAATACATGACAAGGAAAAGCAACATATTCTCATATTTGAGAAGCTGGAACGATAAAATATTTGGCATTTGTTTCTTGAAAATTTACTTTAAATGTATTTTCTAATTTCTATATCTAACTTACAACATGTCATAACATAACATAACATAAAACACAAATAAGAGAAATGATTAAACTGGAAAAACTACAAGAGAAACAGCTCCAATTGTGCAGCGTGCAACATCAGAAACACTGCAGCAAAAGATTACACATCCATGACTTGAATTATTACCGGGTGTAATTTCATGTTAATTACTCTCTGATTAAAAAAAACAACCTTGATGTGAAATCAGAGGATGCCTTTCCCCACAGTGCACCAGCCTCCCACCATCATCACATGATACACGATCTGACTGTCCACCTGCTCAGCCCGCTCCCCTCCCTTCCTGTTTAACAGTCGGTGAGAGGGCAATAACTACTCTCACTGAATACAAAAGACCTCTGAAAACCAACCGCCTTTGGCTGAAGGGGAAAAACACCCGACCTGAGAGAGGACCGCAGCCGTAGTAATAAAATATTTCTTTAAATCTAACCGCACTTTCTGGGTGATTGATGTTATGTGTGTAAAAATCCATTTTTTTTTAACAAGAACCATGAGGACATGACACGCGTGTGTGAGTTAAAGTGCACGTCAGGTTGCTGCAGCTTGCAGTGCTGCACTGTGAATCGAATTATTTTTGAAATAGGCACCCACATATAACGCAGAAAATTCAGATTGTGTTCAGGCAGACACTTTTTTAGTGAAGAGATTCGCATGCATGGCTATAGACAAAGCACACACACATTGTCACCTATGGGCGGGTGCTGTCAGATGGACACTGGCCAAGGGCAGTGGTCATGCTGGGTGATTTTTCATTTCTCCTTCACTGGGAGCTGTCCTTTCAGTCTTTCCCCCTGTTCTGCTGCCACGCTACAGTGAACACTACCAGTCAGATTCACATTTAAAAGTCTTGATTTAGCTCTACCTCACCCCATTTTTCCATCTCCATCTTTTTCTCAGTCAGTTGATTACATCCCCCTCGCTTATTTTGTCCAAAAAAAGAGAGGTGGCTCTTTTTCAGCACCGGTGATCTCTGCACTCACAGAACCAGGAACCCATGAAGGATACACTGACTTTGATCCTCACTCCAGCAGCCTAATTAGACCCAAAAAAATTATTCAGCTGGATGTTCTTACACATAGGGATGTGCTTCTCAGAGCGTGTCAAGATCTGCCAGATCCTAAAAAGACCTCAAAGCTGCCCAAAATCCATCAGGGGGCTGATTGACCTTTAATTCACACATAAACAGAGGAATGAGTGAAACGGCTAATGAATAAACACCTGAAATCAAAAGCTGGTTATTCCAACCAGTCTGACGTCACTTGGGTGTAAAGTAAGCTACATTTACAGAAGTACAACTTTTAGGTGTATGTACTTTATATGAGTACTCCAGAGGGAAGTATTGTCCTTTTTACCCTCCTACATGTATCTAACTGCAATTGATTCTCCTAAAATATGATTAACTTACTAAATATGATGCATTATAATTAAAGGCCTCTCATACCCACACAGGAGTTTACAGTTATGTGATTATATATTCCGCTACATGTAACAACAAGTCATTCATAATTTTGCTTACAGTAATAATCTGAAAGACTTTTGTTAGAATATATCTATCACTGATGATGATGATGCCTCTGATTAATTACGAATATTACCAACTGGGTGTCTTTTGGCTAAATTCCAAGGAAAAATCCTTAGCCAGGCACAGTAAGTGACGCATTTTTTCGTCACCCAGCAGCATCTTGGTCCGCCAGGTAGAGTAGGCGGAGCTAACACAGCAGACTTGCTCTTCAGCACACCTGTGTCTGCTGGGGTTGAGAGTAAACAGAAACTATGGCCAAACAAACAAGAAATAAAGAAAAGTGTGGAAGTGTGAATGTGGTAAAACAAGTGAGGTCCATAAACACACCTGCAGTTACAGCTTATTGCCATAAGAAGAAAAGGAAACAAGATGTTTGGCATTGTAACTTTAAATGTATATTTCATCATTGGAAAGATGAATATTAATTGGGTCACTTATGTAGTAGAAATGTGAATTTTTTTTTTTTTTTATTAGTGCCTTCTAGGCCGAGAAAAGTCAAAAAATGTGTTTTTGGCTCATGTGGATCAAAGACACCAAATCCCAGAATGCACTTGCTTCACTGCTCAAAGGATCCTCTCCTCTCTAAGCGGAGCTCCTATGGCGCCATTTTCATGCTACGAAGCCATCACCTGCTGTTAGTATCCCATTTACTCCCATTCATTTTGGCGCCACTTTGACAGTGAATAACATCTGAAGCGTTTTAAGACTCTATTTGTCCGTTATTTATTTCTAGAGAAACAATGTATAAAAGGCTCCATTACCTAATATTTTATGTTATGGCTCAGTAGCAGCCATTTTTATAAAAATAGGCTAACGATTGTGTGATAACCACGCAACTTGCTGTCGCATAGTCGACAAATTACCGTATTGTCAGGAGAAGCTTGCAGACAGTTTGGACTTCCATCAGCTGTTTAGGTTAATTACTAATGTTATATTAAACATAAATATAATGTTGTTACTAATGTTAATGTCAGCAGTAATTAGCCTGTGCCTATGTTATCTCCTAACATATACCTTCGCTCTCCGTCTCTGTTGATTGGGAATGATTGATTTCTCTTGCACAGCTACCAGAAGACTTACAGCTTTCAGACAGGTTGCTCACGTCACATCTACGTCTTCAAGCTCAGTTGGAGGCTGCGCAGTAACACTCAGCATCACCGGGAAAGAGCTTCTAATAGACTTCACTGCTCCAGAACATAGACCGTATATATATATATATATATATATATATATATATATATATATATATCCGAGTGTGTCCGAGCTGCTGGCAGATATCAAAATGTCGGAAATTAATGTTTAGGCTTGCTACACGTAGCTAATATCATTGCATTTTTAGCCGTTAAATAAAAATGGACGGTCAACCATGTTATGAGAGTCTGTCCACCAGAGGACGCTCTACAACGTCCCCGTTAGTGATGGCGTTGCATAGTCTGTCCACCAGAGGACGCTCTACAACGTCCCTGTTAGTGATGGCGTTGCATAGTCTGTCCACCAGAGGACGCTCTACAACGTCCCTGTTAGTGATGGCGTTGCATAGTCTGTCCACCAGAGGACGCTCTACAACGTCCCTGTTAGTGATGGCATTGCATAGTCTGTCCACCAGAGGACGCTCTACAACGTCCCCGTTAGTGATGGCGTTGCATAGTCTGTCCACCAGAGGACGCTCTACAACGTCCCTGTTAGTGATGGTGTTGCATAGTCTGTCCACCAGAGGACGCTCTACAACGTCCCGTTAGTGATGGCGTTGCATAGTCTGTCCACCAGAGGACGCTCTACAACGTCCCTGTTAGTGATGGCATTGCATAGTCTGTCCATCAGAGGACGCCTACAACGTCCCGTTAGTGATGGCGTTGCATAGTCTGTCCACCAGAGGACGCTCTACAACGTCCCTGTTAGTGATGGCATTGCATAGTCTGTCCACCAGAGGACGCTCTACAACGTCCCGTTAGTGATGGCGTTGCATAGTCTGTCCACCAGAGGACGCTCTACAACGTCCCTGTTAGTGATGGCGTTGCATAGTCTGTCCACCAGAGGACGCTCTACAACGTCCCGTTAGTGATGGCGTTGCATAGTCTGTCCACCAGAGGACGCTCTACAACGTCCCTGTTAGTGATGGCGTTGCATAGTCTGTCCACCAGAGGACGCTCTACAACGTCCCTGTTAGTGATGGTGTTGCATAGTCTGTCCACCAGAGGACGCTCTACAACGTCCCTGTTAGTGATGGCGTTGCATAGTCTGTCCACCAGAGGACGCTCTACAACGTCCCGTTAGTGATGGCGTTGCATAGTCTGTCCACCAGAGGACGCCTACAACGTCCCGTTAGTGATGGCGTTGCATAGTCTGTCCACCAGAGGACGCTCTACAACGTCCCGTTAGTGATGGCGTTGCATAGTCTGTCCACCAGAGGACGCTCTACAACGTCCCGTTAGTGATGGCGTTGCATAGTCTGTCCACCAGAGGACGCTCTACAACGTCCCTGTTAGTGATGGCGTTGCATAGTCTGTCCACCAGAGGACGCTCTACAACGTCCCTGTTAGTGATGGTGTTGCATAGTCTGTCCACCAGAGGACGCTCTACAACGTCCCTGTTAGTGATGGCGTTGCATAGTCTGTCCACCAGAGGACGCTCTACAACGTCCCTGTTAGTGATGGTGTTGCATAGTCTGTCCACCAGAGGACGCTCTACAACGTCCCTGTTAGTGATGGCGTTGCATAGTCTGTCCACCAGAGGACGCTCTACAACGTCCCCGTTAGTGATGGCGTTGCATAGTCTGTCCACCAGAGGACGCTCTACAACGTCCCGTTAGTGATGGCGTTGCATAGTCTGTCCACCAGAGGACGCTCTACAACGTCCCCGTTAGTGATGGCGTTGCATAGTCTGTCCACCAGAGGACGCTCTACAACGTCCCTGTTGGCAACACTCTGATTATTTATTTTTTTTAGTTATTGTGTTTTTGTTCAAAGGACTTTAACTTTCATATCTTAAGTTTGTATTTTTATACATTTTATTTGTCATAACTTTAATATATTTTGATGTTCTGTTGTGACAATAAAACAAATTATTATCATATTATTTTAATGAAAACTCATAAATAACAACAAATAACTAATGTTAGGGAAATCTGTTTATGTTTTGTTATGGATTTCTGGATTTTGATAAAACATCGGCTAGTGTATTGGAATATCAGATTTTTAAATAACCAAATATTTGTATTGTATCAGTCGGGCTCTATCACATAGTGTGTTGAGTATTCCGGCTGTAATAAAGTTTTCTGCATATTCTCCGATCTGTACCTATGTATCCCGTGGTACACATGTGCGGTAGTTTGAATGCGCGTAATTATTGTAAAAGTTTGTTGCTGAAAAGCAGAGACAGTTAAAGAAAAGAGATAGCTGTAGCTTAGCTCCAAGATGGCTGACACTCCGCTCGCTTGGGCTTGCTTCGGGTCCCACCCCCCTATGGGCGGGTCAAAAACATGCAGAACTAGCTGACTTTGGGCAAAAATGCCTCAGATGACTCAAAATGACGATTTTTGCATCTGAGTTTTTTTTTCCACACACAATATAGAGATGTCTCGTCTCAGGGGGACATGAGGGAGGGAAGCACGGTCTTGAATGTCATGATCTTATTGTGTTTTTAATGTCGTATCTTGGGGCGACCTCTAGCTCACCCAGTAAGAGTGTGCGCCCATGATGGCTGAGGCTTTTGCAGCAGCCCGGGTTCGAATCCAACCTGCTGCCCTTTGCTGTGTGTCATCCTCCATCTCTCTCTCTCCCACCTTTCCTGTCTATCCACTATCTTTCTGAATAAAGGGGGCAAAAAAAATCTTAATCTGAAAAAATAACTAGCAACTCCAACTGTCAGACATGTAGTAAAGTGAAAAACACAATACCTCCCTCTGAGGTGTAGGAGTAGAAGTATAAAGTACAGCAAAATGGAAATAATCATGTAAAGTACAGCTACATCACAATCTTACTTAAGTAGAGTACTTGAGTAAATGTACTTAGTTACTTTCCATCACTGGTGGACAAATTATTATCTTCTGTGCATAAGATAAAAAACAATCTCCATAATTCAACACTGTGAAAGGAGTCATTTTGCATGGTCAGTACTTCTACCTTTTACTTTTGATTACGTAAAAATCGTTGTGCACGACACGTTGTGTCATTTTAACAAGAAACGGTGGGACGTAGAGATGTGAGGAAATGATGTAAAAGTGATCGACTTCACATGTAAAGGCCCTGTTTGTCTGAAAGGAAGTGGCTTTGAGGGCAGTTGCAGATTGGCAGACAGGAAGTAGGCCGCACAGCAGGTTTCATCCTGCTGCCATGGCGATGGCTGCAGAAGGATGATGCCATTGGTTGCCCGTGTCCAGAGGCTGAGTGATAGATAAATGCCACTATGTACCAGGACTCCAGGAGGTGAATTTTTGCCCTCTGAGTGAAATGAGAATGAAAAAGAACATTGACTTCCTCGAAAAGGAAAGACACACCAACTGACACAGGAAGCACAGAGGAAAATATCAATCACCTACACTATCATGTTCCCTCACTCCCCACCACTAACGACTCAACACACTGTAAACCAAAATCTTCAGAAAATGCATTAAACCCTGAGAACCCTGAGAGTCAGACCATGCACCAAATTCTGATAACCTTTGGATAAGAACTTTATCTCACAGGTAATATGTTGCTCTCTTCCTTAAAGACAGGAAAGAAAGTATGCGCTTACCTTGAATGCTGTGGAGGTAAACTTTAAGACCTGAGCGCAGCTGTTGATCTGTGACTCTTTCAAACTGCTTAAAAAGTCTGTTGATGGCACTCTGGAGAGATTCATGCCTCTTGATCTCTGCTTTTATTGCAGTGGAGTTTACTGATTTGCTGTTGCTGCTCATCCTGACACATCGATCTCGTTGTTAACTGAAGCTAAAATGCCTCACTTCAGCCCATTTGAACTCCTGGCTTGTTTGTTCCACAAGATGAACACAGACTTTAAGACACAGAAGCGGCACGAAAATGAGGCACCGGCTGCTCAGGGTTTTTCTCTCTCTCGCTCTAGACCACAAAAAGTCAGCTCACGACAACGTGTGGCTCAGTTTCCTCTGCAGGTTTGAACTGAACTGAATTCACTTCCTTATTTCAAACCATATTCTTATACACAGCAGCTCTGAGTACTGTGGTGGCCACACCATTGTAACGGCATCTGAGGCTACACCATAGGCTCTACTGCTGCTAATAAAGTAACAAAAGCATAATAAATATAAAACTGTAATCACAATTGATGTGTTTAGGCCTGATGTTGTCTCTCTATTAGAAGACATACTCTGTTTTTTCACTCTGTAAATGATCCACTGCTGTCAGACATATTGCCAATACAGACAGAACAGTTGTCAGTGCGCATGGTGAAAAGGGCTAAACGTATGGTAGGCATATATGGACTATTGATTGTGAATGGTGGTTTGATATCATTAGGCAACACAGTGGATATGAAGGCTGTGCTGTCATACTGTAAATCTGCTGAGCCCCTCAGACAGGCTCTGTTTATGTTAAGTGTGAAATACAGCATACGTATACTTCTTCAAACCAAACCAAAATCATTCAAATAAAATAACCTCAGAGAGAAAAGGTTGAGAAACGTCGCTCTGATCTGTGTTATCTCACAACTGTTTAACAGATCAGAAACGACAGATGAAAACAAGAACAATGCCAATCAAAAAGCCTCTTCTGTGTCTTGTAAGTAGAGCAGCTCCATGCTTCACAGCAAAAGACTCTTACAGATTACTCTTGGCTTCCTGAGATTTGGTGTGCAGGTGGTCAAAAATCTAATTTATGAGTGAATGACTAATGTCAAATTTCTCTCTTTTTTCTTTCTCATGCTATATCATATCACAGATGCCCCACTGATGTATTACCAAGCCTGTTGTGTAATCCTTGTGTAACAACTGTACTGTCATCACCAGTGAGAGCCTGCTGATAGTACTCACTGTGTACACACAGCCATGAGAATCCTGTTTTCCACTCCTTTATATCACTTTCAATGTATAAATGTAACTTTTATTAATTACATTATTTTTTACCCTTTCCACTTTATTACTGTTTTACAATCCTCATAGAGCTGTTAGTTTACGTGTGTATGTATATATGTGTATATGCATGTGTATGTGATATGTGTTTATACACTTTTTATGACACTTACTTGGCCATTAAGGCTGATTTTGATTTTAAAAACAGCTCATTCACAAAAAAATGGAACTCACAACAGGTTTCTCATTCAAAATAGACTGTGGTTGTATTACTATGTATGCTCAAGGCAACACAAAGAAAATAGTAAAGAGAAATACTGAAATATATATATATATATATATATATATATATATATATACAATACACATATTGTATAAAAACAATTTCAGTGCTTGTTCCAGGGTATCAGACTTGTGGATAGTCGTCATGGAAACATTAATAGATCATGTGACAAGGGCTGGGAAAATTGGCAGAAGAGGCAGCGAAGTGACAGTAGTCTTATCCAATGGAAACAACAGCTGACAGCACTCTAGGCGGGGGCAATCATAGTTCAGAGAGCCGGTGCCGTCTGCCCCGCCCCTGTATAACGCTGTAAAGATCAGAAATGAACAAGTTGATGGTAAAGCGCAATCCAAAACACATTTGAACGTGCCAGAGTACAGAGAATAAAATCGACTTTTCAAATCTGATATTTTACATTATTTTTACTTGATTATGGACTAAAGAAAGCCTCTATAACCCTTTTTTGTTCCAAATATGGCTTTATCCTAACGATGACAAATGGTTGACAACCTGACGTCACATGCGGCGCTGACGTCATCAGACACGCCCTCTCTACTGACCAAAAACATTTGTGTGCAGACTAGAGCGGTCCGGAGAGCCCGATAACACTGATTTTTTTTAAAAAAAACTATTATTAAGTCTTATTCATAAGCCGATAAAGGTTTTTCGAATATGGTCTGTGGCGGGTTCACCTGTTCCAAAAATGCACTTTGTTCCCTGAATGTGGTTTACATGGTGAGTGTACAAAATGGATCATCATGCTAACTTTTAGCTAGCTAGTTGCGTTATCTTAGCCTAACTAGCTAGCTAGCTTCTGTGTTAACTAGCATAATTTTAGCTAGGCGCAGAACGATGACTGATTTTGTTTCAAATTCCTCTGTTTTTATTTTGCAGACGATTCATGGTATGTACTCATTTCTGTTCATTACATATTAAAAAGTTAGAAATGTCTAGTGTAATGTTAGCTAGACAGCAATGTAGTCATTTTAGCAAACTGTAGCTAAGCTATCGCCGTTATGTGTATGGAAGCTACCGTTAGCTGGTAGGCCAACTGACCCCAAAAATGTGAAATTGACACGCTTGAATGATTTATCTACCACATCCCCTCCGCTTAGCAGTCACCTGAGCACAACACGATTTCATAAGCTCATGTGTTAGTTGGTGTTTACGTGAATTGTGATAGGCAACGTGTTAGCTTCAGCTCTGCTAACATGAACTCACAATGAACTGAGGCTTCAACCCAGATCCGAAATCTCGGAGCTCCTGTACAACAGTCCTGTAGACCTGTTCTCAAACTAAACACTGCTATGAATGTTTGAGGGGAGAATAGACCTTATACCTGTGCGTTGTGGTGGTTTGGATTTTCTTGTTCCTTTGCCCCTCCATGTATTTGAATTGCGTAGAATTAGGTTCGTACAGCCTTAAAATGCACTGTTGACTAGCATTACTGATGTGTTCACATTGTTGTTAACAATTAGTGGTGTTTGTCCCTCTGCCATGTGTTCAGTATTGTTGGTTGATGTGTGCCAGTGGGCAACAGTTTAACTGATCTCTCATGACTATTTCTATTTTTTATAGCTGAAAAGAGCCATTAAAATAAGACAAAAAACAAAAATAACATTATCAATATGGTGCAAAAAAAACAAATGTACCAATTTAGCCCACTAATATAAAATGAACTATTTTGATAAGATGAGATAATTCCCAAAGATCTAATAAGTTGAAAGTCAAAATATTACACATAAGAAATAGTGACACTGCAGTTTGTTATTCATTCATATTGCACATAAGTGAGTTGTGTGTTTTGGTATGTGTAGTCTACGGTGAGAAGGCTTGATTGTCCATAAATTGTTTACGTCGTTTTTCATGCCAAAATAACTAACGTTTAACAGATATTCTGCATTTATTTGTCTTTTATTATAATTGGGTACCGTTCACATTTTTGTTTGTTTTTTCAGAAAATTTAAACACACACATATCCATCAGAAAAATGAAGCAGTACACAGACAAGTGAAAGGAAGACAACGCGTGACCATAGACAAAAACTAAACTATAAATACATTTAGAAAATAAAAATCCATTCATAGAGCCCTTGAATTTACAACCTTTCCACTATATATAGATAGATAGATAGATAGATAGTATTCTATCAAAATGCATGCTTCACTCATGTTTCCTAGTTAAATGCTATGTTTATGAGCCGGAACGCCATTAAATGCCCAAAGTGTACGAATGACACTTCCCCCCATTTCAAGTTGTACTCGTCCACTTTAACAAGCAACCTATAGGACAGTTGTTCAAGGGCAGCCAGCTGGCTCATAGCGGTGCGCCACAAATCCACTGCTGCTGCAGAGGAGGCCTTACATTCTTTGACCTGACGTTTTTGGCCTAACATGAAGACAGTCTGGATCCAGTTAGAGAGTGAAGGGGTCAGGTCACCTAGGGCGTTTTCACACCTGTAGTTCGTTTGCTTTGGTCCGAATCAGTTGGTGAGTTAGTAAACTTGAAGCGATTTGCCCTTGGTCGGTTTGGTTTGGTTTCACACCTGGAAAAAAATCCAAGCATACCAAATTGTGTCATTAAAAATCAGGCAATAATGTCCAGCCCTCTCATTGGTCGGATATGTCTGGGGGCGGGAGCACGAAAGCTTTTGCGCACCAGAGTTCGATTGCCGTGTTATCACCTGCCAAATCAAAACGCACCAGCGGGGCAAACGAACTCTAGGCTGTTGGTGTGAAAGCGCCCTTAATGCAGAGGGGTCCCCAAGATAAACAGACTCGGGGTGAACGGGACATGCTGGTCGATAATTTTCTCAATGATTGTTTGTAGGGAAAGGTACCGTTCACATTTTTTATGAAATTTTGTTTCGGTACCAAACCATACCTTTTTTCAGTACTTTTGCTCTGTAATAACTAAAAAGGATTTAAATTGTAAAAAATAATTTATTAATTTATTTAGCACATTTTACACTCTCTCTATTTACACGTTTCTATATTGAATCAAGTAATAATTTCTTACACTGCACTGTAACTTTTATTCCTGTATTTGTATATTATTCTATTTCAGCCTGTTTCAATTTCATGACAGTTTTTAATTGCTCTTGTGTTTTATGTCACTTTGAATTGCCTTGTTGCTGAAATGTGCTGTAGAAATAAAGTTGCCTAGCCTTACAACCCCAGCCTGTCAGTCAGTCACCAGGGCATTGAAACAACTTTTGTACCTGCCTGTCTCAGAGGAAGTGTAACGTCAGCACCGCTAGGCGTTATTATGGATCCCACGTAACTTTTAAGCAAGTCAGGTTGCTTTACCACGCGCAAGCATGGACGCCTGGCCAGTAGTAGTGTGTGAATGCTGTTGAAGAGCGGACCTTTCTCAGAAGTTGCGTGGGTTCCATAATAACGTCATTGCGACCGCTTTCGGCTCACCATTAATATCATATAGTAGCGAATGGTGTATGGGTGAAGTTTAAACCAAACTGTAGAGACAACGTAGTTTGCTCCGTCCACACCTCTGCACCCAGCTCTCTATCAACATGCAGGCAGTTGGGGTTAGGACAGATTAACTCACGCTTACTCGCTCTCAGGTACCGGAAATTGGCACCGTTTGATTTAGGGTGAATCAGTCCACGGTAGTACTGACATAATTCGGTTGGTACCCAAAAAAAAGTACAGAGTTCGGTACCTAACCCTAGTTAGACATAGCTAACATAATCATGTTTTTCATATCAAGTATTGATTCAAAACGGTCTGGATTGTGTTTGTTTAACTCACTCTTATCTGTCTTAATTCTTTTTAAGTCTGACAGGTATGCGCTTTGTGAAAGACATTGGGGTAAATATGACATTGACATGTGCACTGTTTGCCTTCTGTTGTGACACACTGGGAGCCACACAGTCGCCTCGTTGCCGAAGAAACACTTGAGGCATGCACGGCCCAATTAGTCAGAGAAATTTGGAACATGATGTACACATGCCAACAATCATGTTGACCGCTGAGTCATTGAAACTGTCACCAGTGTGATGCTGTAGTTGCTGTGCAAAATCAGGGCAGTTAAAGAAGACAAGAAGGAAAGAAGGACAAATAGTCCCTTCACGAAAAGACAAACCTCATGGGTCAGCCATGAATATACAATATGAATGCTGGAATGTTTTGTCAGCTCCTTCCCTATGGTAGAGGGATAAGCTCATTATTTAAACCCATTAATATTACAGAAAAAAATCTGTTTCAATTCCTTACCTTTCACATGCATTATGTTTGGCTAACTAGAGTTAATAGCAGAGTTTTCCCTAACTTTGTGAAAGACTTAAGTGCACATATTTCTCAAGAAAATGTTTTTCAATAAAAAAACAAAATGCAAGTCTCTTGGGGATTTTGTCTCTTTGTAGTGGTATGTGTGTGTCTCATTTTGGTTTATCGTTTCGTTTAGTTTTGGATCTCTGTTGTCATGTAGCGTCTCTTTGTAGTCTGTTTTGTGTCCGTTTTGTGGTAGTTTTACGTCTCTTTTTCACATGACATTGGTCCGTAATAATTTCTGTGTCTAGACGTTGTAAAAGCTAACCTAGAGTAGTTAATGATTAAATAAATAACAATCAAAAGACCTAAAGACAAAACTTAAACGCTGAAGTTTGACTACAATCATTAGACCTGAGAAAAGTCTTTTGGTTACATTTATTCGGCTTTGGTGCTTCTCAAACTGCTCAGGTGCGGCACCTAAACCTTCCAGTAGCAGGGAAACCCCCTGCATAGGATCACAGGTGTTTGTGTTAATCAAAACACAGTGTTGTGACCATGTGATGAGCTCGGTCCCATCAAGTGCACGCTGCCTCGGCTGGCTGGATAACTTCCTTCTCTCTTCTCCCTTCAGCTGGTTGGGCTGCTGCTGATTGGAGTAGCAGCATGGGGGAAGGGCTTTGGCTTGGTGTCCAGCATCCACATCATTGGAGGGGTCATCGCAGTGGGCTTCTTCCTGCTGCTCATTGCCATCGTTGGACTCGTCGGAGCAATACACCATCACCAAGTCATGCTTTTCTTTGTATCCTTGCCCCTCGTTGGCATTGACGATGGGATTTGAAAATTGAAAAATTGTGGTGGTTGGTTTTTTGTTTTGCCATCTTGTCCATGTTTTTGCCATGCTGTTTCTTTAACTGCTTGCTCCCAGTACATGGTCATTCTCTTTATTGTATTCCTGTTCCAATTTGGAGTTTCCTGTTCCTGCTTGGCAATGAACGGCAATCAACAGGTACCCAAACTCTACTTTTAACACTTTTATTATGTCTGTCAGGTTGCATTCATGTTCATTTGAACACGTAGCAAAACATATGGATTTCTTCATAAATACATTTTGTGGCTTTTACAAGCAATTCACTTCATTTTGTTTGTCTTATTTGCTTTTCCAGGAAGCCCTTCTGAACTCTGCTTGGGGAATTTTGAACAACAAGACCAAGATGGACCTGGAGAACCAGCTGAACTGCTGCGGGCTGCTCGACGTCCCCGAAAGTCGGGCCCAGTTTGAGCTGGATGTGGCCCACTGTACCGCTGTAAGTCTAAGATATCAAATCTTTTATCAACATAACCCTGATGTAGTTCTCAGAATAGATTTTAGTAGCTAATACTGGTTTAGCAGACAAACCTGACTAAAGGCTGTTTTATTTTATGTCTTATTACAGTTATGCAAAAGTGAAAGCTGTCACACCTGCGGGGATTTGATGCTGGCTCATGCAACAGTGGCTCTGAAGATTCTCGGGGGCGTCGGGCTCTTCTTCAGCTTCACAGAGGTGAGTGTCCAGACTGCAAACCTACATCTCCTGCCCATCCACTCATTTAATCAGTCTAATAGGTCTTTGAAGGACAGAGAACACCAATAGGACTGATGGCTTTAATTAGCCAAATGGACGTACACACATGCCCATGTCCACTTCTTGGGGATGAAAAAATCCAAGTTCAAATTTGGTGTTTTCTTAGATATTTCTGTTGATTCATCCAGTTATTTCAAGGTTGGCAGTTTGGTTTCCTGTTCCCACTAAAGGACCAGTTACACCAGCATTTAAAAATAGGTGAATTATGTTCATTTTAATAGAATCGCTTCAATCAAGTGGACTTGCTTGCAGGGGTGAAATAAATGCATGCAAACACTTTGGATCACGTTCAACTCTGGTGAATCTTTATGCACATAAAGGCACCATTGATGTTGCTGACCTATGAAGGAATGGAAAGCCTGGGATAAAAAAATGGAGGTAGCTAGCATATGAGCCATCCATTCTGTTCAGAGGAATAGTTTGCAGACAGTTGTGAGAATGTGAAGTACAGTGTGTGAAGTAGTTGTCCTGTTACTGACTCTGAATGAAATTATGTACAATGCTGAGAGCATAATGCCAGGGGGGAATAAACGGCTCAGTGCAGAGGAAACGGGAAGAAGCTCTTGTGACTCATTACCGCTACCAGTTTCCTGGCCGCAGCATGACATCATGACTTGAATAATAATCACACGCATAAATTCACACGCAATCGCAAGGTTATGTAAGTCAATGGAGGCCGAACGGCGTTGATAAAAGCGCTAAACAGCGAGTATGCGTCTCAATGACGAGCCAATAATGGCAGACGAATTGACGTGTCATACATATGCCATTTCATGAGATCAGTCTGCTGACTGGTTAGCATGTTAGCAGTTAGCTCACTTACTACCCCTGTGAGTAGTCACGTCACCAAACTTTTAGCACCACGTATCTTGTGATGCCGTGCTGATGGATGTTGTTGGTGTAACCGTGTCTTTATCTTCTTGTCTTGGATGTCTCGAACAGATCCTGGGAGTGTGGCTCGCGGTGCGCTACAGGAACCAGAAGGATCCACGGGCAAACCCAAGTGCTTTCCTATAGTCTGTCCCGCGATTGCAGTGCAGCGCCGTAGATGCTGTTTCAGACACACTGGTACACATAGAATCATGCACATGTAGAAGCAGACACTCCGACATCTAATACAATACCAGACCAACCACAACAACACAGAATGAACGAGCGCACGCAGCACCTGACAAACAGTGAAACAAAACACACACACACACCCCTTCACCTGAGACTGCGAAACTACAACAACCTGTCCAGAAATATCGCCAGAGCTCCAGCTGGAAGACCTGGATACTTATGTATGAAAGGATAACTTGTAATACCATTAAGTATGACTTGTTGGTATCGTGACCCAGCCTTGATTTGAGTACCAGATTTCTTGCTAGTTGAGGGATGAGACATCTCTGCATGTGTCCTGCACAGACAAACCGCCTCGTTGTTGATTTCTTTCCACACACCAACCAAATGACTCTGCCGTTACCAACAAAATAACTTGTATGCACCTTGAGTTTTTTTCCTCTTGTCTCTAATGTAGTGGCACCACACAACATCAAATATATTCCTCCGGTCAGTGCTATCAGTGATGTGTAGAACTGTATACTCAGACATGTCCGAAGTGGGGGGGCTCATACTGGACATGTGTTGTAAAGTAGTTTTAAAAGTGTATGTAAATGTTCTTTTACCAATGCCACACATGCCGGGATTTAACAGGATTAGGAAGCAAGAATAGATGTTGTTATGTAGTTATTAGTCTTTCGGGTTCAAAGTATTTATGAACTGTAACTGAGCCAACTAACTTTTAACAGTCTGAGATATTAGGATGCCAATGGACTGCGTCCATGATGTTGTACATAATCTTTTATAAATCATTCTCGATGAGTTTGGTATGTAGTTGCCCCTCTAGTTAGGAAGTTTGCCTGCATAGTTTGAAGGCCGAAATCATCGACTCCTTCCTGCATTTAATAAGTTCCTTTGTGCCGCACAGTGATGTTGCTTAGTATAGATTCTGGTTGTAGAGAAGTGGATTCAGGTATGTGTAACTGGAAGAAATCACAAAAGTAAAAAAATCAAAAAATTGAATTGAAATAATTGGGTAAATGTGGACAATGCTGATTATTGCAAACCCAATTTTGTTTTTAATAGTATTAATTGTGAGAATGAGCTCTTGGTTGCAATTTTTTTTAAATATATTTAAAATAATGTATGTTCTCTGTTGCCATCATCTGTTTTTTGTTCATCAGTGTTAAATGCTTTGTAAAAAATACGTTTGAAATATTTTCAGGATCTATTTAAGTTCAGTTTAAGGATGCACATTAGGCTAAAGTGTGTTGTAGTTTTGATGATATCATTTTGATGCCTAGCTCAAGGTTTGACATTTCTTGTTGATAAATCATTGCTCATTAATTCTCTCTTTTTGAGATGTGTTTTCTCTTTTTGAATTGCTCTTGACTTAAAGGACTAACACAAACTGTAATTATGTCTTACTTGAACCTGTCAACTTGGCTGATATGGATTTCCTGCTGCTGATTTGGAGTAATTGTTGATGTAAACAAACATTTTGACAGATCTTAAGCATTGGTATGCCATATGTTAAACCTCACTTTGAATTTGTGTGCACTTGTTATTCAAATGTATCTTGGATTTTTGAGACTTAATTTTCCAAATAATAAAACCTGAAATCGGAAACTGTCTCACTTGGGTCATTTTTTTGAAGGTCCCATGACATGGTGCTCTTTGGATGCTTTTATATAGACCTTAGTGGTCCCTAATACTGTATCTGAAGTCTCTTTTATATAGACCTTAGTGGTCCCTAATACTGTATCTGAAGTCTCTTTTATATAGACCTTAGTGGTCCCTAATACTGTATCTGAAGTCTCTTTATATAGACCTTAGTGGTCCCCTAATACTGTATCTGAAGTCTCTTTATATAGACCTTAGTGGTCCCCTAATACTGTATCTGAAGTCTCTTTATATAGACCTTAGTGGTCCCCTAATACTGTATCTGAAGTCTCTTTATATAGACCTTAGTGGTCCCCTAATACTGTATCTGGAGTCTCTTTATATAGACCTTAGTGGTCCCCTAATACTGTATCTGAAGTCTCTTTATATAGACCTTAGTGGTCCCCTAATACTGTATCTGAAGTCTCTTCAGCCTTGGTGCAGATTCCAGCCACTAGAGCCAGTCCCACAATGAGCTTTCCTTAGTATGTGCCATTTCTGAGTCTGTCGTTCAACCTGGCCACTACTTCACTAGATTTGTCTGACAACTTAAGTTAGTTTGCTGATTTAGATAATTTAAATAATAAAAAAATGACAAAAGATAAGTATATGTATTGGTTAGGCTACCCAGTAATATGTAGGAGTAACTAAGTAAGCCTTTACCAGCTGTTAAAAACAATACATTTAATTCAGAAATATAAAAATCTGAAATGAGCCATTATGCATAATAAACTTTCAGAACTTAATTTAATGCTAATATTTTTGAACATTAACTTGATTACAATTTTAAATGCAGGACTTTTACTTTACTACAAAGTATATATATGTAAAATATGTTAATACTTCTTCCACCACGTTGGCTACTGTGATGTCAGATTTGAGCTGTGATGACAACAAAGATACGTTTCACCACATGGTGGCAGTACAGAGTCTCTGCAGCTGCCATTTCTTCATGGTTCACTGCTGTTTCAGCCCTGCTCTGACATGGGTAGATACCTCAAGACAAGTAAAGAATCTATACTCAGTGGTGAGTATTATCTTACAGATGGATTGCATTCACATTAAAGGTGGATGGCATCATCAGCAACACACAAGCAGTAGGTGTTGATTGTGATACTTCTTCAGAAGGCGATTAATCCCTTCATCTGGGATGGGTCCAGTAATGTGGGTGGGGGTGGGGGTGGGGGCTCAAGTACACTCTGATAGGGGAATGGAGACAACACACAAGAAAATGACCCGCCTTTCAATCAATGTTGTCCTAAATGACGATAAACTTCTCCTCTGCCCTCGTCATTATGGCCCATGTCTGACTGTCACCATCCCGGTTGCGCCCCCTCCCATTCATGAAAATGCGTGACCTCATCTCTGCCGTTGATGCACCCTGCCAGGGAGCACCTGCAGGTTCACTTTCCTGAGACGCAGGAACATTTATGTAAGTGAAATGTGCCTGCTAAGGGCTTTGGGTCTTGAGTGTTGCCGGTGGCTTGGGACCAGCATTTTTGGATAACTGCACAACATATCGCATCCCCTATCCTGTCAGCGTGCTCTCCTGAGGGCCCGATGCCAGTCCCCACCCTGTGATGCATGTCCATATGCCGTGTGTATTAGCTCTGAGAAGCTGTGGAGAATTGCACCAACAGGGATGGCCATCTGTCCTCTTACAGATATAGCATGGGCTCTGCAAGCGCATGAAGGCAGGATCTTAAAGCATTTGGTCCGTTATATCACAGCGCCACAGTGAATGGCTCTTACAAGGGCTTGTTCTATAGGCACAACTAATTATGTATAGCTTTTCAGCATGGGGCAAGATAAGGCAGCCTTCAGATCAGTAGGGACCAATAATCCTTATAATAGTCCTATTTCCAGTGGTGGGGGAAATATTCAGTTTTACCAGTACTATACTATAAAAAAATACTCAAAAGCTACTAGTTACATTACATATCACAGCTATATTTGAATTTTTTGTTTTGCTCTTTTAAAATGAACAAGTAAAAGTAAAAACAACACCTAAAGCAACTCAGGTAGACGCATGGGCAATGCAAAGTGAATGAATCATAAATAAATCATAAATAATGCAATAAGGGAAGTGGAGGTCTGATTCAGAGGAGTGTCTTTGAATAAAATAAACGGTTGCCATATCCTGTTAATTTCTGTAGTGTTATCAAAATAATTTCTGTAATCACGAAGCTAAAATTGAAATTCTAATTTGGTTCAAAATGTCTAAATTCAGCTTTAGGTCAAACAATGTTTTTTAAAAACTGATTAAATTAACAAATACATCACTACAGGTAATTGAGTTCAGCACATACATTTAAAGTCCATGTTTTGGAATGCTCTTTGGATGATTAATGCATCTGTAACGTATTTTACCATTCAATTTCATAGTTGTCAAACGCACATCTGGATTGCTAGAGTGCCATGGAAAATTTCACCGGATTTCCGTCACCTTCCATTTTCTTTGTGTTGTAATTTTAAATCCGGTGGATTTCTGAGGACTATGGTTACCTGGTCCTCAGATCTCTGCAGGGTAAATCCAGACAGCTAGCTAGACTATCTGTCCAATCTGAGGACTATGGTTACCTGGTCCTCAGATCTCTGCAGGGTAAATCCAGACATCTAGCTAGACTATCTGTCCAATCTGAGGACTATGGTTACCTGGTCCTCAGATCTCTGCAGGGTAAATCCAGACAGCTAGCTAGACTATCTGTCCTAACTGAGTCTCTGTTGACGACTAAAACTACTTCTGAACGTACACATGTTCCACCAAAACAACTTCCTTCCTGAGACTATTTAGCAGAGGCACCGTGGCTCTGTCCGGCGCTTAGCCCCACCAAAGACGATTGTGATTGGTTTAAAGAAATGCAGATTAACCAGAGCACGTTTTTCTACATCTTTCAGACGTCCCATCTCCCATGTGGTGAGTTCTGGTGATGTGAGACTACTGAGGTATATTTTTTGGCGTCACTGGGCAAAAAAAACTTCACAAAATGTAGCCTGTGACGGGAGACTTTGGCCAATCACAGGTCATCTCAGAGAAAGAGAGGGGTTCCAATTGGCTGCTCTGCAAACGCAGATGCACGCATGTCCCTTTGCCTGATTCATTGAAGGAAAAGTCTGCAGTAAAAGTCTAAAAGAGAGTCTGACAGTAAACACACATTTCAACATCAGCAAAGTGTTTCAGAAATGTAGAGAAAAGGTTGCTAATAGCTTAGCCTTCTGCTAACCGTAGCCAAAGACTCACAGCTGTGGCTAGCCCATGGCTACCGTAAGCAGAAGGCTAAACTATTACCAACATTTTCTTTCCATTTCTGAAATGCTTTGTCGATATAACACTTGTGTCATTCATGAACATGAATTTGAACGATTCAAATGAAAGACTAGTACTTGTACAGGTGACTGTATGAAGCGAGGGGTTGAGGACAGAGAGGGGAGAGCTGCAGCGGGAGAGACCCGGGTTTTACTATTCTGGCGTTTTTCTTTTCCCTTCTTTTGAGAAAGCTGCCTACCTCAGCTTTAATGGGTTTACATCTGGATTCTTCTCACAGCTTCGCGAGGACAAACAGGAAGGTAAATCATTCTCATCAGTGAGCGGAGACAAACAGTTCAATATGGCCTATCAATAATGAAACAGCAGGGATGCATGTTGTTAGCGCTCGGATGGAAGGGCAGTGCAGGTGGTGCAGAAGTTAACAGAGTGCAGAGTCTTTAATCTGTTTCAGTTTAACCAACACTGGATCTAGCTTAGCCATACCAGCACGTTAAGGAGTTTGGCTTTCTACTGCCGAAACAGTGGCCTGACAGCTAAGGTCCGGGTTGTGGTATCAAAAGTTCCTGAGGTTATATGCTTTCAAAGGTCCCGTTTACTGTAGAAGTTCATCTGAAATACATACAGGTGAAACAATTGAGTCTGCGTGTGGTTATGAACAAAAAGGATATACAACATAAAACATGATAATAGCTCTACTAGCAAACAAAGAAAACAGGTTAACATACACAAGATGTAAAGATATATCAGGGAATTCTACACAGTTAAAGCAAAAAAAGTGCAAATCTCAGAATTATCTCAAGATGAAATTCAAAATATTTCAACTGTGACCTGAAGGCTGGCAGAGATGTTAATGTTTAACCCTCGAGTTGTCCTCCCGTACCAACATTTAGTTTTTTATGTACAGTGTGTGTTTTGTGTGTGTCTGTTTCTGCGTGTGTTGTTTTGTCTCCCTCCGTCCAGTCGTTTCTCTCTTTAATTATTATTATTTTTTTATTTTTTATTTTCTGTTGGCCCTGGGACGTTTTTGGGGTTCTTCGTCTCAGTGTATTGTTAATCACTGTTTATTTATTAAAAATATGTAAAAAAAATAATAATATTTAACCCCTGTTGACCCGTTGTCCTATATCAATGTTCTTTTTAATTCCCCAAAATAACATGATTGATTCCACACAACGCTCTTTGCCAAGTACAAATCTCTACTTTCATTAATTTTGGGGCGTCTTATTCAATTTTATAGCATTTGAAAAACAAATTGAAGTGTTTTTGAAATAGTATTGAGAGTAAAAGTTGACATATTCCAGTCTGTGATTATCATCAACATCCATTCCTTTAATTTTAGTCTCAATAATTCCTAATTTCTGCTTTTCTAACTCAAACATTAGGTATAATTTCCTATAAATGAGGTTTATTGGCCATAAATTCCAAAAATAACTGTAAAACTAAAGTTAATAAGTTAGTGTTACGTAGTGTTGAACATTGAAAAAAGCGTCAAAAGTGTTGAAAAAAGAGACAAAAACGTAAGAAAAAGTAGAAAAAAAACAAAAGTGTTGATTTTCAATTTTGAAAGGAAGACAACACGAGGGTTAAAAAAAAAAGTAAAATTAAAATCCCTGTTTTCAGTGCATTGTGACAGAATTCCTTCATTGTGGTTTAAAACCCATATAGGTCTTATAGTTTATGAAAATCATGGAATGGTTTTATTAAAGGAAAATATCATTTTAATTCACGGTTGACAAACTTTCAACTAACAGATCAATGGTTCATATTTCCAGCGTCAAAACAGTGACAATTTGTATATTATGGAATTTCACTTTTATATCAATAATAATGTTAAATAAGATCCCATTTTCAAAGTGTTGACCGTGGTTATGTGAGCTCGTCCGATTGCGTTTTGTCAGAGCGCGTCACTCAAATAGGGAACCAGAGCTATAGCTGAGGAGGGAAATAAAGAAAAGACTTTTAACATTAAAGAACTGGAGGAAGAGAAAGGGACATGATGAGATGAGGCATTCAGGTTTACATTACATTAATTATGAATGTGACTTCCTGGTCTGCAGACATGACATTTTCATATTATAAATGAGGTGATACATGCTAATTAGCATCACACACCCTTCCCCTCACACACCCAATCATCATAACATAACCCTCCCACACAATGTACCGTCATGTAATCACACACTACTTACAGAACAGTTCATTCCAGTGCGTGCTAATTCTAACGTATTATTGGTTCAATCATGTGCAAAAGAAACGTTTTTGTCACTGCTTTGTATTGTATTGTATTGTAAAATACTAAAACTAATACCGTGGAAATACTCCAATATGAGGAAAAGTCCTGCATTCAAAACCTTTGAAAAAAAGTATTATCAGTAAAATGCACCTAAAGTACGGAAAAGTCAAAGTAGTGATTGTGCAGTAAGGCCTGCTACGCCCTACTACGCCCTGCTAAACCTTTTTAATGGTGTCAGAAAAACAGCCCTGTTTTCAGCTTTGTGACGATGCATTTTCCAGCTGATCCAGGAGGCTTTTTAAAGACTTTATATATAATTTTCTCAACCTAAAAATGAAGACTTCATCTTTCAGTTCATCACAAACATTCAACATCAACATGTCTGGAGATACGTGGTTTCCAATGGACGGGAAGGGGAAGAAAAATTAAAAAGTAACTAAAGCTGTCAGACAAATGTAATGGAGTAAAAAGTACAATATTAGTAACTCTGAGATATAGTGGAATAGGAGTTTAAAGTAGCATAAAATGGAAATTCTCAAAGTACAAGTACCTTGAATTTGTACTTAAGTAGGCTTCAGTGCAAGTAAAATGTTGTTAGTCACGTTCCACCACTGAGTATAAATGTATATTTATATTTATAAGGGAACTAAGCCATGATAGCCAAGGTATGGCAATGCATCTAAAATCAAGTGTTATGCTTAAAATAAATCCATATCTGCAACACGCAGAGTGTGAAAAATCAATCAGAATCAATGTGACAGGGGGTTAGTGGGAAGTGTTGCTATGGAGGAGAATGCAGAGGGAGGCAGAGAGAGAGAGAGAGAGAGAGAGAGAGAGAGAGAGAGCAACAAGGCAGCTTCTTCTTTGCAAACTGCAGATTAAAGCGACCCAGGGTCCTGATGTTTCCCTTCTCCCTGTTCATCACCTGGTTTCACCATCCAGGTCAACTGCTCGGAGACAATGTCAGCTTCAAAAACCTGACGCGGCGCGCCACGCTCAACTTTCAGTACAAAGATTGTGTGTATAGATCTGGATTACAGGAACAGGATCGGTCTCAGCATAGTGGCTGAGTAATGGCTGCTGGACAGGGTTGTAATGTACTATGTAATGTACTGTAATGTATGTATACTTAAGTAGAATTTCCCTGTATCTAAACTACTTAGTTATTTATATTTCTGGAAACTTTGCCTTTTATGCCACTACATTTCCTAAATGAAATATATACTTTTACTCTGATATATTTCCCGTTATATTAGCATCTTTGTTACTCGTTACTTGCAAGAAATGGTTTCATACGTTGGAGTGAAAGACTCTTCCTTACAACAAAAAAGGACATTCTGTGTTTTTTTGTCTTTGTTTATGTTTGACTTTGAATTTAATGTTTAAGGTGGAGACCCTGAATATTATGCTTTCCTATAAGGAAGCCACAATCAAGTTCATAATCAAAGGTTTAATAATTAAGCACAGTAAATATGTGAAAAACACTTTTGATACTTAAGCACAGTACATAGCAGAAGACTCAGAAGTCCTGCATTTAAACTGTAACAGAAGTTAAAGTACAAAAGTACTTATATCAAAATGAACTGCGAGTACCAAAAGTAAAAGTACTTGTTATGCACAACAGTCTATTTCAGAATAAAGTATAACCAACCCTAAAATTTCAGTTATTGTTGTAATGTGTTCATCATTTTAATGTTGCAGTTGGTTAAAGTGGAGCTCATTTTATTGACTTCATAAAGTGATAAATCTGTAATAATACATCATCATTCATAAGTGGATTTATATTTTGTATTACTCTGAATCAGGGCTGTAGTCAAGACCACCTTAGTCGAGTCCAAGACAAGTCCAAGACCAGGACTAGTCGAGTCCAAGTCAAGACGGAGTCCAAAGAGGTTTGAGTCCAAGACAAGACCGAGTCCAAAAAGGTTTGAGTCCAAGTAAAGACCGAGTCCAGGACAGGAAACAAGGTCTTATGCATGACAGTATCAAGACAATCAATTTGGGTTTCACTATCCCTCCAATATTATTATCAACATAACAAAGACACCTGGACTCGGTCAAGACCAAAAGCCATATTGGGCAAGACCAGTAGCCGAGACCGAGACAAGTCCGAGACCACAGAAAAACGGTCTTGAGTCTGGATTCGAGTCCAAGACCGGACTCGAGTACAACAGCCCTCTGAATCTGCAAAGCAACTAAATCTGTCAGATAAATATATTAGAACCATGTTTCTTCTTAATGAATACTTTTACTTCAGATACTTACTCTATATTTTTGTACTCTAGTATTTCTACTACTACTTACCCCCCCCCACACACACACACACACCAGTGGTGAAATCTCACCAAGTACATTAACTCAAGCACTGTACTTAAGTTCACGTTTGAGATACTTGTACTTTACTTTCGTCTTTTCTTTTCATGCTACTTTCTACTTCTACTCCGCTACATTTCAGAGAGATATATTACTCCTCTACAGTCATCTGACAGCTTTAGTTACTTTACAAATTAAGATATTTGCCCATAAAACATGATATTGTGCAGAACCTATAAAGTTATAGCCAGGTGTGGAATGTAACTAAGTACATTTGCTTAAGTACTGTACTTGAGTATAAATGTTGAGGTACTTGTACTTTACTTGAGTCTTTTCTTTTCATGCCCCTTTCTCCTTCTACTCGCTACACTTCAGAGAAGAATATTGTACTTTTCACTCTACTGCATTTATCTGGCAGCTTTAGTTACTTTATACATTCACATACAGTATTTCCCATAAAACACATGTAGTTTATAATATCTGATGTTTTATTATAAATTAAAGTACCCAACAATATAAGGGCCTACAAGTCCAGCTGAGCTGATTAGACCATTAAACACACAGCTGGTTGGATCCTTTACACTTTCTACAATAGGAGGATTTTTCTGCATCAAATACTTTAAGTACATTTTCCTGATGATACTGTACATACTTTTACTTAAGTAACATTTTCAATCAGAATCAGAAATACAATTGATCCCCAAAGGGAAATTCTGTGTTACAGTTGCAAGAAGTATATAAATGTCAGGGTAGAAATATAAATGAAGAAATATAAGGAGTGTGTATGGTAATTACACAATAAAAGGAATTGTTAATGTGTGTATTCAATGTGTGACTTGAGTGTTTTTACAGTGTAGTGTAGTAGTATTTACTCAAGTAAAGGATCCTTAACTGTACAGATCCGAAGTATGAACTGGACCTGGACCTGGACCTGTGTGTGTGTGTGTGTGTGTGTGTGTGTGTGTGTGTGTGTGTGTGTGTGTGTGTGTGTGTGTGACTTCAGGTCCAGGTCCGGTTCATACTTCGCGGGCTCCCGGTTCATGTGGCCGCAACGGACACGTCAGCAGGGGGGGGGGGATCAGCACCCTGGACAGCGGCGGCTGTCAACAACAAGCAGCCAGAGCTCCGAACCCTGCCCAGCTGCACCGGGAGACCCGGGAGCACAGGAACGCGCACATCACGCGTCGGAGGCGGATGGATGACCACATATAAAAACCCCGTCTTGTTTACAGGATGATAGGGTTTTTTTTCCTATTCCGGAAGTAGCTGCTGCGTTGGTTCAATCTCCAAGCCGACCATTTCGAGGAGGAAAATCAGCGGCAGGCAGCAGGATGATCACCCCCATCTATCTGGTCCTGTGATCAATGCCATCACTGCTGTGGGATCGCTCTCGGATGCGAAGACATCTCCATGCGTCGTTCCCGTCTTTCTCTCGAATCAGAACATTCCCGGGGTGCCTTTATAATTCTGCCTCTCTCTCTTTTTGAAATTTTTTTGTTGAAGGGGGGGGGGGAGCGCTTGCAATGAAATGCTGATGGACATCGAGGCGAAGATGGGAAACAAGGGGCTCTCGGGTGTTTTGCGTGTTGCCGTGTTTCCAGCTATAGGCGCCTGAACAATGACAAGGATTGTGGTTTTGATCTCGAGGTGGATTGTCGGGGTGAATGGCTCGGATTGCTCGTGGATCAACCAGAGGCTTTACAAAAAGGAGATGAAATAGAGAGAGAGAGAGAGAGAGGGGGGGAGAGAAAGAAATGGACCATGATCTGACGCTTGGGATGCTACAGTGAGGGACAATAAAACAAAAAAACCAAACATAGACATACTATTATAATCAGCGAAATCAAACTTCCATTTCATCTTTCATATTTCCTTTTTGGATTATGATTCTCGACAAGAGTCCCAGATGTGACTGTATGGATGGCATGTCGTTGTATTTTACATCCCATCTTCTATTTCCTGGCTCTGTGTTGCTCTCTCTTCCACTTGTCCACTCTCTCGCAGTCTTCAGCTTCGGGTAGCAAAACATGTAGGCTGTTTTATTGTTGTTGCTGCAAGCCCAGTGCATCTGAAAAAAAAGAAGAAGCTGTCTTTGGAGGAAAATGGACCGTGGAAATCAAAGCCTGTGCAAGTTGTAGTGGGTTTTTTGTTTTGCTTCTGGGGTGCGGTGAAAGATGCATCCATAGACAGATGAATATTGAAAGAGCGTGTCGGCCAGCTGAAAGAGAAAATCGTTCATCCGCATTGGCTTAGACACACATGCCATCAGTGGGGCGAGTGCCTTTTATTTCTCTGTATTTCCAATTAATAGGTCGGCTGTGGTATTAATGAACATTAATAAGAATGAACAGATCGGCTGTATGAATAATAACGATAACCACAACACTAATAATCATCATAATAACAATAATAGAGGGAGAGGAGACAAAAACACTTTCATTTATTTCAGTCTGGCGGATTCTTTATGTAGCCCAACATGTTTAAGTATCGGATCCGCATGTTTTTTAATGAACTGAAAGTCCTGGTTTTTATGCGATCCGATTCGAGACAGTCCAGCTCAGACACAGAGAGACGGCCCACCACCATGCGAGGTCTGGGGATGGGCGGCTGCGGTTGGCCGCCGTTCGTCGACTGCCATTCCCGGGATGACGAGGAGGAGTACTACGGCAGCGATCCGCGGCCCCGGAGCCTGGCGTTCGAGGACAAGGAGCCCAAGCTGTCGGTGGGCCTGGACGCCGTGTCTCTGGCCAGCACCGCCAGCAGCATGCGGACCCCCCAGTGCCGGATCTGTTTCCAAGGCCCAGAGCAGGTATAGACATGCAGCAGCAGGCGATGCTTCCTAATGCTGATGCCACGTCCTGCGTGAATCACACACACACACACACACACACACACACACACACACACACACACACACACACACACACACACACACACACACACACTGTTTGTTTCACGTTTCTGTTCTTTCAATGTGCCTTTGTGCTGCTGGGGAGGGAGGGCCATCTCAACATGCATGCACGGTTGTTTTTTTTAGGAAGTTGTCATTTTTAAAACACTTCTTCTGTGAAATCTGCCATTTTGATTTTTGTTGTTGTAGCAAATCACAAAGGGTCTCTGATTCAGCGGAGCTACTACTGTCCTGTTTCACCTCTCTCTCTCTCTCTCTCTCTCTCTCTCTCTCTCTCTCTCTCTCTGTCTCTCCACCCACCTTTCCCTAAAAAAAAACTATGAAGCCAAGATTGTATAGCTAATCATGGAAAATAGTCCAATCAGTTTTATTTAAATAACTCCATTTTGCCTCATATGACTTTGGATCTGCACAACATGGACACCCTCTGCCCCTAAACCCTGATTTAGAGGCCAATATTGTCCCTCCCCCTGATGATTGCTCAGGGATGAGTTCATCTAAATAACACTGTTTTCAAAGCTAAGCTAATGAGTGGTGGAGAGGCAGCAGTTCCCACACATCTGAAATCCGGCCAGCATAGCAACAAAGAAAGTTAGCCAATTAGGTCTGCAGGATGACAAATAGAGTGAGAATATTCATGAGTCACAATCATTTTGTAAATGTAAATCAACTGTCATATGTGTCACAGAACAGGACAATCAGCTGCTGATCTGGTGACTGTCACTGTTCCTGGCCAGAACAATGCTGTTGACTGGGACCATAAATGGCGAGTTAAATGAATTTGCCATCGCATGTTGTGCATTCTCTTCTCTCGGGGGCTTGATTTTTTTTTGTTTTATTGAAGTCCTAAACAAAACAATAAGTAGTGCATGTCTTTGGTCTGTGGCCAGATGTCGCTCTCACCAGATGTGCAGAAACCTGTGCCACCTGGCTCACAAGGTACAGTCCTGAACCCTGAGATAATTAGTAACACTGTAAATCCTGTAGGAGCACAGATGGATATTACCATTCAGTCACTTCTCTAAGATAGGCGTATAGTGTTATTACAGCCCATGTGCTAATTTTTTGACATCTGCTTTAGAGTTTCTATTGTGAGACATAATAAACTGTAGAGCCACAGGATAGAGTATAAATCAGTTCAGGCGTGTTTTGGATATGAAGCCATTTGTTGTTTCAGACAGGGATCGACCCCAGTTTGCTGTCTTGCCCACTCACAGATCCTCCTTTAATAAAAGGTTTATGTTTGGGGCATTGGGCTCTCCGGCAAGGTGAGTCATCGTGCAACATGGCTCTGAGCTGCCTCTTTTAGCAACAGACAAAGAGCAGGCAAACAAAGCACTGAGGGAAAACCCTGAGACTCCACTACTACATCAGCTCTGATATTCTTTTATGCACAGCACTCAAAGTGCCTTATACCTCCTTGGGTGCAGGGTGGTGGGAAGGGAGCTCACGTTTGTCATTTTATTGTTATTTCATTATTCAAGCAGGTCACAACAGGGGCCGGAATCATGTTGCTGTCAGCGGGAAAATTACCTACAGACATAATCACTTTGCTCTGTGGGCTGCACTGAGTATGAGTCCTTATTAACTGTCTGTCAAAGGTGTCAGCGTGTGTCGCTGTACGTACAGTAGTTCTGGATTCACAGAAGCAGCCTGAACTTGTTTTAACTGCTACTACCCCTGTATGAATGTGATATGATTGCTATCATTGCTGTCAGTCTGGCTCAGGTTAAAGTCTTTGTGAAACATGAACAAACACAAACAATGAATTGCCATCAAACTTCCTTTTATTATCCAGTTTGACAGTCAGTCATAACGGAAAAACAACATAAATAGACTACTTTAAAGTAGACTTTCTTCTGGGCTAAATTACATATCGGATGGTGACTTTTTTCACTTGCAGTGCCCAACAGCATGTTTCCACAGTAAAGGTTACAGCTGAGGAGGAAGACCATTTTCCTCGTCATAGGAGTGACACTCCAAATAACACCTTCATGCTTTGTGAAGTAGCCTGGAGGGACAAACACGCGCCAAATCATCTGAGCAGGAGTGTGTGTGTGCATGTAAATGTGTGTGTGTGTGTGTGTGTGTGTGTGTGTGTGTGCGTGTGTGTGTGTGTGTGTGCGCATGCGTGCATGCGTGCATGCGTGCGTGCGTGCGTGTGTGATGAGCGGCCCTTAATGTTTGTTGGAGCAATGCCTAGGCTACTTGTCGTCATAAGTATAAGTATGTTTTTTCCATGTATACTGTATATATATATATATATATATATATATATATATATATATATATATATATATATACAGTGCACATACATATATATATATATATATATATATATATATATATATATATATTTATATACAGTGCACATACATATATATATATATATATATATATATATATATATATATATTTATATACAGTGCACATACATATATATATATATATATATATATATGTATGTGCACTGTATATATATATATATATATATATATATATATATATATATATATATATATATATATATATATATATATATATATTATTCATCCGTGCCATAGTCATCCCATTGTTGTCCAACAACAATTTAAAACACAAATCCTCTAAATTAATTGATCTGATCAAACAGTGGTGGAGGAAGTACTCTGTTACAAGGGCCATCAAAATATTACCCAAGTTAAAGTACTGGCTACTATTGGCATACATATACTGTACTTTAAGTACCAAAAGTAAAAGTACTCATTATGCAGAATGGCCCATTTCAAATAAATATATGTATCCTTTAATAAATACAAAAATATATAAAAATAACACATCTATACTAGACTTAGTATATAGATGTATTGGTATATAGATATATTAGTATATTAGTATATAGATGTATTGGTATATAGATATATTAGTATATAGATGTATTAGTATATATATGTATTAGTATATAAATGTATTAGTATATAGATGTATTAGTATATAGATGTATTGGTATATAGATATATTAGTATATAGATGTATTAGTATATATATGTATTAGTATATAAATGTATTAGTATATAGATGTATTAGTATATAGATGTATTAGTATATAGCTATATTAGTATATAGATGTGTTAGTAAATAGATGTATTAGTATATAGATATATTAGTATATAGATGTGTTAGTATATAGATGTATTAGTATATAGATATATTAGTATATAGATGCCAAGAAACCATACAGTTATTATACAATACTATCACTTCAAATCCTTTTGGTATCCTTTTAATATGTTCATTTTAAATAATCTCTTGAAATAGCTCATTGTTGTATATGATTTCATCTCTTCACTGCAGCTGTTCCATAAAGTATCTCCTCTGGTTGTGATGCAGTAATATTTAGCATTTGTTCTGATAACTTTCTTTTTTAAACACAAATGTTCCTATTAAGTGATGTTTGCTCTCTCTTATTTGAAACATCTCTTGGATACTGTTTGATAGCTGATGATTATTTATTTCCTACATCATTTGTGCAGTTTTAAAGTCAACAATATCTCTGAATTTTAGTGCTTTTAATTTAATAAACAGTGGGTTAGATGGTGCTCTATAAGTGGTTTTGTTATGCATTAATAATATGAATCAGCAAAGTAACTAAATCTGTCAAATAAATGTAAAAAGTACAATACTGGCTTCCAGAATGTAGGGGAGTAGAAGTATAGTAAGTACAGTAGCATAAAATGGGAATATTCAAGTAAAGTATATGTCAAAATTGTCCTTAAATATAAATCACTGTATGATTTGGGTTCAATAATGTCCTTTTTTAAGGATAGTGGACCTTTGTTGTCATGGTTACAAGACACAGAGGACAGTCAGCAGGGGACAGTGA
Organism: Percina caprodes; assembly: GCA_013375575.1. NCBI lineage: Eukaryota > Metazoa > Chordata > Actinopteri > Perciformes > Percidae > Percina > Percina caprodes. Next base: position 1,440,457 of record JABXJD010000041.1, read on the forward strand.
GGATACGAACTGCGGCTTCCAGCGTTAAAGGCCCATGTTTTGTTGTCCCTCCTATCATAATTATTACTGCCACACTGTTGCCCTGGGTGACATGCTTATTGAGAGACCTTCCTCCACAGTGCTGTGAAAGAAGGTCTGGCTAGTCCACACAGCATTCCGGGATTGGAGAAAAACTGGTTTACTGGCATCTCTTTAAACCAATCACAATCATCTTGGGCCACGCTAAGCGCCGGACGGAGCCATGGTGCTGCTGCTACATAGTCTCAGGAAAGAACTTGTTTAGGTGGAACATGTGTACGTTCAGATGTAGTTTTAGTCGTGCAACAGAAAACTCTGATTGGACAGATAGTCTAGCTAGCTGTCTGGATTTACCCTGCAGAGATCTGAGGACCAGGTAACCATAGTCCTCAGATTGGACAGATAGTCTAGCTAGCTGTCTGGATTTACCCTGCAGAGATCTGAGGACCAGGTAACCATAGTCCTCAGATTGGACAGATAGTCTAGCTAGCTGTCTGGATTTACCCTGCAGAGATCTGAGGACCAGGTAACCATAGTCCTCATGAATCCACCAGCGGTTAGAACGCCAACACAAAGAAATCCTGGAAGTGGAACGTTGTTGACATAGACTAGTCCAGATGCGACCTTTCATCCCTTGTTCTGTGTTTTTGTACCCTGTGCATTGCATTCAGGTGTGGAATCGACTCTCAAATGGGAGACCCTGCAAACAGAAAAGTCATATTACACAAGCGTGTGTGTGTGTGTGTGTGTGTGTGTGTGTGTGTGTGTGTGTGCGCGTGTGCGTGTGTGTGCCTGTAATTGCTGTTGTAGTTAATCAATTTGATTCAGTTCAATTTCCTAGCGTTTTTATTTGTCCGCATGATCTTCAAAATGAAAGTATTGCTGTAAAACCTTAGCTTATTTGAAAAAAATAAGTAAAATTAAATACCCTTTCATCTTATTATGAGTATATACATGTGTCATTAACTCTAACTCGATTCTTTGTGCATTGACCTCATTTGCAGAACGTTTTTTTACAGCATGAAGCTCAAAACAAGGTTTTTGATTTCCTGCAGCTTTTTATGGAGACGTTTTTATAGCAATTATATTTTTGGTTATTATTTGACTTAAGTGCATCAAAAACATCTCTCACACCTTCACTTTGGTTTCCCGAAACTAAATGTACATCTTGTGATCTGGGAGCAAGACAATCAGTATTCAAGACATCAGTCCGAGTTATTTTCGGATGAATTCACGAGACACTGAGATATGAGAGATATGAGAATGTAAATAACATGGGCTTTCACATTTAGATACGTGGTATTACTTGATAGTGATAATTAGACACTTGTGCAGAGAAATTCCTCTCTAAAATATGACTCTCTTATTCATCATTAATGGAGCAGCTCCAGAAAGTGCTGCTCTTGATTTTCATTCCAGATGAGACACCCAGTACGTGGAGACAGAATTATCACATTGATGGTTTAAAGTCATAGTCACAGCTTTTAAAGGTCTTTGTTTTTATTTTGTTCTAGTTGATCGTGACATTACCATCCTCACACAAGCCCGAAAACATTTCCTCATAACACACACGCACTGTTCAACGACTTGACATTTAAGAAATATTTGCTTTCATATAGTTTTTATTTAGTTTCTCATATACTTCTGACCTTCTCCGTAGTTATCTTTATAATGTCAGCAGGCAAGTTATTTTAAAGTTTATGAGTAGCATGTGGCTCATCTGCCAAAGCCCAATCTTTTATGCAGTGGGACACTTGAAGTCTTTTAATATAAGTGGGAAGGTCAAACGAGCCAGATGGGGGACGGACAGAGTGCAGACAGACAGGGGGGAAAAATGAAGTATTATTTGTGTCAACACAGTTCTCTGGTGCATCAAATCTGGATTGATTTTAACTGGTAATTCTCTGGCAAAGTTACTATAAATGTATTCTGAGTTATTATTGGTAAATGAAAGATTTTGATGAGCAAATTAGCGCCGAAAACCGAGCAACTACATCAGCTGTTTTTAATCTTGTCTTACTGTATTACACTGGATTTCCACCATTTTTGTAGTCACTGCAACATAAAAACAAATTCTAAATATACTTTTTGTGAGCTTCTAATTTACATGTACAGCTACTTTATCGTACTATCACTTGAGCCTTGTCCAACTCTGTTGTTCATTACTACATAGTGTTGATTACCACAGAAGAACTTTTCCCTTTTCCAGGGAAAATCCACTCATTCTGTTTTATAGACCAAAGCAAATTTGTTAGAAACGTATGATGTTAGACAAAGAAACACTACCACTTCAACTATTTGTAGGCAGTGCTGAGCGGTAAAGTATACACTGTAAATAATCACTGTATAATTTCCAGTTATTTCCTTTAGATTTCACAGTAACATGGATATAGTAATATGATTTTTACAGTAGAATGCTGTAAAGTTTACATTACAACCTTGTCGTCATGACAACATCACAGTAGTCTAAGTATTACTGTAAAAAAAAATCACAATATAGCCACTATAGTAATGTAAATAGTGCAGTAAACTACTGTATTTTTTATTTTTTTTATCTTATCTTATGTTGTGTTGAATTGTTTTGTATTTTACAGTGAATACATAAAATACTGTAAATGGAAGTACAGTACCTTTACTGTAAAAATAATTCACAGTAACTTGCCAATTGTTGCCGTAATTACTGTAAATTTGCCGTAATTACAGACACGTGACTGTAATGTGAATACTTTGTTCAGTAACAGTCAGAAGGTGATATAAGCGGGACAAGGGGGGGGGGGGGCAAAAGGACCAAAATACATGCCCCGTGTTTATCTGCCACCCCCTCTCCATCCCTCAGTAGCAGAGAGAATGAATATGCCTGACCCACTGATCCTTCATGTGACTGAGGTGTTTGCATGATAGAATCTACGGCCCCGACCATGGCGCTGAAGTATCCGTATCTGTGTGTTGATACGTCCAGGACGCTGTCCGTGGTGAGGAAGTTGCAGACGGATTTGTAATTGTGACTTTTTCTCTGAGTCCCGCCCTTCTGTCAGTTTCATGTAGGGTCTATAATATTCTCTAAACTATAGAGGGGGTGGGGGTATTAAAAATACAGAACGGAAAGTGTTGGACATGATGTATAAGATAACACAGATAGATAGATAGATAGATAGATAAATAGATAGATAGATAGATAGATAGATAGATAGATAGATAGATAGATAGATAGATAGATAGATAGATAGATAGATAGATAGATAGATAGATAGATAGATAGATAGATAGATAGATAGATAGATAGATAGATAGATAGATAGATAGATAGATAGATAGATAGAATTGCAAATGTACGTTCTACATCAGATAAATATAAAGGACACATCACACACAGAATTTACAAGAAATGATAAATAAGATAAAATATAAGAACAGCTACTCAAAGATATACAAAGGAAAGAATGTACACACGCATGTACAAGATTTACACCCTACTTAAATAGTATTTATAAAATATGTAAGTAAACCTATGTTTGTGCAAGTTGCACGAGTATTGTGATGTATAGTGAGTTCTTTCCAATAATAATCAGCCAATCACGGAGCCAGTCTTCATCATCATCATCAGCTGTTCAGCCAGGGTCCGATGCAGTCGTGTAAGGGTCCTAAATTCAGTAATTAGATTACAGTTAATAATCCCAGATTTCCTGACTGAGGTTTTGTAAAAAAAAAAAAAAAGTGTTAATTTGTGAGCTTTAGAGGTGCTGGTAGGTGGGTTTTGTTATCTTTGGACAGAGCCGGTTAGCAGCTTTCCATCAGCTTTCAGTCTTTATGCTAAGCTAAGCTTACATGCAATACATTTAACCGACAGACATGAGACATGTGGTATCAATCCATCTCATCTAGAGGAAACTCTAAGCTTATTCCCCAAAGTATCCACTTATTAATTTTGCTGTGCATGTTTATCAAGACATTTGGTCCACGTTTTGTACTTTAGTCCAGTTTACAAAGCGTTAATGCTTTTTTTAAATCACAAACTTTGATTTCAACACCACTGAAGTGAACTTTCCCACCTCCTGTACTTGCCAGTCAATATGCTTGTTTGATGTCTGAAAGACATGTTAGTTATGAGTTCAATCAGAGTTGGTGTGAATCAGGCTTCCTGCTGCTGTTGGCAGTCCACACAGCATTCTGGGATTGGGAGAAAACTGTGCTCTGGTTTATCGGCATTTCATTAAACCAATCACAGTCATCTTGGGTGGCTCCAAGCGCCGGACGGAGCAACGGTGCCGCTTCAAAATAGTCTCAGAAAGGAACTTGTTTTGGTGGAACATGTGTACGTTCAGAAGTAATTTTAGAAAACTCTGTTTGGACAGATAGTCTAGCTAGCTGTCTGGATTTACCCTGCAGAGATCTGAGGACCAGGTAACCATAGTCCTCAGATTGGACAGATAGTCTAGCTAGCTGTCTGGATTTACCCTGCAGAGATCTGAGGACCAGGTAACCATAGTCCTCAGATTGGACAGATAGTCTAGCTAGCTGTCTGGATTTACCCTGCAGAGATCTGAGGACCAGGTAACCATAGTCCTCAGATTGGACAGATAGTCTAGCTAGCTGTCTGGATTTACCCTGCAGAGATCTGAGGACCAGGTAACCATAGTCCTCAGATTGGACAGATAGTCTAGCTAGCTGTCTGGATTTACCCTGCAGAGATCTGAGGACCAGGTAACCATAGTCCTCAGATTGGACAGATAGTCTAGCTAGCTGTCTGGATTTACCCTGCAGAGATCTGAGGACCAGGTTATAAGAGTCCTCATAATCCACTGGAGTTACAAATTCCAACACTAAGAAAGTGAAAGGTAACGGACATCCGCCCCAAAAGAGTGACATCGGACCATATCCCGGAAGTGGAACGTCGTAGACTAATGTCTACGTACCTCTTCACCAACTGGGCCCCCCATCAGGCTGATCCACACTAATTTTCTTCCCAACACTGTTGTTTTGAAAGCTTTCATTCAGTTGTGAGCATTGGTTTGGTTTTAGTTTTTTTTGCTCTTTATTAAGTGAAATAAGAACATGTGGCAAACCATGCTGTTACATTCAAAGCCATCTGACAGAACTGGTGTTGGACCGTGAACGATGTTGACAGCCTGAATGTGGTCATCCCTAATGTGGCGAGTTTGCCAACAGACGTCCGGTGCTGGTGTGGCGCTGAAGAGACACTGACCTGTTACTAAAATTATTAAAAAGAGAAGAAACGGTCAGAAAAAGAGCAAGGTGTTGTCATTTCTATTTTAGCTGAAGGGAGAGTAGTCAGACTTTTTTATGGCTGGAATAAAATAATATTTATATTTTATTCCAGCCATCCTTGCTTTGGGTTAACATTTGTTCATCAATAAGATGCTTTCAAGTACACCACTGAGCAGTTTTCCATAAGCAGAGGAACCAACATGGTTGTTTTGCGAAACACAATACATCTTGTTAGTGATTGTTATCTCCTGCAAAACTGCAGTACAATTAAATGTATCATGTAAAGTTAGCCTATAATGCAGTTTCAGCACCACATGTGTTCAGTGTAAAGAGATGAAGCATTTACAATGTTTCTAATATGATCATTTCCTGTGTTTTCAGCTCACAGGATGATTTGAACTCACAAATGTAATAGTTCTTCCACAGTTAACCCAACTGTAACCAAGAGACACGTGTATATACGTGTTTATATGTATCACCCTACTGTACATGTGAAACCAAATTTAACTCAATTCAATTTTATTTATAGTATCAATTCATAAAAATCTCGAGACATTTTACAGATAGAGTAAGGTCTAGACCACATTCTATAATTTACAACAGTTCTAATATTTCCCTCCAGAGCAAGCAACAGTGCAACAGTGGCGAGGATTTATAGAGTGACTGGAATATTTGATGAAAAAGGGATGCGTCATTTGTTTGAAATAAATTTCCAATGTTTGTATTGGTATTGGTAGCGCCCTTTGTAAAAAAAGTATGTCATTTCAGTCACTTTAAAGTGCTGTAAAGGGCTTTTCTTTATGGTTCTGAATTGCCCACAGTATTACCGAATTAGCGTTATGGGAAGTCATATAGATGCAATGAATGTTTTGCTCAAACAAAAAATTCATTCATTTACAACAAAAGAGCACATTACAGATGTATCGTTGCATTTCAGTTGTTGCATACAGGAACTTACTAACCTACTTTGGATGTATCGTGAGATAAACCGGGTATCCCTGTCACTGTGTCACGAGCCAACGCATTAAGAGTTTGTCGTAGCAACCAACGTAGTAATAACTTAGATTAATATAACGCGAAGGTATATGTTAGGAGATAACATAGACACAGGCTAATTACTGCTAACTAACATGCTAGTTAACATTAATAATTAAACCTAAACAGCTGATGGAAGTCCAAACCGTCTGTGAGCTTACCCTGTACTATACAGCAAGTTGCGTGGTTATGACACAATCATTAGCCTATTTTCATAAAAATGTCTGCTACGGAGCCGACTATTGTTGTGTTTCTTTAGAAATAAACAACGGACAAATAGAGTCTTGAAACGCTTCAGATGTAAAGTTATTCACTGTCAAAGTGGCGCCAAAATGAATGGGAGTCAATGGGGATGCTAACGGCTTGTTAGCATCAAAATGGCGCTACGGGTTGTGAAGAGAGGCTTACCCCTTGGGTTTGAGTCAGACCTGTGATGTTTTCCTGCATGTCGTCCCCCTCTCTCTCCCCTTTCTCACCTTGCTGTCCTGTCCATTAAAGGCAGAAAAAAAAACATAATAACCTTTAAAAAAATAACAACCACATCGCGCATTGTAAAGTTATTTTATGAATGAAATAGATATACTACATACCTGGGGCCAATTCAGGGATGCTTTTGAATCATTTACAATCCCGTAATTGTCTCCACCTATTGAAGCCCGACAGAGTGTGACTTGCGTTATCCCCCGTCGTCTGTCACTTTCCCTTTTAGCTTTTAGTTATTCTTTGTTTAATTCCCTTCTTTCCTGTGATGGTCCTGCCCCAGTATCAGCCACAACTACCCCAGGTAATTTCTTCTTCTATAAAGGGAAATCTCCCGCTTGCTTTTACCAAAGGCTGGACCGGCTTTCCGGTGTTTCAAAGAAATCTGTGACCCGTCAGAATATGTTAATGTAGCAGTCGTAAATCATTCTCTGACTTTGTGGGGAAAATTGGACCTGGGCAGAGACCTTATTAAAAACTATATGAAAATGGCGTTCTTTTCACTGTTAGTCCGGTTTGCTGTTACAGGTAATTTCAGACCATTGTATGAAAAAGGACAGAGCTTTAGAAACATTAGAAAGTTACATTTAGTCACTTTAAAAGATCTTATTATATTATAAAAGTTATTAATGATTATAGGTTATGATTAGGAATAGTTCCCACATTTTGGAAATATATGCTTATTCACAATCTGAGCCTGGTATCGATCTTCTCTAGACGAGAAGATCAGCAGAAAGCCAATTTCAAGAAATTTTGATGCTGTTATATTATCGGGAGGGGACGGTCAAAAACGGGACGTCATATAAAGAAAATAATAATTAATAATGATTTATAAAACAAAAGTTTTCAGCCCTCCTCCCCTCTCAACGCATGATATTGTACAAAAACTAATGCACAACACTTCGAGCGGTGATATGAAAGTTGCATTAAGCGGTCTTTACCTTTAGCTGAGAACAGAGGACTGTGGGCGCCAGGGTAGCTCACCTGGTAGAGCAGGCGCCCATATGCTGAGGTTTACTCCTCAACGCGGTGGCCGCGGGTTTCAATTCCGCCGTGCGGCCCTTTGCTGCATGTCATTCCCCCTCAAATGCCCCAAAAATAATCTTAAAAGTAAATAAAAGTGGACTGTGAGTCGGGTAGAGAGCACCGTGAGGTCGCGACCCTTACAGCTGCCTTTGCCGTTAAGTTTAGCTGACAAGTGGCCGGGTTGGTTCAGTGGGTAGGGCAGGCACACGTGAACATAGAGGTTTCTCCCTCTCTCTCCCCTTTCTCACCTACCTGTCCTATGCATTAAAGGTCAAAAAAAGATCATGTTTTGGGTTACAACACCGGCTCCCTCAGTAGGCCAGCCTACCCCTTAGCAGGCTACTCTTGGTCGCAACACAAACACCCATTTCCTGGGTGACGGTCTTGTGTTTTCCTTATTTTGGACCGGGACATGAACTCCTCTCCCTGGCTACAAAGCCCTGTGTTTTAGGACACATCCATGCACCCCAACCTCCTCCGTATGCAGTTTTTCACACTCCTACACAGCAGAAGACATTGTGCATGCTGTAATAAATACGTGGAATACATTTGAATAAGTACATTACCTACGTATGAATGCTTAATGAGAATCATTTCCATACACTTTCTAAGTATTTATTGCAGCATCTCTGTTTGTAGTCTTACTTCCCAGACCCTAAAGAAACAAGATCAGCATATTTCAGTAGCGGAAATTAGATCAGAATACATTGAATATCAATAATAACAAATATCAAAATAGTATTTGTTGTGCAGTGAATTGCCGCTGCTGTGTTTTCATGTGTGTCTGTCCTGCAGGGAGAGCTGTTGAGCCCCTGCCGATGTGACGGCTCGGTGCGCTGCACCCATCAGCCCTGCCTCATCCGCTGGATCAGCGAGAGGGGATCCTGGAGCTGCGAGCTCTGCTACTTCAAGTACCAGGTCCTGGCCATCAGCACCAAGAACCCTCTGCAGGTAACAGGAAGGGAACACACACAGACACACACACACACACACACACACACACACACACACACACAACACACACACACACACACAAAGAAAAACAATTCTGGGGAAAACATGGCTTCACACTCCCCTCCTGGAGATAGATAGATAGATAGATAGATAGATAGATAGATAGATAGATAGATAGATAGATAGATAGATAGATAGATAGATAGATAGATAGATAGATAGATAGATAGATAGATAGATAGATAGATAGATAGATAGATGTTATTCAGTCTTCTTGACCTTTTCTTTTTCACAGTGGGTACCTTTTACTGAGATTAAATTAATTATTCATAAAGATTATGGCGTTACACTTTAAGCGGTTCATCTGTATCTTATGTATTTCCATTGTTCACTTTATATTTCAACTCAACTACAGGTCAGAGAAAAATATTGCACTCCACTACATTTATTTGACAACTTTAGTTACATTGCCGATTGAGATTCATAATGCAAATTGTTATAAATAAGTAAATTACCACATCTCCCTTGCACCCCTCCCCCCACATAATCTCTGCCCATGCCTGTGTAGATGAATCAGACTCCATGGGATTTGATTTACAAACAGGGCAGAACAACAAGTCTCAGTTGAGTTTGGTGGAAGAGAAGTCTCCTCATTAATGTCTCTACCACACGCCCAGCTCTCTGTTTGACTCAGGGTTCAGGTTATTGGATAAGCATCACGTGGACAGGACGGAGAGTGTGAGTGAGCATGGAAAACACAACTGTTGTCATGCTCTGTGAGCTGGCTGGGTTTTTTTAAAATTCATTAATCAGGCTGGGAGATCTTTATCAGAAAGAGAAGAAAAAAATGTCTTCATAATAACACACACAACATAGTAACGCTGCTGCATCAGACCCGACTCTCTCTGCTAGATAATACATAATACATTATAATTACATTATACATTTATTCTGTGTCCGGCGCTGTGTGTGAGGACTGTTTGCCATATTGTGCAGACACATTTCCCTCTGCGTCACTGTCCTTCTGCCCTCCGCTTCACAGGCATCCAATGGCTCTGAAACCTGTTGACAAGATGCCGTGTGTGTGTGTGTGTGTGTGTGTGTATATGTGTGTGTGTGTGTGTGTGTGTGTGTGTGTGTCCATCATGGACTCATATATGGTGATTTTTATTAGTACTCTACACAATTAACAGTGCAGTATCACTAATAAGTGCAGTATCACATCATAATATAACAAGTTGTTTCTAACTTTTCTTATAATAATAATAATAATAATAATAATAATAATAATAATAATAATAATATGTTTTATGTATATGGCAATTTTTAAAGTACTCAAAGACACTTTATAATGAATCAAATTAAAAGCAAGTGAATCAATAAAACCAGATGAAATGTAATATTATGTAATGGTGAAGGCTAATCTATAGAGGTAGGCTTTGATAAAATATGACCCCTTAGTACTTAGTTGGAGAGCAGCTTAACTCAGTGGTTCCCAAAGTGGGGTCTGGGAACCCCAGAGGTCCTTGATGGTGTTCCAGGAGGTCCCCAGAAAAAAGAGCAATTATATTTTACAAATATTTTCAATTTAATTCCAGCAATAAGTAACACAATGACGCAATAATGTATGACAATTCCGGTCATGGGTTATTCATACACTTTCTGTAGTAAAACATCTCAAAGCAAAAATTGGCTTAACTCATTTGAAAAAGCAGAAATTACGAATTTGATTCTAAAAATGTTTTTACATATTTGTGAGTAGGAGGGTCGCTGATCTTTAGTACATTCACTGTGACAACACCTAAGCAGTTAGCTACCAGCTGGGCCTCCCACCAACCTGAGTCACTTATAACACCTCCTTTACCATTTTATTGCCATTGCATGAAACCCAAAGCCAGCAGAAAGGTCAGCTAAAAGTTAGAGATCAGTGTTAGCTCAAAGAGGATGACACTTCAAACTAGAATGGCACTTGGAAAGCGTAGACCTCCAACTTGGCCATGCCCTGTCTCTCAATGTTAACACAAGTGAAAAATAATTTGTGTATCTGTCCTGTGTTTTGGATCCGCAAAATGTAGTCTTGCATTACCAGACCTTCCTCCACAGCTCTGGGGAGCAGGGTCTGGCTAGTCCACACCATATTCCAGGATGGGAGAATAACGTGCTCTGGTTTATTGTCATTTCTTTAAACCAATCACAATCGTCTTGGGCGGTGCTATGCCCGGACACAATGATGGAGACACTGTAAAATAGCCTCAGGAAGGAACTTGTTTTGGTGGAACATAGATTTACCCTGTAGAGATCTGAGGACCAGGTAACCATAGTCCTCCGACTGGACAGATAGTCTAGCTAGCTGTCTGGATTTTAAGCAATAAAGAAAGTAAGACCTCTTTCTCCTATTCGTAGTTTAGCAATATTCTTCCTGGGAGAATGTATCATTATGATAAATTTGTTTTTTTCCTTGATTTTGTATCACCATGGTCCCCCCTTCTTCCACCACTCATTAAGACCTTGTTCTCCTCTTGCAGTGGCAGGCCATTTCTCTGACGGTGATAGAGAAGGTGCAGATAGCGGCCATCATTCTGGGTTCCCTTTTCCTCATCGCCAGCATCTCCTGGCTCATCTGGTCCTCCCTCAGCCCCTCAGCCAAGTGGCAACGCCAGGACCTGCTCTTCCAAATCTGCTACGGCATGTACGGCTTCATGGATATCGTCTGCATAGGTAAAGGACAAAGTAGACACCAAGATGTGTATACGTAAAATCACACGGCAGTATTGTAAATAGCTTTGGCAGCAGCAGGTACAGACAATATGCATACAAATATCACATGAAAAGACGGGCGTAGTGGAGAGTTCTGGTCCCAGAACACGCAGGGATGCATTATGCAACAAGAAGCTCAGCAACAACACAAAAACATATTAATAAACATAGGTTGCATTATGCAAGGACAAACTTAAAAACATGTGTTCAGTCCAGATTCTGCTGGTTGATAAAGTCATACACAATTACACCGGAACAGAACTAAATATGCAGATGGGGACACTGAAAAAGCCTTTTTTGATGTGGCGGAGAAGAAGAGTTTGTGGTTTCTAGCAGCGACCTGGTTGACTGTGTCGTGTAGCTGTGTGTTGTTGTAAGACAACGCTGAGAACAGATGGCATCACATATCTGCAATGTGATTGTTGCCAACTGTCTATTCTCATCCACAGGCGAGATGGAAAGTTCCTACCTATCGTTGTGATCGCAGCCTTTTAAGCGCAACATTTGGTGCAAAGATAAGATAAGACAGAATTTGTTGATTGAATGGAGAAATTCTCTCGTCAGCTCAATGCAACACAAGAAATAGGAAAGAAATACGCATTCAATTTTATGTAAGAGCGGTAATACGTACCCTGTGAACCCGTCTTATACATACAGATGGGGAGAATATATAAACAAATATACGGATGAATAAACAGATGAATATGAACTAGATTGTTGCCGATCCCTCACACCCTGGACACAGTATGTATTCTCGCTCCCCTCTGAAGTCAGCCTCATCAACGAGGCCCCGGGCCCCCACTGACATTGACTCTCAAACAAATAGACTAATTCATGTTTAATATGTTTGTTTGTGCATGTATGCACCTATCACCAAGGCAAATTCCACAATAATAAGCTCTGATTTCTGAAAGGAAATGACTGTCATGCACTGTCCTCCACTCTTCTTTTCCTTCTTCTCTGTGCCCAGGCCTCATCATCCACGAGGGATCGTCAGTGTATCGGATCTTCAAACGATGGCAGGCTGTCAACCAGCAGTGGAAAGTACTGAACTATGAGAAATCAAAGGACCTGGGCGACCCGCTGAGCTCCAGCAGCAAGACGGGGGCCCGCGGCTCTCGCGCTAGCCCTCACGGCCTGGCCAGCAGCAGCGGCGGCCGACAGAGCCGGAGGTTAAGAACTATCCTCAACCACCACTGTGGGTACACCATCTTGCACATCCTGAGCCAACTGCGGCCCAACGACCCGCGGATCGGCGCCGCCTCCAACCGGGAGGTGGTGATGAGGGTCACCACTGTATGAGCCAGACCAGGCGTGCGGGATGGGATAGACCTCGTCTTTGTGTCCTGATGTAAATGAGAGGACGGACTCATGGACCTAATATTAAACACCACAGACTCATGTGTGGAGCCGAGCGATGCCACATCAACAGACACTGGAGGATTTCTCCTATTATTTCGTACAACAAAAAGAAAGCCAGATGCTCCCTTTCAAAAATTAAAGAACGGATGAAAAGAAGGATGCATTAAAAGACATGACATGAAATGTTTGGAGGAGAAAAAAAGTGTAAACAGGCTTTATAACCTAATCCAAGATGAAGAGACGTTTTTTTCCAGTTCAATATCAGGATGCACAAAAGACATTTTCCTTTTGAGTTCTCTATTCTTTGGTTTGATTTGTATCTATTCTTTTTTTTTTTGGTTTGTTTTTCTACTCACTTTGATTTTGTACGGATGTATGATTTTAGAGATAATCATGTAACTCCATACATGCCAGGCGTTTCCAGACAACTATGTATAATGATCTTAAAATTTCTACAAGATAACCGATGCTGGTAAATAGACCGAAAACTGAAACAAACATGAGGGGGAAAACACAACTGAACAATAAGTCATTACAAGTAAAAATAAAAAAAATTAAAAAAAAATATGGAGAAAAAGGAGAAAAAAAGAAATCAGTAAGATTTCAGTGACACTTAACCTTTCTGCAATAAAGATATGTACCGGTATGTACATTTCACAGGGGGTTTTGCATGGGTATATCATTTTATTCTTCATCACATAACATAAGCACATGACAAATTTGCTCTATTTCGAATGGTGCTTGCCAAAATAAACACTTTAGAAACATCTGATTTCATTGCACCAACTTTTTGTCAACATGACAAATGGCAGTGTGTTACAGCTATTTCAGCTCAAATACAGATTGTTGCTGCTGTGTGCTGATATCAGATTTGATAATAAGTGAACTATTGGATTAAAAATGGGGATCAGACGATCTCTTACTACTCAGTCTCACTCAGTCTCTTCTTTACTCCACCAGCAGCTTCGAGACGTGGTTCCCAAAGTGGGCTCCGCTTTATCAAATGGGGTTCTGTGGTCTGATTCATGGCAGCATGCAGGGATCGGTCCTGGTAGTGACGTAGGCTAATGTTGTTTTAGGGGATTATAATGGCATCTTTTATTTTCAATATTCCCTTCATTAACTTGGTAAAAGTGACAAAATCTCATCCTTACACTGGGTAAAAAATGCAGAGGTACTTGAGTCTTTTCATGACACTTTCTACTTCTACTCCGCTACATTTCAGAGAAAATATTGGACTTTTTACTCCTCTACATTCATCTGTCAGCTCTGGTTACTTCACACATTAATATATTTGCCCATGAAACACATGTAGTTATGAAATCTGATGTTTTATTATAAATGAAACTAGCCGACAGAATAACGGCCTACAAGTCCAGCTGAGATGATGAGACCATTAAACACACAGCTGTTTGGATCCTTTACACTTTCTTAAAATGTAAGGGTTATTCTGTATTGAGTACTTTTAATATGTTAATTAAGTACATTTTCCTGATTATACTTACCTACTTTTACTTAAGTTACATTTTTAATGCAGGACTTTTATTGTAAAAGAGTAACATCCTTGGGAAACTCTCTCAAAACTCAGATGGAGGGGTTATTGAAGAACATATAAAATAAATGCTTTAGGTTCCCCAAGTGACAACAGGGCTGTTTGTATTGCTCAATTACACAGTCATTACGCATGGGTGAGTACAACTGTCGTCATATTGGAACTGTGAAATACTTTATACCGTGATTACTTTATAGGTTCTGCACAATATCAGGGTTGTTGGCACCATTGTTTGTTTTTTTCCCAGTACTCCGAAGATACCCTGTATTTACAAAAATACTTCTTTACTACACATCATTTATTTCTTTGTTTTCTTTACATATTTGAATGATAATGCACCCAAACGTTGACATATTTCAGTCTGGACCAAAGAGATTGACCAACTAATAGCGTGGCTAGTTTTTTAGACATTTTGTTTTGCATATCACAGTAAGAAAAGCACATGTGTAAATAATACATTTAATGACGGCTGAATACCATCTAGCTGTTTTAGTCTCAGGGTCCTTGTATTGGCACAATGTATATTTTACATATAATAATATCATTTTACAGTGTATGATTATGCATGCTGGCTTAGTGGGACACTTTTCCTGTTTTTACAAAGTCAAAATGTCTGCTGTGACAAAGGCCTTAACATCCAGGTCAGGTCAGAGTTAGATAGGAAAAGTGTCCTGGATTTGGTTTGTGGGTGTATTTATTTCAACCCCTGACAATAATGTAGAACTGAAACAGGACAACCAAACCCAAATGAGTCAGTGTTTGTCTCCACCCAGTGGCTGCTCCGGCTCTGTTCAGCCACTCCATTAGTAGGAAAGCTTTTCTTACTCTGCAGGGCCTGAGAACCCCCTCCCCGTCTGCTGCTGGAGGGTTAGATATAAATACTGCAGCAGGAGGGAGCTGGGCACCCTTACATGTCCTCTAAGGGGTTTTATTCTGTCCCTGGGTATTTTTTTGGCATGAATATCTTTTATATCATATCTCTCTTTTCTGACCATAAAGAAGGAACAAAATAAATTCAAATTGCTTTGTCAAATACATCTTTTAATTGTACCAATTACATATCTAGATTATGCATTAAAACAAACTGAGATGTAGGCTATATTGTGTTCAATTATATTACATTCCACAAGTTTATTTTATATATATTTTACTGGAATCATGAATTCATATACTCACCATGTGTTATTAATCTTTTTTAATTTTATATATATACTGTATATATATATAAATATATTTATGTATTAATCTTTTTATTGTATTAATACATATTAATAATTAATAACACATTGTGAGTACATGAATTCATGATTCCAGTAAATATATGTACATATATATATATATATATATATATATATATATATATATAAAAAGATTAATATATTAGTATATGAATTCATGATTTCAGTATTGTATGGCTCAATATTTAGAATTTTTAAACAAAAACTTTTTTTTTTAAATATTTATAATAAATAATTATTATAAATAATTTAGAAGTGACACATCCAAATAAATTAAAGATTTTATGGACTTTATGGAATTTTTTAAATATCTGTAGGGCGGGGTATGTGTTGAAAGGAACTTGGAATCGTGACCTAGCTAAATCTAAAAGAGGGCCACCACTGACTTTTTATTATCGATTGATTATCTCTCAATGTAGGTTTTATTTTGAAACCTGTAGCCGGAAATAACCGCTGCTCTAATATTCCGAGACCTTTGTTTTAAAAGGAAATAACAAGGAACAGAAAGCGTATAGGCTACTTTCCCAGATCCTATGACTCAAATAAAATTAAAGACGTCGTCTTATTTGTGTTTCTTATAGTGTCTTATTTCGGTTTTATTTTGAAATATGTATCTTTGCGGTCTCGTTTCCTCCTGGTTTATGATTGAGGACATCGGGTTTATATGAAACTGGCTGTTCGCCGATGACTTGTCACGTTCAATTTGCTCCCTTCCTCCCATCCTCCCCCTCCTCCTTCCTCCCATCCTCCCCCTCCTCCTTCCTCCCTTCCTCCCCCTCCTCCTCCTTCCTCAAGTGTCCGGTGAGGCAGCAACACCTGAGTCGGAGGGGCGATGTCCAACCTGCCGGCCGGATGTTCCCGGTTCCGCTCTCCATAAACACCTCTGGGAAGTAGGACAACCAAAACCAATCCCTGGGATGTAGCTGCTGCTTTCCTCTGATGGCTTAGACGTTTTCACAGAGTTTAAAGACACGATTCATGGCACAGAAGAAGAAGAAGAAGAAGAAGAAGAAGATGTCATTTCTGCGGTCAGGTGGGCCACTTTCAATTCATGTCTCGTGCCATCAGGTGCTGAAATGGAACTAAGTAGCCTACATTTACCTAAGTACATATTTAAGATATTTGAAGGCCTACTTCTCCATATGGTACTTTTTTTTACTTCTACTCCCCTACATTTCTTATACTTCTTACTCTAAGATGAGTTCATTATTATTTAACCCTCGTGTTGTCTTCCCGTCAAAATTGAAAGTCAACACTTTATTTGACGCTTTTTCTCACGTTTTGGTCCCTTTTTTCAATGTTTGTCTCTTGTTTTGACGTTTAACACTACGTAACACTAACTTATTAACTTTAGTTTTACAGTTATTTTTGGAATTTATGGCCAATAAACCTAATTTATAGGAAATTATACCTAATGTTTGAGTTAGAAAAGCAGAAATTAGGAATTATTGAGACTAAAATTAAAGGAATGGATGTTGATGATAATCACAGACTGGAATATGTCAACTTTTACTCTCAATACTATTTCAAAAACACTTCAATTTGGTTTCAAATGCTATAAAATTGAATAAGACGCCCCAAAATTAATGAAAGTAGAGATTTGTACTTGGCAAAGAGCGTTGTGTGGAATCAATCATGTTATTTTGGGGAGTTAAAAAGAACATTGATATAGGACAACATGAGGGTTAAGATTCATATTTTACATTAAGATATGTTATAGGCCTATGTAATCTTAATCTAAATAATCTGTAAAGTATCTACAGCTCTCAACTAAATGTAGTGGAAGATAAATATTAAATGGCAACTTGACTGATTTGACACAATTGCTTAGAGGTACTTTACTTGAGTATTTCCCTTTTATGCTACTTTATATTTCAACTCTACTACATTCCAGAGGGAAGTATTGTACTTTTAACTCCACAACACTAGCTACACCGCTTAAGATGCCGGTCACTTTTCAGATGTAAGATTTATCTGTAAGCTCTTAAAGGGCCCATATTATGAAAAAAAAAATCCCTTTTTTCTGGAATTTGGGGGTTATTTTGTGTCTCTGGTGCTTCCACACACACATACAAACTTGGAATAAATAACATACATGCTGTTTTGAGTGAGATCCGGTTTCTGAATGTCCACTGCCTTCCGTCTCCGGGTGGGTGCACAGCTTTCTACGTCACTAGATACAGATCACTGGATCGCACGCGGTCCAGTGCAAAACGAATGGGAGTTTATGGAGCTGGACAGCTAAATGAATGGGAGTCTATGGAGCTAGACGGCTAAATGAATGGGAGTCTATGGAGCTAGACTGCTAAATGAATGGGAGTCTATGGAGCTAGACGGCTAAATGAATGGGAGTCTAGGGAGTTGGATGGCTAATTTTGTCTCTTTCGCCTGATTGCCGTTGAGAAATCTCAGATTTGATTGTAGTTTTTCAAGTTCAACATGGATTATAGGCCGAAAGTTGAATGAACAAGCACTTATGTCCTTTGGATTTGTTACAGGTTGAGTCGTTGTTGCCCATAACACGTTAGCATTCTGCTGACTGATTACTACCGGAGATCCCGTTTGACAGCATCCAAAGCAGAGCCAGAATGTCTGAGTGAATATTTCGGCGTGGCCTTTAAAACATTAGCAAACCTCCTTTCTAGCGTGTGTATTGACAGGGAGATCCTAACCTGTCCGCTGGGTTGTCGATGCCTCGACAGAACAAAGGTAGAGACTCAGAGCTCGCCGTGAAGCAGCCGGCCGTACGATTTGCATGACATCATTGAGATTTTAAAAGGCTTTTTAGAACAAGAAAGCCACTTTAAAAAAAGGGTGTGTTGTCTTATCCTCCCCTTTCAAATGCAACATTCAAATTACTAGACAAAAAAATGATATCCTGAGAGAAGTGGATTTTGAGGGGTATATCTCCATAGAGTCCCATTTATTCTGCACTGAACTCTGGTGGAACTGCAACCAGTTCAGAAGCCGCAAGTATTAAAAAAACCTAAACCTAAACACACAGGGGAAAACCGGATCTGCAGCAATGTGCAGTACAACAAACATATGGTGTTTTTTGAAAATAAAACCATGGAAACCTATTCTGGTACAACCTCAAAATAAAAATCAACCCTTTTGTTGACGCTTTTTGTCGATGTTTTTAACTTTATCTCACGTTTTTGTCCCTTTTTTCAACACTTTTGACACTTTTGTGAATGTTTGTCACTTTTTTTGACGTTTAACACTACGTAACACTAACTTACTTTTTAGTTTTACAGTTATTTTTGGGATTTATGGTCAATAAACCTCATTTATAGGAAATTATACCTAATGTTTGAGTTAGAAAAGCAGAAATTAGGAATTATTGAGACTAAAATTAAAGGAATGGATGTTGATGATAATCACAGACTGGAATATGTCAACTTTTACTCTCAATACTATTTCAATGTTTTTCTCCAAGTGCTATAAAATTGAATAAGACGCCCCAAAATGAATGAAAGTAGAGATTTGCACTTGCCAAAGTGCGTTGTGTGGAATCAATCATGTTATTTTGGGGAATTAAATAGAACATTGATATAGGACAACGGGTCAATTTGACCCGAGGACAACATGAGGGTTAGGGCTCTGAGACACCAACCCAACAGCCGACCATTGGCAGAAAAGGTAAAGAAAGTGCCTCGTAACACACCGAAGGGACGTTCTGCGCTTGCGCGGGGCGTAATACGTCGTCATAGCAGCGGGCGGCGCTGATCTCTATTGTTGCCCAATAAATGAAAACCGGAAATACACATCTCTCTAGCCGAGTGTTCATGGGCATCGGAAAAACATTTTCCCAGTGAAAACGGCCTCAATCACGTCACTTCCTGTGGGATTTTACATGCACGACTTTTTTACCTGTAGCAGTGTATTTTTTGTTGTATTGGTACTTTTACTTTTACAAGTGATACTTGTAAAAGTATACTTTGTCCACCACAGTTTATATTCTTCTTATCAAATGTTGACACATCTCACGTCTCCTGATATATTTACAACATTTTAAAACGGGTTTATAGTGTAACAAAGGTTATATTGACCTCATTTCCTGTGGTATAATATAACAGACCTATAAAGTTCTTAGAGGAAGCCACTGTTTTGCTGTGATGTGTGTTTTTGTTTCCTGAAGTGAGGCTGGATGTCCAACGGTGCACAGATTATCTCCATACTAGTCGGCTACGACGTAATTAATTGCAGATTTCTTTAGGAATGAAAAGGAAACTTATTAAAACGGGTTCTTTGTTAACTAATCTCGTGGGCTCGTAGAGGGTCTCCGTCTTAAGAACTGCAACCAGAGAATGATTGGAGTTCTGCTTTAGAAATGTCGACTCCACTAATCAGTTCATCTAATTAAATAAAATGTGTAAGTTAGTTCATTTATGTATTGTGCACCAGTGGTGGAAGAAGTTCTCTGATCTTTTGCTTGAATAAAAGTTGTAATACCACAGTGTAGAAATACTCTGTTACAAGTAAAAATCCTGCTTTCTAAATCTTTATAAGTGAAAGTACAAATAGTATTAGCATTAAAATATAAAGTAAAAGTATCATGCAGAACTGCCCATTTCAAAATCATATAAAGTATTGGAATCAGATATTATTGGATTATAACTATTGATGCATTAATGTGTTCCTAACGTTTATGTTGCAGCTGGTAGAGGTGGAGCTCATTTGAATGGGTAGTTTAATATATAATATTAAATCGTAATTAACCTAGTAACCACTAGTACCCTAACCCACAAAACTCACCGGGTATGTTCAGATAACTGCCCCCTTGGTGTCCTTGTTGTTTGTATGTACAGTGTGTTTGTTCTTATGCTAGAGAGAGAGAGAGAGAGAGAGAGAGAGAGACTTTGCATCTGTGTTCAGGTGACTGCCATATCTTTGTTTGCCTTAAATTATAATAACACACATAAAGAACAGGGGGGGGACTTTGTTTCTCCCTCTACGCCTCTAGAGGCGGTACTCGCTCCGCAGCTAATCACCGTCACTTTCTCACTCGCTCTACCACACACACACACACACACACACACACACACACACACACACATCCAGCCTCCACAGAACCGTAAATCTTAACAATATCGATAAACTGAAGATTATATGTACACTTTTTTCACATGGCTGTCTCTGTGTGAAGGATTTTGTTTTGTGTGCATTGTGATCAGTTAAATTGAGTTTTAATCTCCGTATAATAACCTGTTTGTTTCCAGTCGGAGCCCCCCCTCCTGAGAACATCCACATCTCCTCCCTACCTCCCAGTGTTCCCACAGATCAGGAGCCAGGACCGACTGGAGGACAAGGTGAGGACATTTGTGTGGTCCACACTTTTTGTTGTGTGTTGAAAGAGATGACGCTGAAGCATCATTCTTTCTCCCTTCAATTAGAACAAGCTCATTATATCACCAACAGTGGTGGAGGAAGTTCTCAGATCCTTTACTTGAGTAAAAGTACTAATACTACACTGTAAAAAATACTCTGTTGCAAGTAAAAGTTCTGCATTGGAAATGTCACCTAAGAAAAAGTATGTAAGTATCATCAGGAAAATGTACTTAAAGTAGTAAAAGTACTGGCTGGGATAGCTCAGTTGGTGGAACAGGCGCACATATAAAGAGGTTTACTCCTCGACTCAGTGCCTGCAGGTTCGAATCCGACTTGTAACCCTTTGATGCATGTCATTCCCGCTCTCTCTCCCCTTTCAAAATAAAGGCATAAAATGCTGGAAAAAATAATCTTTTAAAAAAAAAAAAAAATCCTCCCATTTTAGAAAGTGTAAAGGAACAGCTGTGTGTTTAATGGTCTAATCATCTCAGCTGGACTTCTAGTCCGTTATATTGTCGGCTAGTTTAATTTATAATAAAACATCAGGTTTTATAAACCACATGTTTTATGGGCAAAGATCTTAATGTGTAAAATAACTAAAGCTGTCAGATGAATGTAGAGGAGTAAAAAGTACAATATTTCTCTCTGAAATGTAGCAGAGTAGAAGTAGAAAGTGGCATGGCAAGAAAAGACTCAAGTAAAGTACAAGTATCTCAACATTTGTATAGTACTTGAGTAAATGTACTTAGTTACATTCCACCGCTACGCTCCATCTGTCTGTTCTGTGGATATTTAGAGCATCCTACTTTTCCATTGTTCACCACTTTGGTCCTGAAATATCTATTGTCTATATCTCAATAACTATTGGATGGACTAGTGGGAAAGTTTTCCTACATATTCACGATATTCATGAATCCTGATGACTTTAGTGATCCTCTGACCTCTAGCGCCACCACCAGCTCAAAGTTGTCACTTGACATCTACAAGACAAGGCTGCTTAATTTATTTATGTTTTCATAGATAAAGAAAGACATTAGAATGACATTTTAAAACAATAAGCAGTAAAAAAATGGAATAAGCATGTTTAAAGTAAATGGTTACAAAGTACAGTGTAGCATATTCAATGTCAATATTTTTTACTTTTCATGACTATGATTTTAGCATTATCATCAGGTAAGAATTTTAATTTGCTCAATATTTCAGTTTGTGGTTATATACATACAAAACTAATACAAAACTTCCTATCAGCCTCAGCTGTACTATCTATCTATCTATCTATCTATCTATCTATCTATCTATCTATCTATCTATCTATCTATCTATCTATCTATCTATCTATCTATCTATCTATCTATCTATCTATCTATCTATCTATCTATCTATCTATCTATCTATCTATCTATCTATCTATCTATCTATCTATCTATCTATCTATCTATCTATCTACCTATCTATCTATCTATCTGTCCTTCTGTCTCTGTCCTTCTGTCTGTCTGTCCGTCTGACATCTCAGATGGGGTTTTCTTTTCCTAAGACATAATTTCTATGATTTTTGTATCACATTAGAGCATATAAACAAGGTGTTTTATAGTAACACTGTCCCTGTCATTGGAATAAAAATAAACTTTATTTATACAGCTGTACACTGTTTCAAAGTGATTGACAAGCTAGTGGGACACACTGATAAAAAAAACAACAATTTAAAAACCGTTAAATCACATTGAGCAAAAGGAGTCACATTTAAAACAATAATAAAATAATTGCAAGCATCAATAAAGAGAACGCCTTTGATTATACACAGGTTTTAAAAAGCCTTGTGAAAGACTTGTGAAAATGTGTATTTATCTGTCAGCAAAGTGTCAGGAGTGTGTGTACTGTGGCGTTGTGTGTTTGTGTTTACTGCAGTGTGATGTGGATTGATGAGGATTAGTTTTTGTCATTGAAACGTGTTTTCTGTCGTATTGCAGCCGGTGACGTGGACCGAGAGAGGGCAGTGATCCAGACCACACACACACACAGAGTGTCCTCTGTCTTCGTCCAGAAACAGAATCATGAACCAGTTTCTAGTACTTACTTTGAACAGAGGGTCCCTGTTCCTGAGGAGGACAGCCAGGTAATCCATGAGTCCATGGTAAAACCTGTATTCAAAGTTGTGCCAATTTCCTTTATAGACCGCTGATAGTTTTCTGTGAGATGGAGAACCATCAGATGATGAAAAGATGATGCTGTGCACCTCCATGTAGTTGCTGGTGCAGGACAAATGCTCCATTAAAAATACTTTAATACTGCAAATAAAGCACACAACGTTTTGGCCCATAATTTGGCCTTACTCAACTGATTTGGTGGCAGTGACCTGCTAGGAATTTGACTTGTATTTATGAGAGCCACACCTGCTTGGGTCTGTTAGTTTGAAACAACTACATCAATTGTAAAGTGGAAAAATTAGGTCATTAGTTTGTCATCTTACAGTAATTTCCCAATCTGAAACACATTAGTATGTACATCTATGTCTGAATAGTATTCCAAGGTATTTTTATTTTTTGCACATCGCATGATCTCTTACCATGTGATACCGGTCAGGGTCACTGCCATCATATACACCTGAGGAAGGCCAAGTTGTGAGTATTTAAAGTATTTTTCTGGAGCATTAAAGCTATAGTGCGTAGTTTCTGTCCCACGAGGAATTTTAAAAACTGTCGGCGCGTCCACATGATACAAGACTACATTGTGCACCTCCCCCATGCAGTTGCTAGTAGCCAAGGAGGACACAGAGAATTAAAAATGCTTGATGGACTCTTCAGAATAGGCTATAATCTTCACTTAGGTTTCTGTGCGGGAAAGTTGCTGGATGACAATCTTCTGAACATAGTCATACTGAGGAATCCAGAGAGAGTTGTGTGGAGCTGATATTTTTCTTAATTAGCTTTGTAGAACTCATTTGGCAACGGCTTGAATGTAACGGACGTTCATTAATATTAAAAAGTTGTGCACTAAAGATGTTGTGCGGACTTTACCTTCTTTGAACAGCTCGTATTTGTATCTCCTGTAGGGGGGGTTCAGTCTCCGTAAGCTGTGGGCCTTCACTGGGCCCGGCTTTCTGATGAGCATTGCCTACCTGGACCCAGGTAACATCGAGTCTGACCTGCAGTCTGGTGCTAAAGCTGGCTTCAAGGTAACTAAAGTAATGCTGAGGCTGCAATAACTGACACTGTTGTGTTGGTTGATTAGGAACGGCCTGATGATGATGGATGTTGTTGTCTATATTGAGTAGTCTGGATCAGCTATAGGCCAGGTGGGCAATCACAGGTGAACGTGACTGGAAAACGGGAAACTGAGCGAAAATGTCCAAACAGATGTCAGCGTTGTGACACTTCTGTGTATTTGGTTCTATTGCCTTTTAACAAATGATCAGAGACGACCTCTAGTTCTCCCAGTCCACTGCCCACTGTCAAATAAAGGGAAAAGCCCCCCCCAAAAAATAATCTTTAAATCTTTAAAATTAATGATCACAGGGAAGGTTTGAGGCACCAGAAAGTCCTTCTTCACTTTAATGCCACACAGACATCCACCCTCACGGCATTGTTTTCCACGTACACATTAAAACACCGAGCTCACGTTTTAGTCTGGATGGAGGCTTAATCGGAAAGAAAAAGATGCATTTACAAATTTACATTGATTTTGTATATATTTAGTGTGGACATACTCTCAGAAAAAAAGAGAAGTGCCTTTGTAATCCCCTAAGTACGGATTCCAGTAACATCTCAACTGAACTTTATTTATATAGCAAATTTCATACAAACATCCAGCCCAAAGTGCTTCACATTGCAAAATTGAAACATTTAGCAAAATTACAACAATAAAACAGTCAAAACTTAAAATACTAAAAGTCTACAAAGTCAAAAAAATTATATAATAACCAATGAATACAACTTAAAACTAAGGCTGTAACATTACTCCATATTAAAATCCACATTAAAACTTTAAAATACTTCTATTATAAGTAACATGTAAGAGAAAAGAAGTGGAGGGCCTTAGTTTCAGGGTCCTGGTACTGACGTGCATGCTGATTCACTGTCATAGCTTACTGGGACACTTGATGGAACTGAGCCATCATCCAATTTTAAAGGTCCCATGGCATTAAAATGTAACTTTATGAGGTTTTTTAACATTAATATGAGTTCCCCCAGCCTGCCTATGGTTCCCCCATGATGATGCCTGACTGTGTTCTGGCCCTGTCAGCTCCTCTGGGTGCTGCTGGCAGCCACCATCATCGGCCTGCTGCTGCAGCGGCTGGCGGCACGGCTCGGCGTCGTCACGGGGATGCACCTGGCCGAAGTCTGCAACCGCCAGTACCACACGGTGAGACCGCCGTTATCTCAGCCTCCTAACACTCAGTGTGTTCTCTGTTTCCATACCGCTGCATGATATGCGTACAATATACAAGATGCAATATTAGGTTGAATATTGCGCTAATTATATTACTTGATATTAAATAAACAGATATTAAAGTGTACTCAGTTCTGCTTTTTTGCTGCTTTCAGTATTCTGTAAAAATATTGCTTGTTGAATTTAAAAGAAAAGGAAATCATTTCCAACATTCTTTTATTTAATATGAAAGGCACTGTCACTGCCCAATGTAAGTCGTGTGCAGATTTGAGTCGCGCATGCTCAGATTTAAACTGTTTACGGCATAATGTGTCATACTGAAATTTGTGAATCCATGCTTCTCACATTACAAACAATAACAAAAGATGGGAATCATTTCAAAAACGTTTTAGCTTTCTAGTTATGATTGTTTGATTGCTGACGTTAGCTCAAAACGCCATTCCACTGACAGCCTTTGTTGTGTTTGATTGCTAGCTTGTAGCTAAGCTAGCGGTCATTTCAAAAACGTTGTAGCTATGTATATCTATGGTTGTTTGGTTGCTGACGTTAGCTCAAAACACCATTAAACTGACAACTAACGTTGTGTTTGATACTAGCTTGTAGCCAGCAATGAACCAACTTGGTTAACTAGGTCCATTTGTATTGTACTGGCATTACAGAAGTCTCACGTTAGCATCTTGTATGCTACTTGTAGCAAAGTGACGCATGCGCATCTCACATTTGCACTCGACTCACATTGGGCAGTGACAGACACCACTACAAAAATAATGACGGTTACATTTTAAAGTGCAGTTTTCTACAGCGATTGTCTTTTGTGATGTGTTTTTTGCACCAGTTTCTAAAAAAGACGATATATTGTGCAGCCCTATGAGTGGTTGACTTCATATATTCTCAGCAGCAGTGCAGAACTGGTGAAACTGAGAGGCTGTAAGCAGAAGTAATCCTGGTTTACTGTAACTGCCTCATTGCATAACCAGTTTGGACCTCTGTTGTTAGCTGTAATCCTTGGATTATATGATCCAAACATTCTGTCTATTCTATCTATAAAACCAAAGGTGAACCTATCATGGTGAAACTGAATGTGTTTAAATTTACAGTTAAATCCAGAGTGACTTAAGGAATTATTGTGTAAAAAATCTCTGTTCCTTAATACCTGAAGTGGAACTGTTAACCACATGAAAAAAATCATGTGAGCACCCTTTTGTTCTCTGGAGCCTAATCACTGTGTTTCTGCTGGACACATTTTAGAGGCTGCAAATGTGAGAAAAATGTCAAGAGCATTATGAATGGAACAATTTCTTAAAGGGATAGATCCTTTTGAAGTGGGGTTGTATGGGCTACTTTTCCATTGTCCATAGTGTATTACTACCTACAGTAGATGTTCTCTATACATGTGAGGGTGTGGTAGAAACCTGTAATGGCTAGTATAAAAACCACAACCCAAAGGACATACCACGCATAAAATGCAAATATACAAAATCACCATTTTAAAGCTTTAGTGTGTAACTTTTTGATACGCACTGGACTAATGGACTAATATAAGTGGTGGCCTAAAGGTTAGAGAAGTGAGCTCGGGACCAGGCGGTCTGGGGATTGCCGGTTCAATCACCAGACCAGCAGGATAAAATCTGGGTGAGGAAAGAGAGAGAGCAGTGCCTCATCACCACCTTGAGCAAGGCCCTTAACCCGAGCAGATTAATTGTTCTCAATCGATTTACCTGGATAAATAAAGATTAAAAAAAGAAAAAAGCCATTGCCAAAAGTTGCTACAAACCTAATCCGGTGACTTTCCCACGCAGAAACTCGAGTGAAGATAAATCTTCTGAAGATCCATTGTGTTTTTCTTAATCCTCCATGTCCTCCTTGGCTACTAGCAACTGCAAGGCAGGGCGGACAGGTGTAGTCGTGGAAGGCTTGTATGTGGACGTGCCGGCACTTTTGTTGTCAGTTGTATATTATATTATATTTTGTGTCCACACTGTAAAGGGGTTGCTTCAGTCTCATTGCACAGGGACTGCACTTGTGTAAAATGACACTAAAGGCTTCTATTTTATTCTATTCTTAGAATTTAAGTAAAATAGCTTTAAGTATTAGCGTTTAAAATCTTCATATAAAGATGGCATTTGGCACACCAGTTTGAATACACAATAAGTGTGCATAAATTCCAATTGGGCTACTATTTAGAGTAAATGCACAAACTGGTGCCAACACATTAACCCTCATGTTGTCTTCATGTTGTCCTCGGGTCAAATTGACCCGTTGTCCTATATCAATGTTCTTTTTAATTCCCCAAAATAACATGATTGATTCCACACAACGCTCTTTGGCAAGTACAAATCTCTACTTTCATTCATTTAGGGGTGTCATATGTGTTGGAAAAAGGGATAAAAACGTAAGAAAAAGTTTAAAAACATTGATTAAAAAGCGTCAAAAGTGTTGATTTTCAATTTTTCAAAGACAACACGAGGGTTAAGGAGGAATAAAGTAAGAAAGTAAGAGAAAAGAAAAAAGAAAGGAAATCAATCAACAATAATCGTGTGTCATGCAAATTAAAGCAAGAACAGGTTGGTTGTAGATCATTAAAGACAGATGCCTTAAAGAAAGTCTAAGCTTACGCAGGGGGAACTGAAGCCATTCTGTTACTTGAAAGGGAACTTCATATCTCATGGCGCTAACCTGTGTCCTTTGGTTTGTCCAGGTGCCTCGTATCATCCTGTGGTTGATGGTGGAGCTGGCCATCATCGGCTCAGACATGCAGGAGGTCATCGGCTGTGCCATCGCCTTCAACCTGCTCTCCTCCGGCAGGTGGTCAACAGACACAACATCCATTTAAAGCTGCTGGGCCTTAAAGCTCCCATTTTATAAAAAGTGAGACTTCCATGTCTCTTTTAATTTTAAAGCAGGCCAAGGTGCTATATAAAGTAATATCAAAACTTCAACACTACGTAACACTAACTTATTAACTTTAGTTTTACAGTTATTTCTGGGATTTATAGTCAATAAACCTCATTTATAGGAAATTATACCTAATGTTTGAAAAGAAAAAAAGCAGAAATTAGGAATTATTGAGACTAAAATTAAAGGAATGGATGTTGATGATAATCACAGACTGGAATATGTCAACTTTTACTCTCAATACTATTTCAAAAACAATTTGGTTTTAAACGCTATAAAATTGAATAAGACGCCCCAAAATTATTGAAAGTAGAGATTTGTACTTGGCAAAGAGCGTTGTGTGGAATCAATCATGTTATTTTGGGGAATTAAAAAGAACATTGATATAGGAAAACAGGTCAGTTTGACCCGAGGACAACATGCTGGTTAAATGCGTCTGGTTTTATATTGAGCTGGGCTTCTTTTTTCGTCAACAACAATGCATGTTAATTTAGTCTTAGTCAGCGTTTTTGGACATTGGTGCCGTCTCGTCATTGTCTCGTCTTTGTCATGGGAAAAAAGGTTGTTGACGAACATATTTAGTGTCGTCTCGTCTGACGAAATTAACACTAGTCAGTACTTCTGTAATGTCACAACTATACTACAGTATATATAGGTAGAAATTGCCGTTACGGTGCTGTTACAGTCATTCCCCGGCTGCAGACACTCCAAGAGAGCAAATGTGGAACACCCAGAAATGCTGACCAATCAGAACAAACTGGGCTTTCTTTAGGAGGGAGTCTTAAAGAGATAGGCGCTAAAACAGAGCGTTTCTGACAGCGAGTGAAGACAGGTATTTTCAGACAGACAGTGTGAGAAAAACAAAGTGTTTTTTGACCATTAAAGCATGTGAACAAAATACAAGTATGAACTTGAAAATGAAAAAAAATATGGGACCTTTAAAAATGTCTTGATACCTTTTTTGTGTTGATTATTTCCTGTGTGTGTGTGTGTGTGTGTGTGTGTGTGTGTGTGTGTGTGTGTGTGTGTGTGTGTGTGTGTGTGTGTGTGTGTGTGTGTGTGTGTGTGTGTGTGTGTGTGTGTGTGTGTGTGTGTGTGTGTGTGTGTGTGTGTGTGTGTGTGTGTGTGTGTGTGTGTGTGTGTGTGTGTGTGTGTGTGTGTGTGTGTGTGTGTGTGTAGGATCCCTTTGTGGGGTGGCGTCCTCATTACCATCATCGACACATTTGTCTTCCTCTTCTTGGACAAATACGGTAGGTTGTGGTGGTACTGTCACAGTGGAACATCTCGCTGCCACAACTAGAGAAATAAAACCTTCTCATTTCTGTCTCCGCAGGCCTCAGGAAGCTAGAAGCCTTCTTTGGTTTGCTCATCACCATCATGGCCATCACCTTTGGCTATGAGGTACAAACATTTACATATCTCCTCCACCCATGTCTATGTGTTTCAGTCTGATAGTCAGCTTGTTATAACTTAACCCTCCTGTTGTCCTCGGGTCAAATCTGACCCCTCCGCCCTGCACGTCTTCCTCCTCTCTCTCCCCTTCTCACCTAACTGCTGTCCTGGCGGAAAAGACTTAAAAGTCGCAAAAAATATAAAATGATATTAAAATGGTGGCTGAGTACCTTCGGGATGGGTGAAACTGTGTGCGTCAGTCAGCACACAAGACAAAATAAGAGTGTACTTGCAAAACGTGATGTGCAAGATTGTTTTTGTGATCATTAATAGCCGAACTCAAAATGCGATTAATTGTTTTGAACTTAGTCTGCTTACATCAGATCTAAGATGGCTCTATGAAACACTTTAATTCTGCTTATTCCAAACTATTTCCTGTTCTGAGCCAACTTTCCAACTCATCCAAATCTGGACTGATTCCTTCTTGATTCCTTCTCATTTGCATATGATAAACTGGTCCTCGTGCTCTGTTTTCTCTGTGGCAGTATGTGACAGTGAGTCCAGACCAGGGCCAGCTGCTGAAGGGGATGTTCGTGCCGTACTGCGAGGGCTGCGGCCCGGTTCAGCTGGCTCAGGCTGTCGGCATCGTGGGAGCCGTCATCATGCCGCACAACATTTACCTCCACTCTGCGCTCGTCAAGGTGCGATCTCCTGCTGGATATTTATACTAGGGCTGCAGTGTATATGGTTTTTTGATACCTTTTTTGTGTCGTCCTCGCGCTTGACACTCTTTTTCTGTTAAAATATCATCAGATGAGGCAGCCTATAGCCCCATGTTGGCTGTGTCCTGCAGCAGCCCGGGTTCAAATCCAGCCTGCGGCCCTTTGCTGCGTGTCATCCCCCATCTCTCTCCCCCTTTCAAATCTATCCACTGTCTCTCTGTCTAATAAAGGGGGAAAAAAAACAAAAAAAGAATCCAATATCTATATCTATCTATCTATCTATCTATCTATCTATCTATCTATCTCATTAGAAATCTGTACTCTAAAATGTAACTCAGGTTTTTTTCCTGGTTCTGAATGGGCCTTTTTTGGGGGGCGGGGGGGGTCTACGCACAGCAGTAAGCGTGATCGGTCTGCGTTCAGTAAACACAATGAGTCAGTGTTACTTTATTTGACAGAAATCTTTCCATTTTCCTGTTATTTATGACGATTTGATAAACAAGAATGTATATTATTCTTGAGTCAATGAAACCCCAATTAACAAAACAATAAAATACATATATTTAAATGAATCACCGTTATCTCTCATATTGTTCGGTGAATTGCTCTCAAACACATTCAGAGAGGATCAGAATCGCTATTTCTTCTATTAATTCTTATCATTTTGGTGCTGGTGATTTTCTTTGGGTCTGGCTAAAACCTCTTGAGGGGGGCGCCAAAAATTCCTCTTTACAGGAAAAACCCTGTAACTGTAATTGTCTCTTTAGTGGTGTATTTTACGTTCAATTCAGTGTCTAATGTGTTCAGTAAATTGATGTTGGAAATTATTTTAATTAAGTAATTTGTTGTATTTAAGCAGACTACTGAAAGCAGCAGAAAGGCAGAACTGAGTACATTTTAATATCTTTTAATTTTGTTGAAAGCAACGTCGTTATCGTGATATTCAACACAATATCCCATATGGCATATTTTTCTCATATTGTGCAGCCCTAATTTATAGCATTCCCCTTTTCTTCATAATCAACTGTATGAAACGTCACATATCAGCAAATCATCATGTGTCCAAATGTCCTTGTCAGTCTCGAGAAGTGGATCGGTCGAACAAGGAAGAAGTGAAAGAGGCCAACAAATATTTCTTCATTGAGTCGACCGTCGCGCTGTTTGTCTCGTTCCTCATCAACGTGTTTGTGGTGGCTGTTTTCGCCGAGGCTTTCTACGGACGCACCAACCAAGAGGTGGTGAGTAACAGGAGTGAAACTTCAAGCTGTCTTTTAGAAGTAAAAAAAAAAAAAATCTCTTTTCTTTGACTGCTGTGCTACAGATGTTTATTTTTTTTCATTCCAGTACAACGTCTGCAATCAAACAGGAAGTCCTCATTTAGACATATTCCCGCTGAACAATCAAACTCTGGAGGTGAACCTCTATAAAGGGGTAAGTTTAAAGTGTCTGTTAGTGTTGCTTCTACAAGTACAGAGAAAGTTTTGTTGATTGGGCAATATCAATTTAATACATTTAAAGGTGTAAACCGAGCCCTGGGTATCCTGCTCTGCCTTTAAGGAAATGAAAGCTGAGATGGGCCGATCTGGAATCTTGCCCCTTATGAGGTCACAAGAGGAAAGGTTACCTCCCCTTTCTCCTCTTCGCCTGCCCAGAGAATTTGGCCCACCCATAAGAGAGAGACATCATGGCTTTCAAACGCGCAAAGTGGCAGTTGGTCAAGGCCACACCCCCAGCCTCCACCTTGCCCCCCCCACCCCTTCCTCAAAAGCTACAGACTCAGAAATGGCACATACTAAGGAAAGCTCATAGTAGGACTGGCTCTAGTGGCTGGAATTCAGATACAGTATTAGGGGACTACTAAGGTCTATAAAAAAGAGACTTCAGATACAGTATTAGGGGACCACTAAGGTCTATATAAAAGAGACTTCAGATACAGTATTAGGGGACCACTAAGGTCTATATAAAAGAGACTTCAGATACAGTATTAGGGGACCACTAAGGTCTATATAAAAGAGACTTCAGATACAGTATTAGGGGACCACTAAGGTCTATATAAAAGAGACTTCAGATACAGTATTAGGGACCACTAAGGTCTATATAAAAGAGACTTCAGATACAGTATTAGGGGACCACTAAGGTCTATATAAAAGAGACTTCAGATACAGTATTAGGGGACCACTGAGGTCTATATAAAAGCATCCAAAGAGCACCATGTCATGGGACCTTTAAGAATTGGTAAGAGACAGATTTATAAAGAGAATGGTGAAATTGGAACCGACAGAGAAGGAGATACCATGACTCTTAGGGTCCAATCGTGCACCCGATAGGCGCCAAGTCCATCACAAGGGTCTTTGTAAGACCTTGTGTCTAATTTAAGACCGTCCCGGGCCCATGTGGTTTAAATAGCAAATGCACCTGCACCCATCTTTGCGCTCATGGGCGTGCTGGTCTTACAGGGAGGTGTGTTCAGGTGCATTCTGAGCATATTGCTATCTTGAGGCAGCAGGAAGTGATCGCACCATTGACCAAGAAAAACCTGATCTAAAGTCAATAGCGCAGCCTTTCACTGTTATTTTAACAGCGCATTAGTAAAATGCTCCTAGGCTTATGCACAGTGCGCACACTATGCTGGTTACACACACACACACACACACACACACACACACACACACAGTCACAACAACTCAAAGATATTCTGTTATAGATGGATATTATTTGTCCCATCTTTGTAGTGTGATATGTAGTTTTTTTAGTTTTTCCCGGCATTATTAACAGACAGGCGTCCTCAGGCAGCTCTGCGTTGCTGGAGACGCTGCAGTTCACGTGCAGACCGTGGACTGCCCCCCCACCACTAGCACCACGGCAGTCTTAAATTACAAATCAAGCACTTTATTTCAATGGCTACTTTTCAGGTTTATTGTTTTCTTAAATGATTAAAATGTGTTGACAAAGGATATTTAGTGATGACCTGATTATATATATCTGTCTTATAATATGTCAGCAAGCAATGCGTCATCACAGCTGCGTTGTAGATGATGATGATGATGATGAAAGCCTTTCACCCTTGCACAGTTAACCATATGCAGTGCACCCATCCATATGATGCACATTGCACACAGAATTTGGGTGATATGAATGTAAGATGATTGCAGAAGTGACAGCGATCTGTGTGCAGGGTTCACATTTTTATGAATCTGAATCTGAATCGCACAACATTCTATTTTCTAGACAAAATGGATCCCGTCGACCGACACATGATCAATATGGGACAAGTTGTAATAGAGCTCATGTGCCAGCTGATAGCGACAAATCAAGCTATAATAAGAAAACAACGCTATCAACACATTGCTATGATGATGCAGATGCAACATGCCTTTTATTGTCCCTGCGAGACTCTCTTTTGAGACATGTCTTGCTGTCTGAGTGTCTTCTATTGACTCCGGAGGACGTCCCACGGCTTGTCCTAACCTTTGTTATCCATTTCCTTCGCGAGTTCCTGATAAATTAAATTAAAAAAGTCTCTCGTCTCCTCGTCCGTCCACTTCTATCTGTCTTTGTTGACACCCGCCATGTGTGCAGACAGAGAGGAAATACTGGGGGAAATTAACTACAACTTCTTCTTTGTTTTGTGGCGAGTTGCCACCATAAAATGACCTAAAACTTAATCGCAATTCATTATTTATTCGGAAATAATTTTTACATCAGCCGTATATTGATTCATTGATTGATGAATGCGATGAGACCGAATTTATTTCCTTTGAGGTGATATTCATGAAATTCCATTAATTTTACTGTTTCCATAAGGCATTTTCATTCAATATCACTTAATTCGGATAAAAACGTGTGGATGGAATCATAGCTATTGAAGAGAAGTATAATAGGGTTGTTTTCATTATGAGTGACCCCTTTTATTACACATAGTCATTTCATCCTTCTCCTGTTTTTATTGAAGCATCGTGGGACTTGTTGTCTGGTGAATGTAACGCTACTGCTTTGTTGACCGTCCTCTCTGTTTGCAGGGAGTGGTGCTCGGCTGTTTCTTTGGCCCGGCAGCGCTTTACATCTGGGCCGTAGGGATCCTTGCAGCTGGTCAGAGCTCCACCATGACTGGAACGTACTCCGGCCAGTTTGTCATGGAGGTCAGTGGAGGAGGGAGAACCAGCCGTGCACAAAAACACTCAGCTGTAGCGAAATAAGTGGAAATATCGTCCCTGTTCCTTTATCACAATCACTTATCTCTCAGTTGTTTTACAGATAAAGTTGTGTCCTCAAAAACGTCGATGTAGAATCAGGCTTCATTAATTTAAGTGAGGTGATGGTACATTAAATGCTTTGCTCTCACAAACAAGTGCCGTTTTCCTGTAAATGTCACAGACTCTGTGTTTTCTGACCCTCAGGGTTTCTTGAACCTGCGCTGGTCGCGTTTTGCTCGGGTGTTGTTGACCCGCTCCATGGCCATCACTCCCACCCTGCTGGTGGCCATCTTCCAGGACGTGCAGCACCTGACGGGCATGAACGACTTCCTCAACGTGCTGCAGAGCATGCAGGTCAGGCCGTGGGGGGTTCAGTGTTTCTGAAAACATTTTAAGTTACAAATAGCCATGCAGTTGTTGAATCTGTCTTCATTTCAGATTCAAAGGTTAGTTTCCTGCAACAGCAAAGCACTCGCTATGTCCCGCTCGTCTCTTTTTATTTTCTCTCTCTCCTGTGAAACGAAGCTGCCTTCAAGTGCGGTTGGAAACATCGAAACCAATAAACGATCAAACAGAAAACAGTATTTGTGAAATATGAAGTCTACTTGTGCTAAATTGGGGGGGTTAAAGAACACATCAGGACATCACACAAATGGGCCGTTAATTGACATCCCCGCCGTACCCCCTTGCGGGGAGTCGCCAGATTGCTTTTTTTGATGTGAATGCCCCATTATCCTGCCTCTGATTGGCTTACCCTGGTATTCTTACCCTAACCAATCCCCACTCCTCATGCCTAAACCCCCCTACGTCGACAAGCCTAACGGATCCGATCCAGCATTTACCCCGGTCCACTGACACTTCTCTCCACATTGGCCTGCTTTATCTTTCTCGTACAACACCTTTTAGAAAACCTTTTGATCTCACAGCATTTAATCTGTGAAGTGCTTTAAAATACATTTTTACAACCTGCAATACAAAGAGGAGGATTTATATGAATAAAATATTAGATGGATAGATAGCTCCACTCTGGAACTTGTTAAATTAACCAACTTAAAAGGATTGGTTGGGATTTTTAAAGTAGGGTTGTGTGAGCGCCTTCTCCATTTTCAGTGTGTTAGCTAGTTGTTAGATGGCTGTGTCGGTACTCCTGCCTGCTCCTCCACCCTGGGGCCGTGCCAACACCATCTACTGTAGCTAACACACTGACTATGCAGAAGGGTGTTTGGTGTTTTTTTGCCCCCAACATTTCCTCCCAGGGAGCGCGGCAATGGTTACGTTTAGGGTTAAGGTTAGTGTTAGCTGCCTGGAAGGCAACGTTGGAGGATAAAACACCATCCAGCATGGAGAAGTAGCTCACACAACCCCACTTTAAAAAATCCTAACTATCTCTTTAATCTCACAGTCTAATACATACTTGTACTTTAACGAAGCAATGTGCCTTAAAGCTTTAGTGCGTAACCTTTTTATATTAATGAACGTCCGTTACATTCAAGCCATTGCCAGATGAGTTGAAACAAAGCTGATTGAGACTCTCAGCTCCACACAACCCTCTCTGTATTTCTCAGTATGACTGTGTTAAGAAGATTGTGGCGTCCGGCGACTTTCCCGCGCAGAAAATCGAGCAAATATAATTACCCCTTCTGAAGAGTCCATCATGTTTTTTTAATCCTCCGTGTTCTCCTTGGCTACTAGCAACTTTGTGGAGGAGAGGTGGGGGTGGTAAGCCATCACAGAAGAGACAGATACTACACGCTACAGCGTTAATATTCCTGTATACAGAAGGAAAAATATCTGTTTAAAATACCTGTTTATTGCTGACTACTCATGAAATGGTATACATTTTAGTATTATAATGTGTTTATTTCTATCTATCTATCTATCTATCTATCTATCTATCTATCTATCTATCTATCTATCTATCTATCTATCTATCTATATATCTATATATATATATATATATATATATATATATATATCTCTCTCTTCTCTCACAGTTGCCATTTGCCCTGATTCCCATCCTCACTTTCACCAGTTTGCCATCTCTCATGAATGAGTTTGCCAACGGATTGTAAGTTCATCTTTCTCATAAAGCATAAAGACACAAAGACCAATGATGATTATATTTCCTGAAAACACACTCTGTCTCTTTTTTCCTGCAGAGTGTTCAAGATCGGAGGAGGACTGGTGATCTTGATCGTGTGTGCCATAAACATGTACTTTGTCGTGGTCTATGTGATGGAACTCAACAGTGTGTGGCTGTATGTGCTGGCAGCGTTCCTCTACATAGCATACCTGTCATTTGTGGGATATTTGGTATGTAGCATTGTAACATTAATATCTAGCTTGTTCCACTGTGAAGCTAAAACTGTTTTCTAACTCCCTAATCTCCAGCTATCAGGCAGCATAGTCACTAATGTCAGAAGGTAGAACCAGAGAATGCTACCTGGTCAATGCATTGTTGTTGTTGTATCAACGTATAACTTCTTCTAACATTATATTTCCTTTTGGTTTATTATTTTATACTTTAACCCTTGTATGGTATTCGGGTCAAATCGACCCATTTCAGATTTTTACAAGAAGAAAAATGGTCCAAGTTACATTTTGTCCACCTGAAAATCAACATCCTTACCTTATT
Organism: Percina caprodes; assembly: GCA_013375575.1. Lineage (NCBI taxonomy): Eukaryota > Metazoa > Chordata > Actinopteri > Perciformes > Percidae > Percina > Percina caprodes. Next base: position 1,477,659 of record JABXJD010000041.1, read on the forward strand.
TTCTGTGATAAACATGTATTGCTGACTCAATTCAGAAAATCATTCTGGATATGTTTTTTCCATAGTAGATTTTTAACATGAATTATAACCTTATGACAAAAAACAAATCACACTTCCATTTTTAATTGTGTTCTAGTAGAGACTGATTGCATTGCAAGACAATATTTGTTAATAGATTATGAAGTGAAATTTTATTTCAAAATTGTTTTTAAAACCCCAAATAAGTCCCGGGTCAGTTTGACCCGAGGGACACGAGACGGTCCCCAAAGTGAAGGGTTCTAAAAGGGTTAAATGTACTAGCCTGTGTGTGCATGCTGAACTACTTCTTTTGTAACTTTAATTCTGTAAATACAGTTATAAAGGAAAATAAATCACACAGCAGCATAGCTCACCATTTGAACACTGCATCTCATATAGGGTGAAAAAAAAAATATATATATATATGGCAGTAACAGTTCGATTTGCGATTTTTCTTTCATAAAGTTGAGCTAATGTTCAAGATAAAACATGCCATGCAGCATTATAACATGAGACACCATCAAACTGCTCTATATTCTTGTCAGGATGAGAACATGGATATGGATTGCCAGCAATAAGTGTTTTTCTTTTAATAATCATGGAACATTAAACACTTGCAAAACACCAATTCCAATGAAAAAATGTCTGATCTACCTCAGTTCAATAGCAGCATCTACATATTCCACTGAAAATAGGTCATATCTGTAAACAATCTGTGATATGTAACAATATTCCAAATCTCGATTTTGATTTAAAAAAGATTAATTGCTCACCCCTAATCTTAGAGTCTACTGAATGTGTGTCCTTTGTCAGATCAGTGGACTGATTATTTGTGTGTGTATGTGTGTGTCTGTGTGTGTCTGTGTGTGTCTGTGCTCTGCAGGTGTGGCTGTGTCTGATCGCTCTGGGAGTGTCCTGCCTGGATCCGACCTCCAGCAGAGGGAACGACACCTCCATCCTGATCGAGCAGCAGCCAGAGTTTGACTCCTGAGCGAAACAAGGACATTTGTTTCAGAGGTGCAGCTGTGAGAAAATCCACTGACCTTTTTTTTTTTTTCTTCCAGCACATTTAGTCTTCTTAAAGCGCCCATATTCTGCTCATTTTCAGGTTTATGATTGTATTTTGAGGTTGTACCAGAATAGGTTTCCATGGTTTCATTTTCAAAAAACACCATATTCTTGTTGTACTGCACATTGCTGCAGATCCTGTTTTCACCCTGTGTGTTTAGGTCTCTGTTTTATCTCCAGAGTGAGATATCTCACACACAAAAATATGAAAAAATAGGGTCCAGGTTGAAAAACAGTTGTTACCCTTCAAACTATAAACCTGATATTTACATAATCAAACTACTATGGGATGTAAAGCAAGAGCACAGGGACAGCTTCATCTGGCCCGCGTTAATATCTTCCTCAACAGTAGGAGTAGGATGTATTAGAAATTCTCTAAAAACATGATTCAAAAATAATGTAATCAACCAAATAAATGTCATTTTACAATACAATATAAAACAGTATTGTATGTTTTTTGCGGGGTTCACAAAGACATTTTAATACTACGTAGCTGTTTTATAATCCCACCGAGATTGTTACAGCTCAGAGAGGAATTGGACTCAAATGCAGAGACGGCAAAGGTAATGGTGAGCTTGATGATTTAATGAAAACAAAAATGATACAATAAAACTAGTAGAAAACAGGCAGAAAACCAGATCAAAAAATGAGATGAATAAATCTACGGACGAAAAGACAAAACAGAACACAGCTGACAACCGACACACAGAAACAACAACAATCTCACAACAGACCAACACATCACAGACACTTAATACACAAGCTAACGAGCAAACAAGGGACGGCAGACACTAATAATAATAATAATAATAATAATAATAATAATAATGTATACTTTATTAATCTCGCAAGGGGAAAAAAAAAACTTAACCCCTTACAATTTACACTCTGTTGTTATTACACACAGGCCTGAACTACACACACATGCTCAGTACTTATTCATGCCCTTTTTTCTGAGTCAAAATTTTAAATGAAATTTTATCATGGTTATGGTCGTCTTTTTCGACCTTTTTGTGACTTTCTCTCAATGATTTTGTAAATTTTTCTGAGCCTTTTTTTTGGGGGGGGGGGCTTTTCCACCTTTAATTGAGAAAGGGGGGGGGAGAGACATGCAGGAAATTGTCACAGGTCGGACTCAAACCCTGGACCTCTATGTCTATGTGCGCCCACTCTACCCACTGAGCCAACCAGGCCACACTTTTTCTGAGCCTTTTGAAATTTTCGTGGGTTTTCCACCAAATTTTTAAAGCTTTTTTTTTTTACATTTGTTACTTTTTCGACATCTTTTGACATTTTTGTCACTTTATTTGACATTTGTTGACATTTTAGTCACTTTTGACATTTTTCTCTCTTTTTTTACACTTTTTTTTGAAAAGTTCTTTTACCAATTGTTTTTTCTCCAAATGCTATAAAATTGACAAAAACACACAAATTCAATGAAAGTAGTGACGTGATTATTAATTATTATTAATTAATTAACTTGTGAGGAGCGTTATTGGGAACCATCCACGTTACTTTTTGGGACAATTTGTTTGAAAGAAACCTAAATTTCTCATATAGAAACATTTTGGAAAGGGGTCAAATTAGACCCGAAGACAACAGGAGGGTTAATGGAGAGATGTCAGAGTGGGGGGGTGGGGGGGGGCGGCTGCCCATGTAAAGGCACCCCAAGCAGTTGAGGGTTTGGTGTCTTGCTCAAGAGCACCTTGGCAGTGTCCAGGAGGTGAACTGGCACCTCTCCAGCTTCTAGGGTTGGGGAACAGGTGAAACACATTAGACAATCACAAGGGCGGGAAAACTAACAGACAGGAAGTAAGACAAGACAAAACCAGGATACCAAAATAAAACAGGAAACAGACACATACCATAACAGAAACAGAATAATGGGGAAGAAAACATTTCAGTACCTTCAAGCAGTATGTACAAATCTAATTCCTAATGTTATAATTAATCAAATTAAGGCGACCTGGGGGCGCCTGGCTAGTTCACCTGGTGAACAGAGGCTCAGTACTTACCGCAGCGCCCGCGAGTTGATTCCGACCTGCAGCCCTTTGTTGAATGCCATGCCCCCTCCCTTGTCCTATCAACTAAAGGCCTAAAATACACACACACACAAAAATGAAGGCAACCTGGACATGAAAACTAATTAAAAAACAGAACAGCTTCCTACTGTTGCAGTTCCACTTTTAGTTTAGAAGTGCGTAACGACTCCCAACAGCCTGCAAGAGAAGCAGGCAGGCAAATCTAATGTTTGAGACTTTTGTAAAGTAAAATTGAGACTTTTGAATGCCTAGTGTTTTTTTGTTTTTTTAGGAAATTGAATTCAAAGCTTTTTAAGACTTGATGCAGTTTGTCTTTTGGCCACAAGGAGGCAGTGCAGGCCCCCAAAGCCTCCTCAGCTCCAGTAAATGTCTCACCAGCAGAGCTGAACAGCACAACACAACACATTAAATGACACAGTTTGTTACATCACGCTTTGTGTGTTTTTCCGGCTGCACAGGTCTCTTAAGACATCCATGGGCTGCACAGGAACAACATTATTGTATCAAATCAAATGAGTTGAGTTATTCCTGTACTGTATGTGTTTGGCATGCCTGTGGTGGTGGTATGTCTGAAGAGTTGCATCTATTGTGTAACTGGAAGCGAGCACTGCTGCTTTCAAATTCCAGTCCTGAATTGCTTCAGCGTTTGCAGGCCGAGGAGAGGCGGACGGACAGGTTTTTCTTTGCATTGTGGCGGGGAACTTTTTTTTTCCGGTCATGGAGGCAGAGTTATGTAAGAGGGGAGAGTCTTCCCACCACCCCTCTCTGTTTTTGTTTTTCTCAATGAGCCAATGTCTCCCTGCCGAGGCCTCACAGCCTGTCCAGTAGGCCCCTTTCCTGGAAACATAGCCTAGCAGAGGCCACTCAGGGGCAGGCCTGCGAGGTGGGAGGGGAGGGGAGGAGGGAGAGGGGGTGGGCTCTTCCAGCAAATCACATGATGGTAGACCCTACAGTCCCAGCCCTACATGAGGCTCAAATGCTGCAAGCACATTTCAACAGCTAGTTTATCATCAACATGATTGGATGTAGCTAATGCATGGCAGAGTGCATAAGGCTGTAAGTAGACGCTGTGGATTCCCATGTGTGAAATGTAGAAATAGAACCACAACGTCTGATTGTGCGTGTGTGTGTGTGTGTGTCTGTGAGGTCAATGTGATTTTTATCTTTTGCCTTTATTGTCAACATCACCACAGATTTGAGCTATGTAGTATAATTTGATGGACCGAACATTTGCTCATTTGTCCTCTGTGGTATATTTTCAATTGATTTAGATAAATATGATCTAAGCTATTTAAACAGTGTTGTATCGGCATGTAACCGATTTACAGAAGCAAGTCGCTGATTTATTTTTGTAAAAAGATACCCTGGATGCATTTGTTAGAGCAGAAAGCCCCATGTTGTTTTATTACAGCGACTTGACCTGCGAAACTGACTGATTTATTGTGTTGCAATTATAAAAATTGTAAACAAACCGTCCCACTGAACAAACACAATAAACCACATCATTGCAATACAGTTATTTATTTGCATTTCATTTCTTTTTGTTGCACCCTGTGATTGTTATACATTTCTATTTCTGTTTGAAATGTGCCACACATGATTTATTTCTCCTTCCACCTCATGCTGTTTTTCTTGCATGATCGCACATTTGTTGTGTTAACGCATGGAAGATGCATGTTACCTGATGTCTGAATGTCCACTGCAGCACCTTTAACACTCAGCTCAGGGTATTTTACTCCTCTTCTTCACAGAGGAATGCAACATTTCCAGAAGAAGAGGGCAAGGCGCGCCAGAGATCAGGCAAAGATAATGAATTTCAAGTTGATTTAGTTAACAGTGGCATCAGCCTTAAACCGCATGACATTTTCCAGCTGTGCAGTCCATAGTTATTTTGTGTGTGTGTGTATATATGTATGTGTGTGTGTGTGTGTGTGTGTGTGTATATGTATATGTATGTGTGTGTGTGTGTGTGTGTGTGTATATGTATGTATGTATGTATGTGTGTATATGTATGTATATATTTTTTTTATTTTTATTTTTTAAACCTATCTGTCAGTGCTGCCCTAAAATGTCCGACACCAGGAATGCTAACAGCAGAGCCATTCTTGTTTATGTCTTGCATTGTGGCCACTGTGGGCACTGGCTGAGCTTGCAGTGTAATGGGCCCATGTGTTCGCAATGGGTAGAGTGACTAATTCAACGGTGTAGTTATTCCTTTATTAACAAGTTTCCTTTATTGTTTCTTTGTTTTATCCAGCTTCACAGATGTATGCCGTTTGTGTTCATATATGTGTTTTTATGTGCTCAAAAATAGCACAGATCTGTTGCTCAACTCCACATCATAGTCGCTCCCCGTGCATTACAGCAAAGGGGATCACTATGATTACCGAGAGCTTTCAGAGGATGAGGAGGCGCTGCAGAAAATATAAATATCTGGGGACCCAGTGGGTGACCACAGGGCCTACCATGATGTCAAACCCACTTCTATTTATTTGAACAAAGTAAAAAAGTAAGTAAAATGTAGTTCAGTTTTAGTTTTACGGTCAGCACAGTAAAAAATTATTTTAAAATACATAGAATTTGCCTGCAGCTGACTGCAACTTATTTTAATTAAACACAATAGAAACAGCAACAGTTGATGCATTTTTTTTCTAATTAATGACTGGATTTCAACCTAAATAATTACAAAATCAACAAAGTAAGCATCATGTAATGTTTGGGATGAGTCTCATGGTAAATAACTGCAGTAGAGGCTGTTGAGATTGTAACTTGTGGTTACTTAGAGAAAAGTCCCCCCCCCAGCAGTTTTTAGCTAAGTTTAATTTTATTATTGTCTCAGCAACGGGAAGTAGAGAGAAAACGAAAGGAGCCTGGGTCAGTACCATGTAGTTCTCCATGGACATGGATATATACACCAACACAACTCTTCTGTTGGGGAGATACTCAGGGCAGACTTAGGGGGGGGGGTCCATCAAATTATTCAAAACACATGGAAACATCTGCCAGCTGTTACATGCATCATATGCACACTATGTAAATATATCCATTTAAAAGCCTGGTATTTAATAAGCCTCTACACTGTTTTTGGTTCCCCTTATTAAGCAGGAGGTTTTAATATCGCGATATTACGCGTTAAAAGTGCGAATTGTATGCGAAAATGTGCAATTTCAAGACAATAGCCTAATCCAAGAATTAAACCTTACATCCATCAATTAATGTTAAGTAGGCTACAGGTCTTGTTTGAGATGATTATTTTGGCTCACCATTAATTATCTCCCTAAAAAAAAACATTTATTAAAGTTGAATAACAGTCAAAAAATGCAATTTGTATAAATAACATATAAACATATAAAGACAAAACAAAGATAGCCTATTTGCCTCAAATAACAATTTAAGATAAGTAATGCATACTACGCTGCCTGTCTTCATCTGTATGTTAACGTGGTTGTGAAATTAATATGACTTTTTAAATAATTTACAAACAATGTGATCTCATTTTTCGAGCAGCGCTGGAATGTGTTCGGTGCGGCGCGAGCAGGACGAGAGGAATGCATTGGCCACGCCCCCGTCCCGGGCGTCCAATCAGAGCAAGGGCACGGTTTCAAGGCACCCGCGGAGTCCCAACCGTAGAAAAACAAAGCCCCGGACAACAACAAAACTCATATTTTACATCTAACTGGACACAAGAATCCGTTTTATTGTATCGGAACCGAAAGAAGAGGTCGATTCTCGGTGTTTTTCGTCGCTATTTAGGGCCTTCCGGGCGGTGTTGTTTATCTGTAGTAAGGGGGGGCTTGAAACCGCCCTCCCTTGCCCCATTTCCTCGGTTGTTTTCCTTCTCTCGCCTGGATTCTCCATGTTGTTGGTGCAAGAGTGAAGACTTCGCAGCGACGGGTAGAGGGGGGCTGCTCGGCGACATTACCCGTAATAGTAGTAGTAAACCCGAGACGACGGAGCAGGCAGAGTCTCAAATAGCCTCCAAAAAACATATCCAAGTGCCTTGCTCCCTCCCCAGGCGGCGGACCTCCGAAAGAAGAAAAGAAGAAGAAGCGGCGGGGAAATAAAGAGACCCGGGAACAAGATAAATCCTTCTCCCATCGAGGATTGTTACTGAGGCGGATGTCAAGTTACCTCGGTGAATAATTGAGTCAGTTTGCCAATAAAACCCAATGAGGGATGCCCATCAGTGCTCGGGGACAGGATTTGAGGATTTTGAGGGCTCCGTGATTGTCAGATGGAAAGTTCTGTTATCACCCAAGTGCAGAAAGAAGACGTTCAAGTGTCACCGAAAACAGGTGAGATCGCCTGTGTTGCATGCACTTTGAATTATTATTACATCTGCTTCGTGTGGTGCGATATTATTAGCGTATTGTCTGAATAATGGTCGGTGTGTGAAGACAGCCTGTAGTCGCCCATTTGACAGTTGAGCGCTGCGGACGCTGGGTGAGCGCGGCATTGCCCCTTTTTAGTTTTACATTAATCAAACAAATGTGTAATATTAAGATCTTTAAGCACTATAAAAGAGATAGCCAATCGCAATGTGCTCATTTACTAACTCTATTTTGCCCAGAAGCTGTTTTTCCTTCACCTGCAGATCTTAAAGGGCTACTGTTAGAATAAAACATATTATCCATCGAGCAGGGTTATTATGTAGCTTTACCCCAGCTAAGTTGCCCCTATACTGTTGGATCTATAAGGTCCCAGCCTCCATTATGTACTGGGTTTGCCATCCACAGCTTAGCTATTGTTGATCCTGTTTTGATCTCTTTTTGTGTGTAAATCTCTGTCGCCTCCAAACATGTGGTGTTGTGATTATGGATTATGGTTGAGATCTTCTGCTGCTAGTGATAATAGCCAGTTCTCTTAAAAAAAAAAAATAAAAAAAAAAACCAAGCTGCTGTGTATTTATATGTCGATCAGGTTCCAGCTTGTCTGGCACCATCCCATATCCTACTACTACCAGGTACAGCATGAGGAGCTCGCCTGTCACCACAGGCAGCATTATAGTACAGTGAGACCCAGCTGCTGGGTTCATTTATAAACTATGATGTGGTGTTGTGTTCATATTTTAGGTGTGGGGTGGGTGGTGGGGGGGGTCACAGATCAGTGCGCGGCAGTAGCATTAAAGCCTGCTGCACTGTTCCCACTTGTATTATACTAGACACACACTCACAGTTTCTGTATTAAATCATAAGACATATTAAAGGCTGATGGGTGTAAATGGGGGGGGTCTGGTTGTTGATTAACGTGCGACTTTATAGAAATACCAGGTCCCGCGGTGTTGACAGCGGAATGCACAAACACACCCCTCTGCACACGCCCATTGTAGCGCCGTTTCAAAGATTTCGTTGTTTGCACGCTTCCTCAGGCTAGAAACAGGCTTCTCTCATTGATTCTGGCTCACTACTTGGTTGCTGATGTCGTGCATATTGCATGATTGCAGGTACTGCTTTAGAAAAGCATTCCCACTGTATTTTTTTCATATTTTGTTTAATTAATTAACTGAGTGTATTAAAATCCTAATAGAAGGATTAATCTGCTGTTATCTTTCCACCCTTTTACATGCGTTATAATTCAATTGTTATGTCATACATACATGGCCAGTACTGCCTTCCTGTGGGAAATCAATAGGTCTGCTTAACACTGATTGGCTGTCAAGATTCACATTAATCATGTGGATTATATTGAAGGCATATCTTGATATGTTGAGGGGGTAAATGGTGTGCACGACTAATAAAGGACATGCCAAATCAAGCTCCTTTGTCTCTTAAACATGATGTTGTGTAACATGGCCATTGGTGTGTCTGCATTATGTCTTCACAGCAGCGAGTGTCAGCATGGAAACTGTAGATTATTCAAAAAAATCTCTTTCCCTCTCCACTTTTGACTGTTTATTGCCAGTTCTTCTTTCTATTAGTGAATGAGTGTGTTTACTATAATGGCTCTGTAAAGATGGCTTTAAATTTGCAAGTCCACACATGATGAAACACACTAGAGGGGACTTGCAAGAATGTTTTTCTCCCTTTTCTTTCACTACAAGCCTTGTATGGGGCTGGGACACTCGTGGTTATGCTAACTGATCAAAGACTTGGACCGAGCACTGAGGTGTGACTGCAGGTCTGGCTCACTGACTGACCGTCTGTCGGTCCTCGCTAGCTTCAGGCAGCCCTGAAAGGTCTTGGAGTTTAAAATGGTTGGAATGTTTTCTGTCTGTGTTTTCTGTTGAAGGTAGTGCTGAAAAGTGTGGGTTTTCCCGCCCTCTGTGATTATATAACACGTACCAGCCATTTCCAGCAGAGGCAGGCGCATTAAAAACACATTTCATGTGTCCATCCCTGTAGGATGGCACAGGATGGATGGTGCCTTTACAAGTCGCTCATGACTAATTCCACAGAATTTAAGTGATTGATTTTAATACTTTCCTCCCCATCTGTTTTCTTGTCACTAGCGATTTGTTTTGTGCGTGGAAAAACAAACAAGGTTACGTATTTCTGACGCGTGATTCAAGGTCCCACTTAACATTTCCGTGTTGACAACATGCAGTTTTACTTGGTTTCCTCATGAAAGTCTCTCTTTCTCTGCGCTAAACAGGCCAGGTGAGCCGCTCTGCCCTGAAACAGCCTCGGAGTTGTAACATCTTCAAAGCACTCTTCTGTTGCCTCCAAGCTCAGGATGGCCCCAAACCACCACCACCAACACCTTCCCAGCAGGCCTTGCTGGAGTCGCAGGAAAATGGGACAGTTGTCAAGGTAACATTATTTTTATTCCAGCGACGTTTCACACCACTGAATTTTTTTTTTTAAATCCCTCAGTTCAGTCCTGCCTTTATTCTTGTTTATTAAAGATTTCACTTCCTTGTCACACACACACACACACACACACACACACACACACACACACACACACAAACACACTGCTCGCCATAAAAGAGAAGGTGCTTGAATAGTTTGGCCATCTGTACCAATAAACTTAACATGTGTTGTAAAAATGTGCTTATTATTGTCTTCAAGTGTATTTTTTATTTTTTACAACTGCGCGCTAAAACCACCACTGCACCTGCTCTTAACATGTTGAAAGCTAACCGCAACTGTCTGCGGATATGGAATCACTTTGATGTTCACACTTGATCCTCCAAGGAAGATAAGAACGACAGAGCGACTACCAATCCTTTAGGCAGATGGTGAGCAGAGAATCGGGTATTGTGTGCCCAGTAACTGCTGAGGTGGAGAAAAAATAAAGCCTTGAGCGCCTGCTGCACACGGCTGGCCTTGCCTGTTAACACTGTCAGCCTGATTAGAGCTTCAGTACCATGGAAGAGGCATTTAAATGGGATGCCGTGTTGGTTCACACTGAGGAGTGTCCTCCAGCATCTGATGCAAACAGGAAGCAGCATCTGTACGCGCTGGTTAAATGAAACCAAATTTAACGTTGGCAATGAACGGGTTATGTTGCATCGCATTGTTGAGTTAAAATAATTACTGTTACCCAGGTGTAGTATGTGTTCTCAATCTTAACTTTCCTTCCTCAGCGGATTTTCTTTTTATGTTATGTAATATATTAATGATTAATTTTAGATGGATGTGGTCACAAAGGGCCTAGAAAGAAACACAATTAATAAAAAAAGGCAAACTAAACTGGACATGTAAAAATGCAACTACATCAAGCTAATGTGTTCTCCCTGCCGGTGAATGCCTGTAGAGGTGCTGTTGGAAGATATAATGAATGACATAAATATGCTAATCCTAAAGTTATCCAACATAGAAGCTGTTACAGTAAATAATGAGGCTCAATCCTTCTTCCCCACACATACTTGCAGTTCTCAAACTGAGTCTTATCTAATTTCCCAGAGGTAACATTAAACAGCCAAGGTCTGTTTTTCACATTAATCACCGTACTATCAGGACTAATCATGCTGCGGAGGTATAAACCTAGCATAAGGCAAGTTATAGACAGGTAGGTGTGTGTGGGACAGTGCAATTAAAATTAATTAAAATTCTTTGTGTGTCTCCTTAGCAAGGTGAACCTAGCCTCCTGCCTGAGGTAGAGGCCCAGGACCAGGGGAAGATATGTGTGGTCATAGACCTGGATGAGACCCTGGTGCACAGCTCATTCAAGGTACCAAAGCAAAGAAATGATTCACTTGACCACCACATGAGTGTATTTTTCTTCATGTCAATGCCTGATTTTTATAAGCATCTTCTGATTTATTAGAAGAAACATTAAGTAGATTAGTTACGTTTATATTCTGTATCTATACGTAAGATACATGTACTTGTAGCAGTAGTGTATTGGTCTTATTAATCCTTATTAGTGTTCCTTCACTGAAACCATCTCATGTGCTTGAGGAACATCAAGTGAATGACATGCTGTTTGTGTAGGCTCTTCACTGTGATTTATGGCAGCAGTGTGGAGTGTTGAGTCGTTATGTAATGCCATGTGAATGCACACAGCGCAGCCATGTGAATGTGCATGCCAACCATCTCCCTCTGTGTTCTCCCTTCAGCCTATAAGTAATGCAGACTTCATCGTGCCTGTGGAGATAGAGGGGACCACACACCAGGTAAACTAGTATGTGTGTGTGTGTGTGTGTGTGTGTGGGGGATTGTGCTTGTGTATGTACAGTATGTGGATGTGAACTGAAAAGGGATGGGTCTTGTAACTGATCAGCCAGGTTTTGTTTCGACGGGCACACGGAGCCCTCTACTGGCCAGATGTTAAACAGGAAACATCAGCAAGAAAATGAGTAATTTCAGCCCAGTTCATTTAAAATGCCATATATAAGTGATGCAGTACATATTACTGCCTCTGTGAAAAAATACTTGCACACTGTGTTGGACCGCTTGTTCAGCTTCCCACTAGTGGACATGTGGAAATGTAATTAACTCAGAAATGTGATTCCTGCAACCCCATGTGCTGGCAAGCAGTCGTCTTTGGGCCTCTGCCTGGTTCAAGTAATCCAGGATAGGCTGGTTAACACCGGCACGGCCTGTTCTTGATTACTTGTTTCAGGAACTGGCCATTAGCAGCCAACGGACCGGAAACAATAAGTTGATGATACAAATGTAAAGGCAGTTAAATGACATTGAAATAGCCCTGTTGGTGGGACAGCTTACTGACGGTCTGTCTGTGTTACAGGTGTATGTACTGAAGAGGCCGTACGTGGATGAGTTCCTGCAGAGAATGGGAGAATTGTTTGAATGTGTGCTGTTTACAGCCAGTCTCGCAAAGGTAATTTACATCAGATGCTGAAACACAGCCTAAAAAAAGACATTTGTTTGTTTAATATCATGCCTGATCTTTTGGAGGTTGTTCTGCTTTCTCTTGCCCGTTTAGTTCTCCTTTTCATTGGCATAGAAGCTGCTTAACATGCTGTTAGCCACTTTAGTAGACACCCCGCTCATGCTTAACGCTATAGTTTGTTTCTGTGTTCATCTGGACCCGGTTGCCTCAACTCTTTTGGAGCTCTAGCTTGTAACCTAATTGATTGTTAGTGGAGATTCATGTTTTAATACTTTAAAATATGTTGCACCACACTCATTATTGAATAATTACACATACAAACTGCTAGATGGGAATGCTACGTAGTGTGTAGGGGTGGGAATCACCAGAGGCATCACAACACCGAATCATCATGATACTTATGTCACAATATAATGTTATTGCAATTTAAAACCTATTGAATCATTCTGTGATATATTGGAAATTATTACCTATTTTCCCAAAAGGAAACTTTGTCAACATCTGTTTTATCTAAAAAGATACATTTCTCAGTTTGTTCATCTCACTTCAATTGTATTGCTGCAAAATGGGACAAACTGACCAACACATATGTAATAATAATAATAACAGATGGATATCCTCCCCATTCCATCCATTACATATTAGACAATAAACAGTTAAGGTCATTAATATAGACAGTTGATAAAAGAATGCAAGATAAATAAATAAAAACCAAGTATAAGTATCAAGTATGAGGAAAACAGTTGCAGCTTGTATGCAAATAATTAAGAAGAGACATATCTGACCTGGTACTTGATAAAAAGCTTTTTCAATAATGATGTAAGCTGGGAAGATTTTTTTTCATTTAAAAGATAACACAATTTAAATTTAAGTTATGCCAATAACGCCAGACTAAATGACTAAACAGTGCCTGTGATGTAAGCATCATTATATATCTCCCACTCATTCTATAATGCATGGATACTACTATTGTGAAGATACAGTGATTTCCTGTAGTTTTTATTGGTGCATTGCAGTTTGGGAAACCACGAGTTTGACCTCTTAGTAGTTACGAAGAACTTAAAGATCACTTACACAACACAAACGTAGGAATCGGTTTCTAAATAGCAGGTGCAACGTCATCCAGATGAGTACATTTTGGATGTGTGATGCTATTTACGCGCTATTTGCTGTATGTGTATAACACATGTGAGTTGAAAGTGCTTCATTAGTCCAACCTGCTTTTCCCTCCCCTGCTCCCCACCTCCCCTGGGCTCCATCAGTATGCAGACCCAGTGACGGACCTGCTGGATCAGTGTGGTGTATTCCGGACCCGGCTGTTCCGGGAATCTTGTGTTTTCCACCAGGGCTGCTATGTCAAAGATTTAAGCCGCCTCGGCAGAGACCTCCACAAAACCCTCATCCTGGATAACTCTCCTGCCTCCTACATCTTCCACCCTAATAATGCTGTGAGTTTTCATGTCCTGTCAGAAAAATCTCAAAATTTTGACAATTGTAATAAATCATATTGGTAGCCATCATTCAAAAGATGGGGCGCATGCTCTTAGACCTCTGTCTTGTCAAGCTTATAGAGGCCTGTAAAACTTCAGGCATAAAAGTTAGTTTGAAAAAAAAAAAATGGTAGGAACCTTAGTGGTCCCCTAATACTGGATCTGAAGTCTTTTTTTTATATAGACCTGAGTGGTCCCCTAATACTGTATCTGAAGTCTCTTTAGATAGATCTTAGTGGTCCCTAATACTGTATCTGAAGTCTCTTTATATAGACCTTAGTGGTCCCTAATACTGTATCTGAAGTCTCTTTATATAGACCTTAGTGGTCCCTAATACTGTATCTAAAGTCTCTTTATATAGACCTTAGTGGTCCCTAATACTGTATCTAAAGTCTCTTTTATATAGACCTTAGTGGTCCCTAATACTGTATCTGAAGTCTCTTTATATAGACCTTAGTGGTCCCTAATACTGTATCTAAAGTCTCTTTTATATAGACCTTAGTGGTCCCTAATACTGTATCTAAAGTCTCTTTTATATAGACCTTAGTGGTCCCTAATACTGTATCTGAAGTCTCTTTATATAGACCTTAGTGGTCCCTAATACTGTATCTGAAGTCTCTTTTATATAGACCTTAGTGGTCCCTAATACTGTATCTGATTTACAGCCATTAGAGCCAGTCCCACAATGAGCTTTCCTTAGTATGTGCCATTTCTCATAAGGGGCAAGATTCCAGATCGTCCCATCTGAGCTTTCATTTTCTCAAAGGCAGAGCAGGATACCCAGGGCTCGGTTTACACCTATCACCATTTCTAGCCACTGGGGGGGCCACAGGCAGGCTGGGGGAACTCATATTAATGTGAAATAACCTATAAAGTGAGCTTTTCATGCCATGGGACCTTTAAACACTGCTTAAGTGCATTTGTACAACTGGCAGGTGCAGTTTATATGTGATTAATTGATGTCAAAGCCAAAGTTTGTGAGTGATGGTCTGTTTTCTTCAGGTCCCAGTGGTGTCATGGTTTGACGACGTGGACGACGCCGAGCTGCTCAACCTTCTGCCTGTGTTTGAGGAACTTAGTCAAGCAGATAATGTTTACACCCAGCTGGACCAGCTTCGTGGACACTAAGCTCTCAATGGACCCACTCAACTCTTGTTAGGAGCTTGAAACTTTATCAACAACAATAGAACCATTTAGCGACAATAGATCCTAGAGTTTTCAGACGTCGTTCTCCTAGTTGCTGCACAAAATCCTCAGTTTAAAAAAATTGTGTTAGCGTGGGTTTAAGGAAATTCCAAGCCTGGAAAACACAATGTGTTTGGCCCAGCTGAAACTATAGATTGCAATCGGAGGCCTTTTCCTCAGAACCTCAGTGCTGACATTATTGACAACCACTATTTGAAAGACCAGGAAACAAAAACCAAAGCAATCCCATCACGATCACTCCAGTTAGAAATATTAAAGTGGTTCTTTTGCCAAAGCAGAAGCCTGCCTGCCCTGACTTGACTTTTGGACATTTTGTTTTTTAATTATTATAATTATTCTTGTGCCTTTTTAAGGAACAAAAAAAAAAAAAACAGCTCTTTTTTTAAATTCCCACAAGATTTTATACATTCATTGATTTCTTTTTATAGGTTGTTTTATAAGGAAATCTATTTTTAAACAGTGAACATGGTTCCTCTATGCAATCCAGTTCTGTAATTACATGGACAGTAGTTTCTAAGTAGCCAGTCAATGATAGTATTCTGCAGGTGTAAACATTACTGTAGCCTTATTTACCTGTCAATAAGCAGCAAAACAACAGTGTACTTTATGTATTTGTACAGTATACGTACATAATTTCTACAAACCATGCAAATCTACATCATTAGTGGTCAGATTGATATAAGTTACATAAATAGGGTGAAAGCTTGTTTTGAAAGCAGACACACTGGAATGTGTTGGCACATAGGACGACCATAAATGCCACCACAGTTTTTGTTCAAGGTTTAATAATAGTTAATTTGTTACTATGTGTTTCTTTTATATACGATGTGACAAACAACTTGCACTTGTTTCATTTTGACAGTGCTGAAAGTAAAAACTGTGCCTTTGAAATTCGGACAGAGAATGGTGTTCTGCCTGAAAAGAGATTTGTAGGCCTACACACTCTGATGTGTCATGCTGAGCGTGAGAAAACACTGTCAAGAGCAAGTGTAATGCCATGTGGCTGTGGTACTTGCAGTGCAACACTTGAAAATATCAAATTTGATTATTTTTTTTAGCATGTGTGAGTGTTTTTTCTGTATTTATTGGCCAAACATCTGTATTGTCCAGTACTTCTAAATGCTTAACATTTTGTATTGTAATCCATTTGCCTACTTTGAGGCTGGCCTTGTGTTTAACTGTTTTATCTGTGCCTAAATAACACATTCTGCTGTTCAAGTTCATAGATATTACAAAAAACATAAGCAGTTAAATCAAATAAACAAATAGATGCAAATCCGAGATTTAATCATGCAAAAAAACATATTCTTTTTCAGTTTCCAATTAAGTACAACATATATTTGTGGGGTTATGTTTCCTGGGTTATATGGTTTTTCTATGTCTGTCTGATGGAATTGTTTGCCTGCATGTTATATAGTCAAATATGACAATGAAATTGAACCAGTTGTGATGACCAAAAGTATTCGTTTAGACAGTCACAATTTGCCTTTGTCCAACACTTGTTTTGTCTACCCTATCTGACCAAAACTCTAAGAGACAAGGTGCTACCAGTCTTTATTTTGAAATAAAAATTGGTAATATTATACTGCCTTTGTGTATGCTTTCTCCTCCTCTGTGACACGTCTCTGTGGTTTGCTCTATGTCCTCTTATACAACAATTAAGTAGCATTTAAAATCTTTCAATCTTTATATTTTACACATTTTATATTTTTAACACGTACAGTGGTGGAATTTACTCAAGTACTGTACTGAAGAAGTACTTAAGTTGAGTACTTCAAAAGGCTACTTTGAAGGGAACTATAATACTAACTACTACATTTATCTGACAGCTATAGTTACTTTTAAGATTTTGTATAAAAAAACAGGACATGAAGTTTTGCTTGTGGGGCCTTTACATATCATGGAGTATATTTATATTATTTATTTATATATATTTAAATTATTATTGCTACTTTTACCCCAGAGAAACATCGGAATACAACATGAACCGTTCCTGAAACAGTGAAGAATATAACACTACGGTGAATAGACCACTTCTTCCACCACTGACAGTCTATTGAATAACATTTACTAATTTAACATCTATGTATTTTTCATTACCAATATAAATCTCGACGTAGAGATACGTTTGTACCGAATGTATTATTTCAATTAAAATATTCGAAACGTGTTGCACCCTGTTTGTTAACGATTGATTTTCATGTTTTCAAAGCGTTAATCAAACGTGACGGCTGCAAAAAACAACGAGAAAATCGGTGTTTTGCTGGTGGAGCAGCCATTTTAGGTGTATGAGGGGATGGGAGGGGGGAGAGGGGGAGGGAGGGAGGGAGAAGGGGAGGGGTGGAAGGCCTTCTCCGTCCTAGGAAAAGAAATATCCATAACGAACCGGGACCAGTACATCCATGGGTGACACTCACACTAATGTTTTTGGGGTATAGTGCACCATAAAGGCCCGTCATACATAAGAGAATACAGATTACAACAATTCTGTTGAGCAAGCGACATTAATAACCAACAAAGGAAATCACAACACAGTGATAGGCTTAATAAAAAAGAAAGAAAAACACAAGTTGTCATGCAGTTATTTTTTTAAATATTATGATTCACAATCAAAAAGGCATATAATTATGAGACTACGGGTAACAACAAACTAAAAACAACCGATCGACCTACAAACAAAAGGGAATTAAAAGACAGAGATAATAGTGAAATAAAAAAAGAAGAAGTGGTCAGTCGGGAATAAGGTTACATAGGGTAGCTACATGTGATATATTCATACAGATGTATTTACAGCATTTTACATTTTTGTATAGTATAATTTCGTTAAATATGCCGCAAATATGGGAGTAGTTTTAAAAAAAAAAAAACACACTCAAAATAGCCTTAAAGGTTTCTCTGTAAAGAGTAGCTAACGACAAATGTAGTTCAACGATCAGTAATTATAAAACAAACAACTTGTTTATTTATGAGGACTACAATTTTCGGGGCGTCTCCATGGTGACATCACCAGCAGGCCACTGTGAGCGACACGTACTGTTTTATTAAAGAAAGTAAAGCAGGAAGAAGAAAGGCTGCCAACAGTTAGTTAGCTAACTAGTAGCAGAGGTAAACGCTATGATTATTTTTGGCGTATTGGGCCAATGCCCTCGTATCTTATTAATGTTAGCTGTAGCATGGTTGTCGTTATGTGTTGAAGAATGAACGAGAGTCGTCGAATTTAGACAAGCTAACGTTAGCGTAGTTAGCTAGCTAGCCAGGCTGCTTGGTATTTAGCTAACGATTAGCTAAGTTAACTAGCCGACTGGCTAGCACCGTTAGCTGTTAATATGATAGTGTCATGTGTCAAATGGTTTTTGGTTGTTGCTCGACTGCCCTGATTTGTACAACACATTTATTTATACGTACAATGATTTGCTTTTGTTGCCAGCTAATGGCTAACGTCATATCGTTAACATGAATTGATAGCATGTTATTCGAAAGCTTGCTAAGCACTCAACGCAAAGCCTCTTGTGCAGTGTAACGTTACAAACCGACTAAACTGCGCACTTGTGATTTGCGACATGCGTGTGTATCTTGAGTGGTGAAAGCAGTATTCATATTATTTATACTGGATAACTGTTACTGAATGCTAACTGGAAAAGTAGTGGTGTACTTTACCAACATACTCCTTAGTGTAGCGTTAATTCCTTCCCTAAAATTGTAACGTTACTTAAGTGAAACTACAGAAATATTAGCTATAAAAGTATTCAACGCGCAGAATGGCCTCTGACAGTGTTATTAGATTATTGGATGATTGATATTGATGCTATACTGTTGGGTAGTTAAATATTTTATTAACTGACCATGTGTTTTGTATGTAAAATATTAATCTGAAAATCATCTATAGCTGTTAACTATATGTGGGGGAGTAAAAGTAATAGTTCCCTATTAATGTAGAGCAGAAGTATAAAGTACAATGCAAATACTCAAGTGAAGTACCTCAAAATTGTATTTTAATAAATGTAGGTAGTTGTTTTCCACTACTGGTCATTAACAAATGGTTGCAGCTGTGCTACCTTTTGAATGCTGCAGTTATAGTTCTGAAATAGTTTTAATTCTGACCGTGAAAGTTGAACTGAAGTGTAATCATATGCGTTTCTCTTCAGAGGAGACTGTCCGTGCAAAAATCTCTACAGATCTCAATCCCTTTGTTTCATCATGAACGTGTTTGACCGCAACATCAACTTTGACTCCCTCTTCAAGTTCTCCCAAATGTGCGTAAGCATGCAGTGAAATACTACCTCAGTCATGTTACCTTTACCAACTATAACTCAGGCATCCACTGCCCAGCCTGGTTTATTGTATCTTATTTTTTTTTGTTTGTTGGCAGATCTCATTCCACCCAGGTGCATTTGAAGAATGTGTACTCCAGCCTGGCAGTTTGTATGTTTGTGGCTGCAGCTGGCTCCTACGTCCATGTCGTGACACGCCTCTTTCAGGTGACACTAACAAGATAGAACAAAGTCTACCTGTCCAGGCCGATCCTTAAAATGTATATCAATGCAAATGGTGTCCTTAAGCAAAGTACAGATAGCGGTGATTATTTATCCTACCTTATCTAAAGTCATTTGTGCACTACGTTTTAGTTACCTAGTGCTTGAAACAATTTACTGTAGATAAATATGTCAGAGTTTGCAATATTTATTTAATAATGATGGAATATTGGGAACGTTTTCCAGCTTTACCCAGTGTCTGTTCAGAAAAGCTACCCAGATCCTAATGGATCTCTTTCCATAATTTATTTAGTTACTAGATGTTTTAAACTATACCCCATTCAAACCTTGTGCCATGGTTCTCAGGGAGGTATGTTGTCTGTGCTCGCCTCCCTGGGGATGATGTTTTGGCTCGCCATGACGCCACACAACTCTGAGACAGAAAAGAAAAGACTGGCTATCCTCGCAGGATTTGCCTTCCTCACAGGTAAAGTAATAATGATGTGGGCATGTTGCAGGAAAAAAAGTGTCGCTTTGCATGTAAACAGAGCAGCTTTGTTATTTACTGTCACGCAAGTCTGATAGCAGTGTTTGCCTTCCTGTCTCCCTCTCCAGGTGTTGGCCTTGGCCCCACACTGGACTTTGTCATTGCTGTCAATCCGAGGTATGTGGAAAAAGTAGCAGCTAACCGCTAGCTGACTAAAAGTTAAAAATTATAAAACTAAACGGTAATGAGAAGCAGTGCTGGGCTGACCAAAGATTTGTATGATTTGATTCTAGTGGTTTCCGGGTATATCACAGTATTTACCTTCTTTTGCTTGACTGGGCCTTTATATATACTGTCAAGAGCACATAGAACATATCATCATGTTTACTAATATTGATAACTAAAGGGTTTGCTTGGTACAATAACGTTAGATGAAGGAGAATGCATGAAAGAGTTACACAATCTAAACAATCTTTTATTGTGAAAACTGCAAAGTAGTAAAATAAACTTAAATCAAAAAAATACACATCCAAACAACTTTAACATTGTTTCCCTTTCAAAACATCAGTTAAGATGTTTAAGGTAAGATAGTTGTATGAACACTACCTTGGCCTCAGGTAATTAGGCTGTTGTAGAAAAGTAGGCGACTGAACGTAGCTCCGCTGTCAGCCTCCTTCAGGGTTTGAATGATGTTGGCGGACGTATTCCAGCGAGGCAACACATCTTGAATCCAGTGTTTTAATCATTGCTGTCAACCTATCTTTCTCAACCATGGATTGTTATTGTGTTCATAATGTTGCACGCTGCATGCTTGAAGTCTGTGATGTTGATGACGATGAGTGATGTCTTTAACGTTAGCACTGGGTGCTTGGGAACAGCAGACGGCTTCTCTCTTGAGCATACGTTGTTCTGCTCTTTCTTCATCCTTTAACTTTCTTCTCTGTTCTTGAACATGCAGTAGCGACTTATCCCAGCTTAACAGACTGTTATGTCACGTGGCTAGCTAGCAGCTATAATGTTACCCAACATGCCGTCCGGTTGTGTAAATATAAAATGATTATTGTTAGAAATTGTTAAAGTCACAAATTGTTGTGTGCTGTGGTGTTTAATCTTGTTAAAGAGAGTTAGTTGTGGGTTATTAATTGTTGTGTTATAAAGTTGCTACCATGAGTGGAAGGGTTGGCAGTTACCAAGGGGCCCGGTCTCAAATCACTTGCAGATACTTTGGCTGTAGTGCTCTTCGCGGTATATGAAAAATTGATATCATACGGGAAATGAATACCGGTATACGGTATAGACCAGTATACCGCCCAGCACTAATGAGAAGAGTATTATGTGAGGATTGGTAGCTATGTGTCTGTACACATATAATTGAAAGTGAGTGTTTACTGAAAACGTATAGATTGATCTTTTTTTTTTTCTCTCCTCAGCATCATCGTGACGGCTTTCATGGGAACCTCTGTGATTTTCATTTGCTTCACACTCAGTGCTCTCTATGCCAAACGCAGGACCTACCTGTTCCTTGGAGGTAAAGGCAGCTGTGACCCGTTACACTATATATTTCTTTTTCTCAACAATTTACAAGAATACATTAGATAACACCCATGTTTTGGCCATTATACAGAATTTCTCTTGGATAATGAACCCATACGTGTCGTTTACCTTAACTTCTTCTTCTTCTAAGGCACACTGATGTCTGGCCTTTCCCTCCTGTTCCTAATGTCTGTGATGAACATGTTCTTTGGATCTGTGATGCTGTTTAAGGTAGCTAAACCAAGTTGCACTATTCCTCACTACACGTTTGATTAGCTAGATGTTTGTGCCATAATGTTTCTGGAAAAATCTTATGTTTATTATTTTTTCCGACAGGCACACATGTACCTCGGGCTGCTTATCATGTGTGGCTTCGTCCTGTTTGACACTCAGCTCATCATTGAGAAAGCAGAGAACGGAGACAAGGACTACATCTGGTGAGGACTTGTGTTCTTGTATTTCCTTATCTGTTGGCTCACACCTGCCATAACCAAATACCGTGCAAATCCATCATCCCACAGTGAGGCGTACAATAAGCATCAGTTCCTAGAATAAGAAAAGACTACAGACGAAGGTGCTACATCTGTTATACTGCACTGTAACTTTTATTCTTGTGTTTTAACCGTTTTTATTTTTAACTGTTTCTTCTGTGTTTTATCGGTTTTATTTTCTTTTAACTGTTTTTTTTACCTGATTTTGTGTGAAGCACTTTGAGTTGCCCTGTTGCTTAAATGTGCTATACAAATAAAGCTGCCTTGCCTTACATGAGCTCTGCCCTTAGTTGATGAGTGGATACATTTTACTGCTGTATGATCTTTATTCTAGAGATATTGAATAATGTATGGTAATCTTTTGGGTTTTTTTTTTTTTTTTGCCCCAAAAGCATGTGTGACAATTCTGAAACAAACTTGATGTACTTTGTTTTTTGAAGGCACTGTGTGGACTTGTTCCTTGATTTCATCACCATCTTCAGGAAACTGATGGTCATCCTCGCAATGAACGATAAGGTACGGAGTGTTTTGCCTTCTTTTTTAAAGTTAATAGATAAGTCTGGTCAGATTGGGGTATTTTTTGTCAACAAATCCAACGAAAAGACCAAAAGCAATAATGAAGGAATCCTACTTGCAAGTATTTTCTGTGTATCCAAAGCCTGAACTATTTTATTCCTCTGTGCCATAGTACTCCATTATTGTCCAAAAAAATATTAAAAACACATTTTTATTTTTGACCCAATCTCACAAACGCTGTCTTGCTGCGAAATATATTCACTAATACATAGAGATGGTCCGATACCATATTTTACTTCCCGATATTGATTCTGATACCTGAACTTGCGTATCAGCCGATACTGAGTACTGATCCGATACTAGTGGGTCATATATTTGATTATGTTTAATTAAACAGCTGTATACTACTACCCCTGTATGGATGGGATATGAACAAACAATGAATGCCGCAAAACTTTCTTATCATAACGGAAAAAGAACATAAATAAACTACTTTAACATAGATTTTCTTTAGGGCTTTATTACGTAGCATCATATCGGTGCATAAACTCCAGTACTTCGATATCGATTCCAGCACTTTAGGCAGTATACTGCAAATGCATTTTCCAAAAAAAAGTAGGATCAAACTTTATTCTTAATCTCACAGTGTAGTGAAATTCTGTTGCATTACTGCACTTAACCCGTCCTAGGTATTAGGAGCAGTGGACTATACATGCAGTGGTGGCTTGGGGTTCAGTGTCTTGCTCAGGGACGCTTTGACATGTGGCCGCATGACCTGGGGTTGACCCGCCAACCTTGTGGGGCAACCATTTTACCTCCAGGCCACAAACCACCCCATTATTCACTCCAGATTAAATCAGATGTATTAGGACATTACTGAGTCTTTCATTGGATCGATTTCTAAGGTAGGATTTCTGATGTTCTGTAGGACCCAGTGGGCTTCCCGGGAGAGCCACAGACAGGGTCGGGTATTGAGAGACGCCGGTCTATAATGCATTGTTGGTTTTGCGGTTTTCGAGGGATTTGTTGACAAAACAAAATAAAGGCTATTGCCAGCCCCAGAGTTTTAATGTTCCTACAAGAAAGACAAGAAATAAATGATACTGTTCCAGAAGTTCAGCCTGCAGGTCTTGAATTTTAGTTGTTTTGTATTTGAACAGTACGGCTGGCTCATCCAAATCACAAAATAGACATATTTTCTTATTTAACCTTAGTCGAATCTAGCCATGCAGATAGTTTTGGTTTCATTTTGCTGAAGTCTCAAAATATCTGAGTCTTCTGTCCCCACCGCAGTACAATGGTTTAGTTTGTGGTGCACAAAACAATAGGAAGCAAATGACATTTAATAACTCCACGACAGCATATCTTCTCAGAGCCCTTGTTCTGGTTTCTAATCAACAGACACATGTGAATGTTTTATATTGGAAGTAGTTTTTACCAATGAAATGGTGCCTAATGAAGACTGATTATTTAAAATGTGATTTATCACAAAAATGTGAGTTTGATTCACCTCCATTGTATTTCATGGTGGTACTGTTCAGTACAGTTTAATTTAGATTTGTTTTCATAAACTTTTAAATCTAATTATTGTTCCTATTTTCAGGAGAAGAAGAAGGAAAAGAAGTAAAGAAGATTTGGAAATTAAAATCTGTCAGAAGAGGCACAATTTGCAACGCACTTGGTGCTTTTCACTTTCTGTCTTCATTTATTTGATTAACTCCTCTGTGGTCTTACATTATTGTACTTTCTTTGATTTTCTTCTCAAACTTACAAGGGTTGAATGTAAGTTTATGGTAAACTAATGCTAGTCCCCATCATGGCTGTGAATGGAGAATTAGACTAACGCTGCAGTGAACATGCTTGGCCTGTAGAGAGAAGCGTTGCCCTACGAAGGCTCCCAGAAGCTGAGCAGCCCCTAACGAAGGTACTGTTATTTAGTGCCATAAATGAATGACATGGCGGGCCTGGCAAGCTTCTAAGACTGGCCGTTGTTTTATTTGAAGTTTTGTAATTTCAATTGTTGATTTGCTTATTTTTAGTTATCCGCCTTTCTCTTTAGTAGAGTGTCACAAAGTACTCGTCCCAGGATTTTGACAACAGACCCCCCTTCTAGAAATTTGTCTGTAGTTGTTTTTTTTTGCTCCCACAAATATTGTTTTGTGACCAACATTTGGAGTAAGAATGGTAACACTGACCCTGAAAGCCTGTCAGTCATGAGGCGGTGCCATCTGTCCATCTTGGATAGCAGGCAAGCTACTCCGACCTCCCAGTGTAAATTTCTCTAAATATCTGTTGTCTAGAAATTAGTTTGCCAAATGATGTGATGTTAACCTTTACAATTTTTTGGAAGTATACTGTGAAGAATTTATTTTATGGATGTAAAATTGAAACTAATAATTTGATACATTTCCTCAAATAAATGTTGATCGTATTGAAGCAGTTTTTCACTGGGTACTCTACAACGATCCTACATAGCTATTATTATTATTGGTAACATTAGTGGAAAAAATATTCAGAGCCTTTAAGTTACAAGAACCCTCAACTGGTGAATTTAAAAGATTTAGAGTTCATTAGTGTATATATAATAATGTGCAACTGTTTTTATTATCAATTTGTTGTTGCAGCCTTTTTTTTTTACCTACCGGCCAAAAATAATGACCACACAAAGTAAATCAAAAAATTTTAATTAGAAAGTTGTAAAACGGCAGTAGGGACGTAGGACCTCTATCGGCTAGGGAACGAACAGCAACAGAGACGTGGAAATACAAGATATGAACATAATCTACTAAGCAAGGAAACTGCAATTTTCACAGATTACAAAAAAAGACTGCAAATGATGTACATTTAAAATAAATAAATAATAGAAATATACATTGAATAGTGTAGCCATTTCTCTTATCTGTTATTATTGCTGGTATATATTACCTTTAAATGTATTATGATTTAAAACAGACATATTCTGACAACCAATCCTCGGTCGCAAAACAATATCAACATGATCAATAAAATTGTTTGTACATTTAAAATTGCGATGCATGAGTTTAGCAATTAAGAATCACAGACATGATTATTTTTTTATAAGGGAGCTTCAGGTTTAGTTTTTTTCCCCAGGACATTATGTGTGAAATGACGTCCGGGACAGAACGGATGTATTGATACAGATCAGCTGATCTGCTCTTCCTTGATGAACGTAACAAAGATCCACCAGGATGAGTTCAAACTAAACACACGTTGCTGAACAACTACCAGGAGTGACAACGTTGTGCTAATCATTAGCTTAGCCATGCGTTTTGGAGTCCTGTATACATGAATTGAAGAGTGTCCACAGCCAAGTCTGATTGTGAAAAAAGTGAACAACCTATATTATTTGGGGTGGCTTTTGGCTTCATTTTTATTTTGAAATCCTGAGGAGAAGTCTATTGATCCAGCTTTCCAGTTGCAACCAAGAAACACGTGATGAGAAAGCGTCACCACTTTATTCTTGCGGAGAGGGCACAGTTTGTCCTCAAAGCATCACAGTCGAGTTCAGAGCGGTGCTGCGTCTCATCGTCTGGACTAGATGAGCTCCTCTCGTCCTCTCCCGTTTTTTTGGCTGGATCATCCTTGGCTGCCGCAGGACGACAGGCTGTCGTACAGAGAATCACTGAGGGACTCGGGGGTCTCCAGGACCTGGGGGCGGCTCGGGGAGAGGGCTTCCTCCGGCCGCTCCCTAAGCAGCTCTAGCCCGGCCTCCCGGCTCATCTCGGGGACGCTGGGAGTGCGAGTCTTCCCCCTGCGGCTCATCCCTGACTGGACAGGGACGGGCAAACTGCCTGGGTCCACCACCCGGCTGGAGGAGGGGCCGCCGGCCTTCACGCTCTGAAAGGATGCAGAGTGGGTTGAGAAACATTTTAGGTCATGGATTTCCTCTGATGTAACGCCTTCAGGTGCAAAAAAAAAAAAAAAAAGTGGGTTACATAAATCATCCAATTTAGAATATTTAATATTCAGCTGATTAATAATTTCTAAAGGGAGAATGCGGTTCTGTGTTTTTACATTATGTAAGATGTGAGTGCAGATTTAAAAATGTATCTCGCCTTTACTGCTGGCAAAGTATTTTCAGTCTGTAAGTGACCCAGATTATTCCTTTTAGCATGCTCCTCCACGGCAGTTTTTCAGTAAGAATAGATTCATAAAACACACATTTGGGTAGAAAACAAGAATAAAAGTTTTGACTATTATATTCCTTTCTTGATGTTCCATAATTTTGCTTTAATTTACTAGGTATACAAGACATCTACTGCAGCTCTCCGTCCTGGATGAGGGCTCCCTTTGTTTCTCTTCTTGAGCTTTCTTCTATCTAGTTTTTATTTAGAGAGTTCATATGACATACTATGACTTTCTTTTAATGACACTTTTTTAAATTACATTTTTTGTGACATACACATAAAAGGACAACAAAGAATCTATCTATCTATCTATCTATCTATCTATCTATCTACGGGACAGGAGGAGAAAGGACTGAGGTGTGTCTTGATAGCAAAAGTGCAACTTTTACTTCTTTTTGTATTTATGCATTTCATAACTTTGCTAGAAGCACCATTGTTCTGTACATATGCTACTGTCATAATTTGCTTTTTGTTCTCTGGCTCTTATAGAGCAACAGATGTTAGGAGAGACTATGTTAGAAATGTTACTGTATATTTATTGATTGATACTGTTGTTGATTTCCTGTTTTTTTTATCTTAAATGTATATATTTTGGTTTACTCAATGAATTGCACATATGCATTTTTTTTCCTCACTCCTGAGCTTTGGCTTGTTATTTCTGACATTGATGCCAATAAAGGGATTTGAATTTTGTGAGTGAGTGAGTGAGTGAGTGTTAATCCAGATTAGACTACTATCCGTACCCCTCTGAATGGAGATCCAAAAGAAACGGTCTCCTCTTCCTCCTCCACTGCCAGGTAAACCTCTGCTGGTCCTGCCGGGGTCTTCAGGTTGGGGAAGGTCCAAGTCTTCGATCGGGGGGAGAAGACGTTTGCTCCATTGGCCTCTTTGTCTGAAGATGTAGTGATGGTAGACACGTTTTCACGTCGTTACTAAACAGAATCTATCAGCGTGGATGAGTTGCCGTGACGTGTTCCCCACAGAATGAGTCTTAATGTCGGACTTTCTTCTAGCGCCACCACGAGGTTCACGTTTGTGGTTTTTCATTGAAATGGGCAGCTATGCATGGTCATCACATCACAATTTAAATGTTTTCAAAGCATTAGTTAATGACATTCTCATCAGCCTGGACCGCACACGGTATGTTAACATGCTAACACGCTAAACTGAAATAGTTTATTTTAACCCTCATGTTGTCAAATTTGACCCGTTTCCAAGTTTTTTTGTTTTACATCAGAAATATGGAAGGTCGAGAATGTCGAACAAGGAGACAAAACATTGGGGGGGAAAAAAACGTAAAAATATTGGAAAAAGGGATAAAAACTACGGAAAAAACACTGGAAGTAAGCGTAAAAAAATCTGGAAAAACGGCTAAAATGTTGAAAAAGTGAAAACGTCAATAAAAGGGACAAAGACATTGAGATAGGAGAGAGTTTTTTTTCATGTTGAGGGAAAGACGACACAAGATTAAATACATTATTTCTTATGTATTAACTGGAAGCATATTAGAATTCACTATAAAAACCGAGGAGTGTATTTTGAGTACAAAAAATACATATTTGCAGACTATATATAAGCACGTAAACAAATTAATTTCCAGTCAATTATTACATTTCCTTCATTGTGTCTGCCGTTCATTTTCCAGATCACACCATGTTTCCTGGTCAGTGCCGCACTACGGCATGTACACTCACAGTACTCTTAAAGCTAGCAACACAAAGTATCCACACCCCATCTTTTACAGACTTATGCTCAAGTTGTTTCTGTATTAGTGCAGTATTTGTTTGCAGACTACATCAAAGTACTGCAGTATGGGGATAGACCGATTATCGGGCTGTTTTTTGGCAGTTTGCAGATTATCTGTATCAGCGGATTATTTGCCTGATAACCTATAAAAGGGATCTACTCTGGCTCTGTCGGTCCCTCTGCTTCGGTTTCACTCACCACTGAGTCTGATTTAATGTCTCATTCATTAAATAATTGCTTAAAGCATTTCAACTAAGTTTTGGGTTGCAGTTTGTAATCTTAATTTCGACTAAAAGATTAAAATTTTCACTCTGAATGCATCAGTCCCAAATATTGGTTTCTGCCTTGAAAACACAGTATCGGTCCATCCCTCCTACAGTATGTAATAAGTTCCTAACAGTCCTAAGTCTGGAGGTCATATAAAAGACCCAGTGACATGTTGAGTCATTGTGGATAAGTGAGACGTGTTACGACACCTTCATGGATGACGCCGGCCGAGCTCCTTCCCTCCAGCACCGAGCCGTACTGAATGGTGGGGATCAGCGGTTTGTGAGGCACGTAGCACTCCTCCTGCGGCGTGGGCTCTCTGTCCAGGGTGCGGGAGCGGCGCCCGGCCCTCCCCGGGGAGCCCGATGAGTGGTGCTCGGTCCCAGCCCTTGTCTTGGACAGGCCGCGTCCTGCCGCGCCACTGCTGCAATCGGGTAGGGGGAAGGTCCCGATGCCGCTGTCCAGAGTGTATGTGGACGCACCGGAACCTGCAGGGGAGGCACAGAGTCAGGGGCTGGCGGGGAAATGTAGAAATTAATAAATGAAATGCCCCCCATGATTCAGGAAACACATCAGAGAGAGATCCACGGATCATTGCTTTGCATCCGGGACCCCCACACAGACGCTGTCTGACCCGGGCCCAAAACATCCAAGAAGACCCCAAATCCCCATCATGGACAGTCTTCTCTGCCCTCAGGAGGTTCCACAGCATTGGGGGGGGGGCCATCAGCCATCAGACTCCAAATGAACCCCTAATAACCCCCTACACTGAGCCTTATGTGAACTGCAATAACTCTTATTTATAAATATGTGCAATAACAGTATCTATTTTTTTTTAACCGTGCAATAACTGTTTTTATATGCAGCCAATCATTTGGTGTAATAATAATAATAATAATAATAATATTCATGCAGCTGTCAAACTCCTTTTTTAGTGTCATAAGTGAATATGGTGGAACCATTGAATGACAATAAAACCATATCCATCCATCCATCCATCCATCCATCGGAATTAATACATTTGTAAATTAATGAAATCCCATTATTTATTCTGCTTTTACTGAAGCCTCTGATTGGATATTCCTTGGGGGGGGGCGTGGTCTCGTTCATTCACCTTTGATATGCTAATTAAGGCGTGACCCAATTTATTTCCCTCAATATGCAAATTATGTTTCAGTAAGACTTATGGATTGTTGCAGATTTGTAGCAAAGAAGAAGTACTAGAAGTACACAGATCCTTTACTGAAGTAGTAATCCTACAGTATACAAGTACACATTACCAGTAATATGTAAGTATTAATACACATGTGCATAGGTTAATTATAAACATAATGATACATCAACTTATATACAATTAAAAGTATATTTGTGTATATCTACTGTATATATGAATACTATTTTACTTGTAGAAAACTGTTAGTTATAAATATAATCACACATAAACCTATAATCTATAAACAATATAATCTATATAATGTATCTGCATTTTATTTTAATACCATTTTCTCATGCACAAATGGAAATGTTGGTGTATCTTACATATTGCACTGAAAATTGAGCATCTTTTATAAAAGAAATATTTAAAAATGTATCGCACTAATACGTATTGTCAGAAAAACATACTTATTAAATTATTGTTGTTGATTATTGTCGTCTTCCTAGGGTCTGTTAATACACATACATGTAACAATATCTAAATATTAGCAGTTACTTAAGAAAAAAAATAGATAACAGATTTTTAGGGTTAGATTTTTATATTTAAAAATTTTATTTTACATAGTTTACATATTACTAAAATATATTTTAGTTAGATAGTTTTGGGATTAGAAAAGAGTTAGATTGGAACACTTGACCAAAAGCTAGTTTTAAATACTTTATTTTATACTGTATTTAAGTACTGTAAAATCATAATCTGCACAGTAACTGGTAACTATAGCTGTGAAATAAATGTAATGGAGTAAAAAGTACAATATTTGACTATCTAGTACAGTAGAAATATAAAAGCAGCATAAAATGGGAATAATTAAGAGTACAAATATCTTTAAATTGAACTAAAGTACAGTAATTGTTCAATTTCAATTTTATATAGTATCAATTCATAACAAGAGTTATCTTGAGACACTTTACAGATAGAGTAGGTCTAGACCAGATAGAGTAGGTCTAGACCAGATAGAGTAGGTCTAGACCACACTCCAGAATTTACAAGGACCCAACAGTTCTAGTTAGTTTCCAGTACTTAGTAAATGTCCATTCCCCCACTGCGTGTCCATGTTCTCACTCTGTGGAGTTATTCATACGTTCATTCAGC
This sequence comes from Percina caprodes, assembly GCA_013375575.1. Lineage (NCBI taxonomy): Eukaryota > Metazoa > Chordata > Actinopteri > Perciformes > Percidae > Percina > Percina caprodes. The sequence continues at coordinate 1,508,691 of JABXJD010000041.1, forward strand.
TTTCATCCAGACTAGTTCCACACAAGTCCCCCAAAAGGGGGTGGTGCTCATAAACCTCAGAAAGGGTTTTGGTGGTTTCCCCCTCTGATGAATTCCTTACCTGCGAAGTGCTGAGAGTGAACGGAGTCTGCGAGGTTGTCGTCGGATGTGATCTTGCCGAGTCGGTCCGATCCCTGCGGGAGAGAACAGAGAAGCAGCAGATGGAGTGAACGTCCTCAACGTTAATACGCAGGAAACCATTAGAAGGTCGGTCTGCACGGGAGCCTTCAAAGGATGTAGGACAAATTGCAGAAGTGGTGGAAGAAGTATTCAGATCCTTTAAAAAGTACTAATACCACACGGTGAAAATATTCTTTTACAAGTAAAAGTCCTGCATTTAAAGCTTACTGAAGTGGGAGTTTGTGAGTATTATTAGCATTAAATACATAAAGCATGAAAAGTCAAAGTAGTGATTGTGCAGTAAGGTGTTCCCTGTCAGTGTGTTCCTCTTCTATCTGATGTTTCTGGATTCATATTATTAATATTCCTGCTGCATTCATGTCTATGTTGTATTTTACTGCTGTAGATGTTTCCTTTATATACTGTTGCTAGTTTCTACAGCCATGCATCATATTCTATAAGATCATCATTCAAACTTTTCATTTCATCTTTTAAAACTCTTCATGGTGTCAGAAAAAACAGCTGTTTTCAGATTTGTGAAGATACATTTTCCAGCTGATCCAGGAGGCTTTTGAACCCTCGTGTTGTCTTCCCTTTAACCATGAACTCGTCCTTCCAGGTCAAAATTGAAAAGGAATATTTTGTTGTGCTTTTCCAATGTTTTTGTCACTTTTTCTGATTTATTTGTCACTTTTTTCCAGCTTTTGGCGCTTTGTTTTTTAATAACAGGTTTTACACTTCTTCTTGGAATTCATGGTCAACAAACCTCATTTATATCAAATTATACATACGTTTTTAATTAAAAAGGCAGAAATTATGAATTATTTTGGTTAGTAGTTAAGACCTGAGGAGGTTGAGTGGATCACAGATGGGTAGATGTCAAAGTTTAGTCCGGATACTGTTTTGAAACCATTAAAAAAAAGCTATAAGATTAAAAAACACCCCAAAATTTCAAGTAATCATTAATTTTACCTGAAGAATGTTGAATCATCAGTGTTTTTTTGGGCAGTTTGGTTGAAAGAAATCCACATTTCGGATATAAAACACTTTGAAACGGACAACACGAGGGTTAAAGACTTTATTTAGATTAAGGAGGAGAACTATCAACCTTCAGTTTATCACAAACATTCAATTTCAAAATCACCAAATGTGGAGAACCACGTTATGAAAAACTGTCGTCTGAAAAGTAACTGAAGCTGTCAGATAAATGTAGTGGAGTAAAAGGTCAAATATTTCCCTCTGAGATGTAGATAAAGTTGCATAAAACTGGAATTTGTACTTGAGTAAATGTACTGAACCCTGAGAGCTCGATGCATTAAATGACAGTAAGTCGTTTCAGCGTCAGTTCATTTTATCATGACTGTAAATGTAAAACCCTTTCCAGCTGGAGTCAAAACTGCAGAGAAATAAATCCGAGTGGAAGTGATGACGTACCTTGTCCATGTCGTCCCGACTGGCCATGTGACTGATGACGTCGCCCTGCTGACCGAGCAGCGGCTTGGAGCTCTTACAGTCGAAGGAGAGCCGGCGCTGCGGCACGCTGATCACGTCCTTCCCGTCCACTCTGCATTCATCAAACACAAGTGTCACTTCGTCCTGTATGGCCGAGCTTCACCACACAAAAAGTTAGCCAATGACACAAATAATTTGCTTTTTGGGGAAAATACTATTCCTAATGTTATTATAGAGACGAATACAAAAGAAAAGTAAAAAAATTCCTTTATTCTTATTGGTCACAGACAGTTGACTGTAGGGCTGGGCGACATGAAGAGAATCAAATATCACGATATTTTTGACAACATACCTCAATGTCGATATTGTGGTGATATTTTAGGGTTGACCATTTCATAAAACATTAACACGATGAGATCTGGGATACATTTTCATCGATAATAGATGAATATGGTGGTGGAGACCTCACACCTTCTCCAGAGCTGAGGACAATAACTAAGTGGGTAAAGGCGAATAATAGAACAGCTACGGTGGGAAGTTCAGGTTCCACCCTCCAAGATCATAAAACTCTGGAACAAAGACGGCGTAAGATTCAGTCACAGCCCTCACAGGGACCGACTTCCCTGACTTGTGCCGCATGTGAATGATGATGTGTTAAGGATTGTTTACATTTTTGTATATTATCTTTTCAAAGTGTCCTCACTCTTATATCAGGACTCTATTTAATGCCATTTATCTCTTATCTATTCACCACAGAGCAAGGTCTTCTCCATACAGCCTCAGACCAACATCAATGATGTTTGCATCTACCCTAAGTCAAATTTAAGAACTAAGGAATGACATTTAGGACCTTTATCACAACATCAACTAAGCCCTAAATTCAGAAGCTAAGTATTGCTCAACTTGCACTTCAATAAGTTTTATGTCTTGGTACAATCCGAAAGAGACTCGCACCAATTACACGAAAACTGATAGGCTGCAATAGAAGTAGCATGTTGGTCTAATATGTGGTTATAATACAGCAAAATTACATTTGGACTAGCGAAAGAAAGAACTACAACACCACAGAATACAAAACAAAAAAGAGCATTAGAGGTAGTGTTGCATGGAAATGGGAAAATTAAGACGTTTCAAATTATTTACAACCTAGTATACTCAATACTTTTTAAGGCCTAAACGTTTGATTTTGAAATTTTAGACTTTTTAAGACCCTGTTGTCGTAGTAGTCCTCACCTGTTGAGCAGCTGTTGCATGAAGTTGTCCGAGCGCTCCCCCCTGTACATGACAGCCAGCTGTCCCTGGGCAGGGTCCATCACCACCTCGCAGGAGTGGCCCCTCCCCGAGCGCTCCACGTACGCCCGCTCCTCCTCCAGCGCCCTCCGCAGCCCCTCCGCCTTCTCCATCAGAGTCGAGATGTTCAGACCCTCCACTCCTTCTTTACACCTGCTGGCCACCTTCCCAGAGTCCCGGCCCACCGACGGGATGTTGATCCTCCACTCCTTCTTCTCCTCTTTTGTTTTGGCGGCGTCCATCTTGCGGCTCAGCGCGGGCAGCTTGCTCTTCTTCAGGCCGAACCAGCTGGCGATGCCATTGGAGGCTTTCTGCTTGACCTCACTGCCTGGGCCCCCCCGGTCCTGCTCCTGGAGCTTCAGCATGTTTTCCTCGATGCCCTTCATCACCTTCTGCTCGATGGCCGACTGCGGGCTGGGGACCGGCGGCAGCGGCTTCTCCTCCTCCGACGTCGGAGGTCTCGGAGGAGGAGGTGGCAGGCTGTCTCCGTACATCGGATTCTTTTTCCCTTTCCCGCCGATCTTGGTCCTCTCCTCTGATTTGGACGAGTAACGCGGGGCCTCTGCGGGCTTCCCCCCTCTGTGGACGGACGGGCCCTGGCAAGGCTTGGATGGCGACTTTGGGGGGATTTTGTTGGGGCTGTTGCTACTGTGAGGACCAACAACTGGTTTAAGGTTATGGGCCAGATTCAAGGAGCCAGGACACTTAATGTTGTTGCGTAGTACCTGCGGGGCATCGGTGTTGGGGGACGGCAGACCGATTTTACTCTTGGACACTTCTGTCTTGGTAACACACAATTCTTGTTTAATTACCGCAGCACCCGGAGATTTTACAGCCTGTTCCTGAAGCTGAGACAACCCCGGGTACTTCAAACCGACACTATTAACTTTGGGTTTACCATCCAAAGAGTCTGTGTATTTTGAATGTCTCTGCTCCTCTTTATGGAGCTCCATGGGCCTCTCCGCTGTCTTACTCCTCTCTTCCCCGTAGGTGCCCTCATTCACTGTGTCCACCGGCCTAAGACCCACTTGTAAATCTTCAGAGCTCCGTAGCTTTCCCAGTGCAGCCAGCCTGTCTTTAAAAGCGTGGTGGCTGGAGTCAGCCTGGGGTCTCACTGCCACGGCCACAGGCCTCTTGGGGATCGAAGAGGACTCGTTCCTCCTGACCGGAGGCGGCGGCGGCGCCTGGGCAACCTCGCAGCTCTGCACAGTGATCTCCCGCACGTCCGCCTCCCGTTTCTCCCGGGTTACGGAGTAGTTGGCTCTGCCTTGCAAGGCCTTGCCATGGACGGATGTGTTAGGCAGGCTGTGATGGTTAACCCACACCGGGCTGTCGGAATCTTCTTCGTCATCCGATGAGGACTCTGACGTGGACGAAGATGACTGCTTGCGTTGAGGAGGAGTGTTGAGGACACTTTCTGGTAGCGATTTTATGAGCTTCCTCTCGCCGCCATTCGCCTTGGCTTGGGATGGAAGCGTGGTTCTTTTCTCGTGGCCTGGGGTGGGTTCCTCCTCTCTGGAGTTGGTAGACATAACACAGACATTTTCATAATGAGGGACCCTCCGAGAGACTTTGGGTGAGGAGGACGATTTGGATGAGGGAGCGCCCATCTTTGAAGCGACGCTGGCTTTAGGTGCAGAGAGGCTGCTGTAGCTTATTTCCTTAGCGGGCGGGGAGCAGACGTCTTCAGGCTGAGGAGGGGAGGTTGGGGCTGAGTGTGTGGCGGGGTAGGACTCAGACCTGGCGGGCGGGGGAGGGGGCTGCCTGCACCGTTCCGTGGTGGTGGCTCTGCGCGTGGGAACAGGAGAGTGGTACACCTCGTAGTTGTTGGTGCGACAGGGGATCCTGGAGCTGCGGGTGAGTTGGGGGCTCAGGCGGACGGCAGACGCTGAGGGCTGGGACTTCTCCCCTATTGAGGGAATCTTCAGGAACTTGAGCAGTTTGGACGGCGAGTTGATGGCGGCGGTTTTGACATCGCTGAGGCAGGACGCGCTGGGGCTGACGGAGGCACCGGCTCTCACGGAAGAAGCGTCCTGATCTGCAATGTCCTTCTCAGGGACGGCTGACGGGTCGTTGGGTGTGGCCGCGGGGACGCCGTTGTGAACAGCGTCATTGGTCTCAGTGTCACAGTGGGAGATCGGTGCGCTCTCCTTCACAGAGCTGGGCAGGTGGGGGGTGGGACAGAAACCAGTGAGCTCTTCAGAGGCACTGGCATTTGGACAACTCTCAGAGCTGTCCTGCTCTCGCTCCACTTCCGTCCCCTCCACGGCTGATCTGTTGCCTGTTTCTGGGACGGATGAGTGGGCGGCGCCGCCTGCTGCTTGCTGGTGGGCTTCATTCTTGGTGCATTGTTTAGGGGGGGCGGCAGACTCGGCTCTCCTGCTCTTACTGTGACATTCGCTTTTAGCAGCTGCAGGAGGTCCGTGGCTCTGCGAGGCCGAGGTGGCTTTCAGAGGACTACAGACGTGGTTGCATGGCTTTGGAAGACTGTCAGGGCTCTTCTTGCAGTGTAAACAGCAGGTATTCCCTCCCTCGCACTTCAGCGCCCCGTCGCCGTTGACGTGCTGGTTCGAGTCGGCGTCGGAGCGGGTGCAGTGGCAATGTGTGTGCTGGGATTTGCACGCTAGTGGAAGGGGGTCCACTGTTGCCAAAACGGCCTCTGTGGACATGAGCACCTGGCTGTAGTCGCAGAAAGACAAGCTGGTGGTGGACGGGTGGAACTTCAGAGGGTCCGTCTCCTCCATCTTGCGAAGGACCTCCAGGATGTGTGCTTTCTTCTTGAAGAAGGGAGACAGGGCCTCCATGGAGGCGGCAGGGCCCCGAGAGCCCGGGGAGGCATGTTGTGTGCGGTAGCCATTTCCCTTTGGGCAGAAAGAAATCTCTATCAGCATTCAGTTCACTGAGAGCCAAACAATTAAAGTTCCGAGACCTTTAGAGTGTGTGCGTACAGGAAATGAGTGCAGAGCAGATTAGCTTTTTAAAGCACAATGGTTAAAAACAGAACAAATGTCAGAGCATGTTATAACGTCACACACAGCTCCCACTGGTTCACTCTCAATGCTTTGCAATGATCACCTTGGCTTGTGCTTCAGTCTGTGCAGGCTCCGCCTGTTTTGCAGAGTCATTGTGCAGCTGCGCATTGTAGTCTGGGAGGGGTCCTGCCTGGACCTGTAACAGGAGACTCATGAGGCAATTCTGATGACACTGTATACACTACAGATTATTGTATACAGAGACAAACAGGAGTTACACTGTCCCGAAATCTGCTGGAACACTATAGAGCAGAAGGCAAAAGCCTGAGATGCATTACTGGCTCAGCCGCAGCGTCTGAAAGAATGAGGCTGAGGGGAGAAATCAGAGCTCCACAATCAGAGCTGTGCACTGTGTACATTTACTCAAGTACTGTACTTAAGGAAAGGAGGTACTTCTACTTTAAAACGAGTATGCCCATTTTATGCTACTTTACACTTTTACTCCACTACAGCTGTCTGACAGCTGTTTTCTATTCTGTACAATGACAATAAAGACTTTTTATTCTATTAACATGTTTGGTTATATGCACTAGTACTCTACAACACTTGTAAAGAGAACTTGATGTGGTAAATTGGATGAGGATTCACTTACTTGTGGTGGAGTATTTTTACATTATTATCTTTTTAAAGATTTTTTTGTTGAGCTTTTTGGCCTTTATTAGATAGGATAGCCCAAGCAAGGAGAGAGGGGGACAACATGTAGCAAAGGGCCGCGGGTCGGACTCTAACCCGGACCACTGAGGTAAGGACTGAGCCTCATTACATGGGGCGCCGTGGGAGGCGACATACTGTATTTACATTATTATATTACTGATTTTATTGTGAATGCAACTGTGGAAGACGTGCAGAATGTCTATGAAACACTCACTTAGGAATCCCTACAGTCTATTTACCTGGTAGTGAGCTGTGGGGTGGTTGGGCAGTTTCTGCTGAAAGAGCTCACAAAGCGCTCTGTTCTGTCTCTCCAGGTCAAACACCAGCATCTTCAGCTTGATGCACTCCTCTCTCAGATCCTGTTCAGTGACACACGGAGCAGTAAGACCACTGACACACTTCAGTTGGTGTAAATACCACCCCGAGAAGCAGAAGTGGGGCTATATGTTACCTTTTGATTCAGCAGAGCCTGGACCACGTGGTTGGCCACCTGGTGACATCACATTTCACACAGAATGACTTGACTGAGCAGAATTTGTAATGACATGTTTCTAACAAACATTCTGCAACATGAACTCACCTCATCCAAGCATCTCTCGTAAGCCTCTCTCTGACTCTCATTGGCCAACATCAGAGCAGAGTTCTCTGCCTGGGAGCAAAACAACAAAAGAAAACACACCATAGTTATCTAGTTAGTCATGTTTTTTATGTGTCTTGCACATTTATCTGCCTGCCCACATGGACTTTTAAGATACCAAAAACAGTTGCATTAATGAAACATTTCTCAGACATGACCACAGTGTAACTTATATAACATAACAAGGCAAGTAAATTACAAATAAAATCAGCCATGTTTTTCATAATCATCCAACCAGAAGAATTAGAAATATGCTTATTTGCTTTCTAGTCTAGACTAGTTGTTATGCAACCAGTAGAGACCATAGACTTAATATTAATGGACAAAGCATCCGGTTTGGCCAAGTGCTGCAAAACTCAAGTGCCTTAAACCTGAATTTGATCTAACCTCCAGTGGGGGAGACTGCTTAAACCTGCTTTCTATCTGAATTCCTGCAGGGGGAGACTCCTTAAAGCTGCATTATATCTGATCTCCAGCAAGGGGGGAGACTCCGTAAACCTGCTTTCTATCTGAATTCCTGCAGTGGGTGACATGTGTTGCAAAAGTCTGTAGTACTTGTAGAAGTCTGTGAGAAAGTGACCCTCTTCTCACTTGATATATTACCTCAGTAAACATTTTCATAATGAGTTTATGGTCTCAATCGCTAGTTTTAAGTCTTCGGTGACACAGAATGATGTTCATTTTTTGAATAATAGTCTTGTTGATTTTAAAATCAACGATAAAGCACGGGGTGTTTTAGGGTGTGGCTATGATGTGATTGACAGTCTGCTGCCTGTCATATATGTAATATAACTATGGGACAAAGATATATTTGAAACCTAGCAAAATCTAAATCTTACCTCGAGTCATGTAGGCTAGCTTTTAGCAGAAGTTGCATCCAGATTGCCAGTGAAAGTGTGTAACATAGAGTGTAACCAGCGTTGCCAACTCTCAGCTAACGTCACAGTCGGATACCGCCCAACAGTCTGTAGCTCCTCCCTCCCTCCCCCTCTTGTCTAAAATCACCACATCCACAACCAGGATGGCTGCGCCCGTAACGACTCATATCAGATCTCCACAAACCAATGGGTGATGTCACACATGCTCTGTCCGTTAATATTAACTGTCTATGGTCGAGGGTCAAGGAAGTTACTGGTCCCAGTCAAGAGAGTGGTATCAATCTTCTCATCCAACTCTTTTAGGGGTCTACATTAGAACATTAAATAGAGATTTTGTATATAAAAAGGCGTTGCAGTATTTTTATATAATATACATTAGGTTTATTGTGGTTTTGACTGGCAGATTTTGACCATCATGGCAGAAGCACGCGTCTCTCAAAAGTCACACTCTATTAACTACTTGTTCATTTGCTCATAATTAATTTATTTAAAATGTAACTAGCACTGCAGAGTGTGTTTTGTTGGCCGCCTCACCTCCAGCTCCCTCAGCCGGTCCACGAGCTCGCTGCTGTTGTCCTCCAGGAACGACTCCACGTCTCCCTCCTCTCCTTCCTCGTCCGAGCCAAAGTCTTCATCACACATTCTCTGTTCTGTCTCATCAGACATTGTTCTCATCTGGAATCACACAAGGTGACACTGCACTATCACTGTCACACTCTCTCTCCAGCAAAAAAAAAAATAAATAAATAAATAAAAGCTTCCGGAAACAACCTAACATCAGCTGCTCTGCAAGGTGACTGACATTAGGAGAACGTCCTCTGTTACTTAAACGCTCGTCTTTTTTCTGTTTGTTGCCCTGCGCAGTAGCTAGGATTGCTTCTATACAACGGTCTTCTCATTTACCAGACACCGCTGATTCTTTTTGATTAAAATCACACATCTGATATGGGTCAAACTGTAATTACAAACAGATTTGGTACATAGTTGGTAGGAAAGCTCACAGGTGAGGGTCACAAGCTGCTAACCCGCTCCTACACATCGGTCTAATATGCAGCATATTAAATGCAATTTCTTTGCCAATATGATACAAAAAAAGAAATGCTTCTGTTATCAGTAACTTTATTTTTAAAAGATTATTTTTGGGCATTTCACCTTTAATCAATAGGCCAGCTGCAGACAAGAAAGGGGAGAGAGAGAGAGGTGGGGGGAAGACATGCACACAAAAGGGCCACAGGTCGGATTTGAACCCTGGGCCACTGCAGTAGAGACTGAGTCTGGGCAGATGGGGGCGCACACGCTACCATGTGAGCTACCAGTGCGCCCCAGTGACTTTCATTTAATCACCACAAGCTGCCGACTTAGTTCAGCACCCCCTGGCCTCATGTTACCCTACATAGTCTAGATTGTTCCGGTGCCGCCAAAGTTCCCACCAGAGGTCCGCCACCTTCCTCTTTTTTTGTGATGGCGTTTTAACCTCTGGTGGGTTTCTGAGGACTATGGTTACCTGGTCCTCAGATCTCTGCAGGGTAAATCCAGACAGCTAGCTAGACTATCTGTCCAATCTGAGGACTATGGTTACCTGGTCCTCAGATCTCTGCAGGGTAAATCCAGACATCTAGCTAGACTATCTGTCCAGATCTGAGGACTAGCTAGACTATCTGTCCAATCTGAGGACTCTGGTCCTCAGATCTCTGCAGGGTAAATCCAGACAGCTAGCTAGACTATCTGTCCAATCTGAGTTTTCTGTTGCACGACCACCAAAACAAGTTCCCGAGGCTATTTAGCAGAGGCGCTGTGGCTCTGTTTGGCACTTAGCACCTCTCAAGATGATTCTGATTGGTTTAAAGAAATGCCAATAAACCAGAGCACGTTTTTCCTCCCATCCCAGAATGCTGTGTGGACTAGACAGACCCTCCTCCGCAGCACTGGGGAGGAGGGTCTGGCAAAGCGAGACTACTCTACATAAAAATAATTGCAATGTGGAGTGGATTTAGATTTCTCTTTTGTTACTTTACATCTAGGTAAAATACCAGAAATGGTCCTACAGAAGGATAAATACTGGTATCAAATCAATGCCCTGTATCAGCAGATACTCTGAGTTGAGGTATCAGTGATCGAGATCAGCCATACCTGCTCCTTTAAGGACGGAGGTACCACATCACAATAAATATTACTGTACATTGTAATAGGTTATTGTGTTTTCTATAATAATCGTAATCCAACAAAAATTTAAAAATGCTAAAGCTTTTTTATTATTTATCCCTGAGCAGTGTTTCCTCCCAACAAGCTCCCCCAATCACACAGGGCAGCCTTTATGTAGCCTGGGAGGTAAAACCCAGGACAAGAGCATCGCTTGTAAAGCTCCTTGCTGCGAGCTCGCAGTAATAATGAATGAATCAACGTGTTGATCAACTCAGGGCTTCTCTCATCTAGATGTTGGCGGCTGCACAGTACGAGGACGCTGTTCAGAGGGATTACATAACTAAAAGTAGAGCCCAGCCGATACGAATGTGTGACGGGACGGGACTGCACCATAACACACTGTGGTTATACTGCACCGCCTGCTCGATTTTCTCCTCATTGAGAGTTCATTAAATGCTCCTGTGTAAGACCTCAAGGTTTCCAGAAACTTCTTCACGTATGTGAAATGAGTGGTGCTGCTCCTGTTGTTAAAGTCTATGACTAACATTGAATTTAATCTAATCTGATATAAAACCAAGAAAAGCAGCAAATCCTCACAAGGAAGGAAACCCTGAACGTTTTCATCTTAAATGACCTAAACAATTAATTACAATTTTTATTTTCTGTCGCTCTACATGTGTCGGCCCCTTCATCCTGCTGCAATAAGCCCCCATCGGCTGCTCTTATTCACATTAAACTGAACATTTCCGTTGACGGTGAAGTAAGACAAGGGGAATGGGACTTCTTGGGAATATTTATGTTTACGTCCTCATTCATCTTGTTTCCTTTTTGCACAGCCGCTGCAGTTGACACACCTTTAATGTGTAACATGTTGCTATGTAAGCTAACTAATTAGCGTTGTTGTCCCTGCGGCTGAAGTCCCTGCGTAGCAATCAGAGACGGTATATAAAGATGTAGCAATAGGCGCTCACCAGATCGGCTGGCATTGCTTGAAGTGGAGGACAGATCAACGTTTCCCCACTTTTTGCCACAGCTGATACATTATCCAGACTTCTTCCAGCGGATTGATAAAGCTGTCCTCCAGAGTGAACAGAACTGTGTCCATGGCAACGCTCTGCTATGCATGGCAACGGTGTGTTATACTGAGCAACGGCCCGTGATCAAAAGAAATAACAAGCCGCAGAATGCCTTAGAATTCAACCAAGCCATGTAATAAGTCTCCAAATTCTTCTGCAGCGAGTCCACACCTCCACCTGCAGAAACTATGAGCTGCACAGACTGCCAGAGTCTGGGAGCAGAGCACGCTACATATGGACGCTACAGACTATTAGGCATGTGTGTGTGTGTGTGTGTGTGTGTGTGTGTGTGTGTGTGTGTGTCAGAGGGGAAGTAGGTGTGTTGATGTGGACCCAGATCCAACCGTTGCATCTTAAGGAGTAATTAGAGCAGATGAGACAAGCCTGATTCTGCAGCAGGAGGCCAGTCAACCTCTGAATCTGGCACAGTTTACAGGTGACACGCACACAAACAAACCAGCGTATGTTACATGAATATAAAAACGCTCAAATATTTAGAGGGCTGTATCGAAGAGTAGTATGTAGATAATCAAACCAACCGAAATGTGTCTTTAGTACTTAAATTCTTGGTCAGATTATAAAAACTTTCTTTTACTAATTCTTTAAACAGACATTTTCTATTAATATGTTACATTTTGTACTGGCATTAAATTCCAGGAACATATCCAAAACCAACACTGAATGTATCTACTTAAGTATTTTCTGTGATCCGAAACCTTTTATGTATGTATGTATGTATGTATGTATGTATGTATGTATGTATGTATGTATGTATGTATGTATGTATGTATGTATGTATGTATGTCCATGTAAAATGCATGCATGCACTGTATGCATGCATGTATGTATCCATGTATGTATGCATGTATGTATGTATGACAGAGCTCCATAGTCCATTAAAAACACATCACTGAGCCACACTGTTGCCCTGGGTGACATATCTTCATCCCCAAGAACACACACTGTGCTTTATTTTGACTCAATCCCACAACCCCCATACTGCTGCCACAAATACTTACTAGAGCACCAAATGTGGAATTAATCCGCCCCTGAAAATAGTCCCCTGACAAATGCAGCACAACCTTCCTGTTAAGGTAAGTTTTGCCAAAAATTAAGCCTTTTTCAAACATTAAAGCAACACAATACAACAATAAGTCTATTTACACATACAGCAGTTATGGAGCAACAATAGCATTTACTTCATTTGTGTTATTGTCCAGCTGATGAATATAAGTACAATGTTCTCTCTCTCTCTTTTAACTCTGTTTTTGTGCGTGACATATCTGTCTCTCTGGCTGCTAAATGCTCCACTATGTCCACCAGCTGTTCTCTAACTGTGTCCGTTTTATGGCTTGGTATCGGACCAAAATAACCCAGTACAGAGTAGTACCAAAACTTCACCAGTCAAACAATACTTGCATTTGTTTCTTTTTGCACCTGGATCTAGATAATCACGACTATTTGTGTGGTTTTGAGCGCGGTGTATTTGACGGAGTTGGTAGTGCCAGCGTGCCAAGATGCCACCGTAAATATTGAACACCTGTGGCGTGGGATGAAAATGAATGTATAAAATGGGGAAGGATCACAAAGTTCTCTATCGGTATCACTTTAATGGTACTGGCATCATATTATATATAATGATAATAAAAAATCCAGAATAACAGCAGCCTGATGATTTACATTGAAAAAAGAAAACATTTTCTTCAAGTCCTTACTGTAAAGTAAGCTACAGCTGCAACGATCAACAGAAAATAAGTTCAGTCGGCAATTATTTATATCACCATCATCATCATCAGTCATTTTTCAAGTGCCGAACCTCTGGTACTGGGAACTGTTCAATGGTTTGATATTAGATCAGTAGAGGCCTGCTGGGCCTGGTGTAACTGGAGCTGCTTGCAAAGCGTTTACAGGAAGATTATTGAACGTCACTGCGGATTGTGAACCTGGGCTGACAGACCTAAGCAGCAGCAAAGTGTAGGGTGCTTATTGAACGCAGCTGAAGCCACAGGTATAATGGAGGGCTGATCGATACAGCCCATCTAAGAACGGAAGCAGATATTAGCCGTCCGTTTGACCCTGGATCCGAGCGCTTATAAATACCAGCTTTTCTCTTCACTAATGCACATTAAAGCTCGGGGCAGATGCATGCACCCATCTCTCTGTGCGAACACTCACATGGAAATTACAGCGTGGAGCAGAAGACAAACAAAAGTGCAGCTAAATATAAACATGAAAATGTGGTTGTGCTGCTGTGGTTTCTCTTTGATGTGCCGAGTTAACGTCGTCGGGCCTTAGTGAAAATGCCACCAGGCAGAAACCGATCTTAAATCCAGTTATGTCCCATTCAAACAGAATCCAACAGGCCAAAAACAAGTGCTGGATTCAAGAACCAAAGAGCCGATCCACTGATGAAAGAACATGAAGGCTTCAGTCACTATTCATATCATAAATCACTCCAATGCTCAGATCTCTGCACTGGGTGGCAAATAATTGATTTGTTAAATTTGTTAAGAGAGAGAGAGAGAGAGAGAGAGAGAGAGAGAGAGAGAGAGAGAGAGAGAGAGAGACTGCAGTCTAGTCCTGATGGTGGTGCATTGGGAGTGGGACTGAGCACACAGAGGCTCAGTGTGTTCCAGCGGGGGTGCAGTGCCAGGGAGCTCCTTCCACCGAGCTCTGCTGGCAGACGCACTGTGCAGCCGCCGCTGCTTGCAGACACACAACACTAAATAATGCTGCTATGCACGCTGACCTGATGAGTGCTGGAGGAAGTAATCCCGTCCCTAATGAAGTAAAAGTACTAATAAAACAATGTGAAAATACGACAATGTAATAAAAGTGTGCAAGTTTAATGAGGAAAATGTGCTCAAAAGTATCAAAAGTAAAATGCAGAAGAATGTCCCCTGTGACTGCTATGCTATCACACACACACACACACACACACACACACACACACGCACATCAGCATCAGTGAGCCAATCAGCATGCAGCATGCTACGACAAAGATCTTATAGTGTCTATGATTGGCTGTCTGACAGTACACGTCGTAGAGACACGCAGGAAAAACTCAACGTTACACAGAGACGGGGCTCACGTAGTAGGAGCTGAAACATAATTAAAAAGATTTGTGCCGTAACGTCATTTCCTTTTGTTTTATAAACTGGTATCATATCGGTACAGGTATTGGTATCAAGGATTTTTGGGGATTTTTATCCCAAAAGGCCAAGGGCACTTTATCAGGATGCATCCTGATCCATGAAATAACTGGCCTTTAATAATAAAAATGTGCCTACCTCTATGGGAATTTAACATAGGGGGGTGTATACTTATACCCCTGTATTTTAGAGAAGAACATTTATTTACAATACCTTATTCATTCACAAAGAAAATAGGTGTCCTTAAGGTTGGATTTTTCCTAATTTTTTATTTAAGGCATTAAAATCAATTTTCAAAAGATTTTTTTAATTCCTCTTTAGTCAACTTTAGCATGGGTTCATAAACTTATGAGCACCACTGTATATGAGATCCTGTCAAAAAAAGGGAGGGGGGGGTTGCAGTTGTAATGCCTGCCCATAAGAAACATAACCATGTGGTTTAACTTTGATATAAGTTTTTGTCTTGTTTACTGCGACTATAACATTGAAGAAATATACTTGCGAATACAAGAAGAGAGAGAGAGAGAGAGAGAGAGAGAGAGAGAGAGAGAGAGAGTAGATAATAAAAGGAGAAAGACAAATAATTTAGGACTGGAGGTTAAAGTCAGCACAAAGCTTTTTTTGTTGTTCTTCTGAAAGAACACAGCTGATAACCGTGACATGGCCAAGTGTAGACAAAGAGCAGCGAGAGCTTAAAGCTCCAATCACTGAGCAGCGCTGAGAGGATCAAGTGTTGGCCTCGGAGCCAAGTGAGCATGTGCTGCTCTTCTTCTCAGACGGATATACCTGTACATGAAGAATGGGAGCTGTTGGGACCCGGCTGAGCATTCACCAGCAAACAAATAAAGTAACGTGACACCAGAGGAAAAACATAATGTGTCATTGACTGTAAACAAATATCCACGGTGTCCTTTAAACAAATCACCCAGCAGCCCCTTCTGCATAGGTCGCTGTAACTTTTCATGGGTGTTTCATCACAAAGACAGAAGGTGTTATTCTGAAATGTTCACATTAGGAGTGTTGATGACCGGGAGCCTGACGGCAGACAAGACATCTACACTACTAGCTTTTCATTTTTTAAACAATAACTATTTCTGTCCCAACAATAGGTTAAGGCTCTGTCTCAGAAATGATCTCGGCCTATATTATCGTGTCTGAAAATGCATATCACATGACCATCCCAGAGTAAACAGGAAGCAGATTTCTCTGACGTTACTCTGCGGTTGAAAATCACAGATGTGTAAGTTGAATATACAGAAAATACTTTGAAAGAAAGAAAGAAAGAAAGAAAGAAAGAAAGAAAGAAAGAAAGAAAGAAAGAAAGAACAGTGGCCAAAAGTAAGATGAGGGATGTATTAGCTTGGAGTGACGACGAGGTGGAACGGTTACTGAAAGGTATGGGAGCTACCTGACTGATAAGTTCGGCGGTGCCGAGTACCATTTTTTTAACTTCGAGGTTTCGGTGCTTTTCAACAGCGAATATGTGAAGCCGCAGTGGCGGCAGGGGAAACCAACATTTCCAATCGCACCTGAAGGCAGCTTTACTCACAGAAAAAGAGAGAAGGAAAAGAAATGAAGCGACTTTGCTTTGTTGTTAGTCACCTGTTGATCAGTGCTTGTGTTTCGTTTTTTTTTTACCTTCGTAGTGTGAAAAGGGTTTTGTAGCAGCGATAGAGGAAGTGATGTTCCCGTTACTGTAACGTTACGGGAACCGCGCACCGCGATACGGACTGACGAGTCTGACAGCCGCCGGTTAACGTTACATAATCTGGTAATAATAAGGTAATAATCTGAAAATCAAGCAACAACCATTTTGATAATTGATTAATCATTTCAGTGATTGTTTATGTAAAACATCCCCCCGTTCCAGCTCCTCAGTTGGGACTATGTGCTGCTTTTCCAAGTATTTTAGTTTTTTTTTTTTTTTTTACACTTTTAGTTGGACAACGTTCAAAAAAAAAATGGAATTGGAATTATTAGTCAATTTATAGATGACTTTCTAACATTTTACCAATCAATTACTTGTTTTAGTAATTTTTGGCAAACATGCTCTGATGCAGATTCTCTTGCAGATTCTCAAATGTGCAGATTAACTTTGCTTTGCTCCGATTTAAAATGACTGAATTGAATATATTTGGGTTTTGGAC
Organism: Percina caprodes; assembly: GCA_013375575.1. NCBI lineage: Eukaryota > Metazoa > Chordata > Actinopteri > Perciformes > Percidae > Percina > Percina caprodes. The sequence continues at coordinate 1,525,310 of JABXJD010000041.1, forward strand.
AGTTTGAAGACATCACCTTGGACTTTTTGGGGCATTTTTCCCCGTCTGTCCGTCATTTTTTTGGACTAAGTGAATAATTGATAAGTTACAGCCCTAAAACAAGAATCACCTTTCTCTGGGTCATTGTGATGGGCTTGTCCCACTTTTCCCCACATTTTATAGACCAAACCATTCATCTGCAGATAATCTGATAATCAAATGTTTCATACGTAGAGAACTCATCCATTTGACTACATAATGAAGACACTCACCTGTGGTTTCAGCTCTGGTTATGATCCTTGAAGAGGAGCCCGTCTTCTGTCTCTGTCGCCCAACACAACACCACCAAGGAGCTGAAGGAGAGAAAACACAAGCACACATTTTCATTTTAATAACAAAACTCTCAATCCCTTGTTTTCTCCGTCAGGCGAAGAAAACATCCAGCATGCCTGCCAATCGCCTGGGGGTGGTGCAGGGGATATGTCCCCCAGTATTTAGAAGAGGTAAATCTGTTGACCCCTCAAAAAAAATATGAAAGACAACTAGGGGTGTGAATCTTCACTGGTCTCACGATCCAATACGGATTATCATGTCAACGGTTCAAATCAATGTCACGAGGCAGCACCTCCTCAATATTATTATTATTATTATTATTATTATTATTATTATTACTACTACTACTACACATTGTTTGCAATTTGAAATTGAAGCAGTCAGATACATATGAGCTGCCCTTCTTATTGTATCTGCTCTTGAGAAAGACACTTCCTGAATGTAGCGGAGTCTTAACACAGCAGAAAAAAGCAGCGAGCGGAAAATCAACAAACAACATCAGTAGGCAATAATCGATTATGGTCTGTCACTGCACAGATGCAGAATGGTCCAGGTCCACATCATGATGCAGTGATCAATTTCAACACCCTTAAAGACAACCCATCCATCCATCCACCCATCCATCCATCTTCGTCCCCTTATCCGGTATCGGGTCGCGGGGGCAGCAGCTCCGGTAGGGGACCCCAAACTTCCCTTTCCCGAGCCACATCAACCAGCTCCGACTGGGGAATCCCGAGGCGTTCCCAGGCCAGGTTGGAGATAAAATCTCTCCACCTAGTCCTGGGTCTTCCCAGAGGCCTCCTCCCAGCTGGACGTGCCTGGAACACCTCCCTAGGGAGGCACCCAGGAGGCATCCTCACCAGATACCCGAACCACTTCAACTGGCTCCTTTCGACGTGAAGGAGCAGCGGCTCTACTCCGAGCTCCTCTTGGATGAATGAGCTTCTCACCCGATCTCTAAGGGAGACGCCAGGAAACCCATTTCGGCCGCTTGCACCCTGGACACCCCACTCCCCAAAATAGGTTAAAAAAATAAAATATTAAAAAAACATTCAGGAGGCTCAAAACATGTACGGAAACCAGAAATTGTGTTTACTTGTGCTACATCGGGGGTTTAAAGAACACAACAGGAGAAAAAAAATAAAGATGTGATTTCTTGGCTTTAACATTCACTAACAGATTTGTTGAGCACCAACAAGACCAATGTCACCTGCGTTATGTGGCGGGCAGAGGCTGCAGCTTTCCTTCGATCTGTGAGTGGAAACAGGAAACCGGGGAGGAGAGGAAGGCGCTCCATTGCCCTCGGGAGATACCAGCGCTCGGCAGACGCCAGCAATGCCAACACCACAAGCCCCCCCCCCCTTATCTCGCTCCCCTCCTCTCGTCTTCCCTTTCATCTCTGAATCATTGTAAAGTGTAATGAAAGAAAGATGGATGAATAATTCAGCAGACGGCATTTAAGAACTCTGCTTTAATGTCTTTCTGATAACGCAGGACTTTACACACTGGGTGCCACACGATTTCTCGGTAGCTTTTCAACCTAATGTGGGATTCCCCATTAACACAGTCCCCTGTTAATTATGTTCACTTTCATTTTTAGACCTAAACGGGACGCTCCGTCTGCTGCAGCGTGTCTTCATTCAGCGTTTTGTAAGACCACTTCAGTTGTGTTTAGACGCCGAGCCGCAGCATTAACTCTTCATTTCCAAAAGTAACACGGCCTGATCCTTTTAGACTTGTCAATCTGAAATGGGATTAGAGCCGTTGAGCATCTGCCCTCTCAATCTGGGTTTTATTAGAGCGAGAGCAGATCATCTGGTCTGGCAGTGCCCTCCTCGGTACGGCCGGTTCTGGGAAAAGAAGCAAAACCGTGATCTGTGTTTCACGAGAGCAAGATCACAAAGACGGCAGATGAAGGGCTCCGGGAAAAATAAATTAAAAAAGAACGAGAGACCTTGACGACTGCACATCGCCAGTATTTATTTACCGAGGACAGACCTTGATTTTTGACGGCTGGACGCTGAGGAAATAAAATATTGAGCCAAATTTTCAAAGAGGTTTGGTGGGAGGCTGCAGAAGAGGATGCAGCAGATGAGATTCATGGAATGAGGGCAGACGGAAAAAAAAACTATTTCAAAAGGCGACTCAGCCGAAATAGAGAGAATAAATGCACAAAAGCTTCTTAAATCATGTCAGTCGCACTCTTGGGGATTTGGCATAGGCAAGGCCGTCTCAGGATATGTCAAACAGCACCCTTTCCATCTGCCAATCTGGGCAAGGCGCAGATTGAAGTTCTTGCTGTGTAGGCAAAGTGTGTAGGCGGCAGATGTAAACAATGTGACAAAAGCCTGAATCCTCACATGTTGGAATTAAAGATCGGGGGGAAGACTGAAAATGTAGGCCAAAGTCAGTATTTTTTGTTGTTGTTGCAGACACACCATCGCCACACGATTGTCTGCATCATTAATACAGATGCAGATAAATATCAGAGAGGAGGAGGGACGTGGGAGAGACAGAATCAGGCTGGGGGAGCTCCCTTGGTGCTGCTTCCTGTCTGATGTTTGGCTATAAGAACCGAGACCAATCGTACACAAGAAATATTTGGGATGAAGAGCGGAGGCAGTGGGGGAGGGATGGGATGGAGGAGGGGAAAGAGAGCTCCCTTTCCCAAAAGGCATGAAAGGTTGGAAGGGCGCCATGTATGCAATCAAACTGATTGCAGGGATCCTTCTTAAAATGTGTGCCAGGCGACCTCCGCACCCAGGGAGGAAACAGCACCGGCTCCTCCATCTCTCACACACACACACACACACACACACACACACACACAACACAAACTGGGATTTTAGTTTTGTCAACCAGAATCCACCACCGCCGCACACGTTTGGCAGATTTACGACACATTGTTAGCTGCAACCCAAACACGCCAACATCATTCTCTGTTGGTTCAGCCAAAATAAAAACCGAGAGTGTGTGGTAACAGAGCTCCTAAAATATAAGCTAGCCCACGGATATCAGCACGCACACACACACACACACACACACACACACACACACACACACACACACACACACACACACACTAAGAGTCATCAAGTCCATTCATGTCAAGTCAGCCCCATTAAAATTCACTTAACAAATGTTCCGTCTCTGTCACAGTACTTCATTCTCGTACAAGTGAAAATCTGCTTCAAACAACAGGGAAACACAGTAAGAAGCCCAGGAAACATCATGTCAGCTGTAAAAACTCAATCAGTATTCACCCCCATGAAGTACACATTTTGGGTCAGCTCACCTTCCTCCTGCTGCCTTTTCAGTCATCCAGTCAGCACATCCAGAGCTCTCTGCACAGCAGATCGAAACGTAAGGCAGCAGCAGAAGAAAAAAAAAAAAGAGAGCGACAACCTTACATTTCTGTTTTCCGGCGGAGGAGGAGATTATTTTCCTCCCTGGTAAAAGTGCCGTCACCCTGCGAGTGGAGCGAGGAAGCCGGTTTCCTCTGCGCTTCAGCTAGAGAAAGGCCCGTCCTTGGGCATGTGCATTGTGTGTGTCTGTGCTGTCTGCAGAGGCTGCCATGTCTCCCATTGTTCCAGGGCGAGTGAGCCAGGCTTCCTACCCCAATAGACCCTGCCTACTATAACAGCTGTGGACCAGCCCCCACCTCTCTGCCGCTCTCTCTCCCCCCTCCTCCTCCTACAACTCCTGCCTCTCTACTGCTGCTGCTAAACATTAACCCTGCAGCTGCCGCACCAGGCCCATAAAGAGGTGGAGAGGGGGGTTGTGTGTCAAAAGAGACCCTGCTACCACGTAGCGGACAAAGGAACTTAACAGAGAGAGGATATCCGACAGGCGGGCTGAACTGACAGGACTCGTGCAAAGAGCCATTCAGTGGCCTAGAAAGAAAACAGGCTCTGTGCTAAGAGGATTGTCTTTCTCAATCACAGTGGTAATAAGTGTTGGACTGTGAGGCTGCGCGGAGAAACAGAACAGTCCCAGAAAAAAATAGGGTTGCAACTAACCATTAGTTTGGTTACTGAGTCAGTGTTTTGTTTTATAAAATGCTAGAAAATAGGGAAAAGTGGTGGGCCATGACTTTTTACTAACGCCAAAAGGATTGGCTTTTGATTATCACATGTGACAAGTAGACCAACACCAATATATCTCCCATATTAGATTATTGCGGATCAATGACTGATCATTAATCGGTGTTTAAGGGTATTTAAAAACAGGGACAGAGTTTGCCCAGCAGAGGGCGCCGACAAGTTGATTTTTACAGTAAAATGTCACAATTAAAAAAACAGATCTAAAGGATCAAGATCCCGACTAGATCAAGTTTGTTTGTTCACATTATTTTTTTGGGTTTAAATATATCTTTATCCCTTTTCCATATATCGGGCTCAAACATCCAGCATCGGTCGGGCTGTAGACAGATGTGAAAAACACAAAATCTTCCCACAACAAGCTAATTTATGGCATCTTTTCTTTACAAAATGATTTGAACAATTTAGGGCAGCAAGTATTTTTATTTTTAACGATTAAGTTGATTAGTTGATTTGTCAATCGGCAGAAAAGATGTCAGCGAAATACTATTATAACTATTTTGATAATCAAGTCACATTTCTTAACATGATTCCAACGTTTCTCCAATCTGATGCTTTGCTGCTTCTCTTTGTCATTTCTAGTGAAAAGCTGAACATTTTGGGGTTTTGAACTGTCAGAGCAGGCACCTTTTACACTTTAGACAATTTATATTTAAAAAGATTAATTGAGAAGTTAGATGGCAGATTAACTAATATGAAAATAATTGTTGGTTGCAGCTGTAGATTAATCTGCTGATTATTTTGTCAGTTACTTGATTAGTTGTTTGGCCTCTAAAATAGAGAATACAACTTTTTTTTTGAGCAATCCCAAAACCCAAAATATACTCTAAAAATAAGCCTCACATGTGAGAAGCTGGAATAAATATTTGGTATTAAAACTTGAATTATTCCTTTAATTATTACCCGATTAATCAGAAATGTTTGCGGATTATCAAATATCTATCTCAGCTTTAGAAAAATGGCTAAAGTGACTAATTCAGATTTGTCCGTCCATTAGTCCAAAACTCAAAGATTCAGTTCAATAGTTCATCATATACAACAATGGAAATCATAAAATCTTCATATCTAAGCTGGAAACAACTGAAACTTAATAAATAATTCATTTAAAAAAGCTCTGTAATCATGTTGTCAATCAACCGATGGATTAGTCAAATGAGCCGACACTTAGTGCCAGCTCTTGTACAGTAACTCGCTCACATGCAGTGAAGACGTTGGGGATGAATATTACAGCTGTGGCGTGTTCCAACTGAACGGCGTCGTGTCTAAACTGGTCAGCAGAATGAAGGGTGTCTTCGTTGCGAGTGTCTCCGTGTGGTTTATCACCCTGTGTGACTCATCTGCTCTCCTTGTTAATGAAGCTACATTATCCTCAGACATGCCAGACAAGTCTGATGATAAAATGACTGGGTGCCACGGCGAAAACAACAGGAGGAGGAAAAACACCGGTTCCACGGCTTGATTGGGGGAGGAAAATACCATAAAAGTAATAATGGAAGGAAAGAAAATCCCAATAAGCTATTCTTTAAAACAAGCAGATCTATATGTACTCATTTCAAAGTTGACCTTTTTTTAAATTTGACCCTAATTGAGTCGACAAGAGACCTGACCTGAACGGACTTTGCCCCCACAACAGACTTCCTACAGTCAGAAACCATCGCCCCGGGGGGCTCACATGAATGGCAGTTGTTTTAAGCTATTCTCATTCACTTTTGACCTAAACAGTCGAGCCAGTTTGGCGAGTATACAACTTGTCCCAGATTCACAGCAGAATATCAGATTCTGTATGAAGTACTATACTTAAGGACCAATTTCAAGGTACTTTATCCTTGAACTCCACTACATCTCAGACGCAAACGTACTTCTCCTTCACCACATGATTTGTCACAAAGCTGAAAACAAAGCTGTTTTTCTGACACTGAAAAGATTTGTGATGATCTTATAGAAAATGATGCATGGCTGTAGATTAAAATACCAACAGTATATAAAGGAGTTTAAATGAGCCCAACCTGAAACATCTACAGCAGTAAAATACAACATAGACATGAATGCAGCAGGAATATTAATAATATTAATCTAGAAACATCAGATAGAAGAGGAACACACTGACAGGGAACACCTTACTGCACAATCACTACTTTGACTTTTCATGCTTCATGTAGATTTTGCTCATACATACTTTTACCTAAGTAAGATTTTGAATGCAGGACTTTTACTTATAGTGGACTATTTTCACAGTGTGGTATTACTTGTACTTTTACTTGAGTAAAATATCTGAAAACTTCTTCCACCGCTGGTGAAATGAGAGAAGGGGAGATATGCTTTCAAAACACAAAGAATCAGGGGAAACCCCGAAGACAAAAAATGTCACCAGTCATCAAGGATGAACCGTATGAAAGAAGAAAACAGAGGACAGACGCTGAGCTTCACATCAAAAATCAGCCAGATCAAAAGAGCTTGTGTCCAGTGAGGATTTATCCTCTAATTACTGAACACATATGGCCGTCCTGGCCAGTCTGATGTCATGGCCAGGCCTCTAATCTGTGTCCACCTAGTGGCTGCAAAACAGAGACAACCTGCATGGGAACATGCACCGTGTCCCCCATCTTATCCACTGAAAGCATATTTGGGGGTCCCATGTTGAAGTGTCCTCGGGCACTGAACCCCAAGTTGCCCCCAATGCTGCGCCATCGGAGCGTGAATGTGTGTGAGTGTGTATCTGATGAGCAGGTGGCACCTTGTACGGCAGCCTCGGCCACAGCGTATGAATGTGTCTGAATGGTGAATGTATCCTGTATGATGTAAAAGCGCTTTGAGTAGTTAAGACTAGAAAAGCGCTATATAAATACAGCCCCTTTACATTTACCTAACACTAACTTATTAACTAGTTTTACAGTTATTTTTGGAATGTATGGTCAATAAACCTCATTTATAGGAAATTATACCTAATGTTTGAGTTAGAAAAGCAGTTATTTTTAGGAAATATTTAGACTAAAATTAAAGGGATGGATGTTGATGGATAATCACAGACTGTGATTATGTCAACTTTTACTCAATACTATTTCAAAACCACTATAAAATTGAATAAGACCCCCAAAAATTAATGAAAGTACCGTTTCTCAACGTTAACGTGTTTAAAACCCACAACTGTTACCTTCTCCGTCTAAGGTTACATTTACATTGCTATGTTTTGGTTCAAAAATGAATATCTTTTGCTACATTTCCACCTCTCATTTCCCCTTTTCTGGCGTTTCTGAGCCCCTAAACCGGAGACATTTAGAAACACGTCTGACCTGTTTTGGTTATGAATCTGTCTGAATCTACACCAACGAGTCGTCCCCTGATTGGGTCTCATCGGTCATGACATCTCAGTCTCTGAGACTAAGCTACTAATTTTACCATGGCAACTACCAGCAACAGGCAGAGTATACACGCTGTGTCCTGTTTATGCCCAGTATACCATAACGTTGATGAGATATGATACATGATGTTTGGGTGAGATTCGTTCTTCTACTGGAGCTAAAAACACTGAGGTTGCTTTTGGTTCAATACTCTGCTTAAAAACCAATTGTAGCAGTGGAAATGTAGCCTCAGACAAGACAAGCTGGTATCATGACTTTGCGTAAACATACATGCCAACTGTTTTAACCCTTGTGCTGTCCTTCGGGTCCCAGAGACCCTCCTGTATTCAATCGGATTTTTCTGCTACGAGACCCAAAGGGCAAGGCCCCGACGGCAGTTGACATGAAATGAAAAAGGCCCCAGGGACCCCCAAAGCACAACGCCACGCTAATACAAAATGTAAATATAATAAACAAGTCCCCGAGACACAAAGGACTTATCTTACGCATTTTCAGCTATCCGTATGTATGTCCACGCTGCATACAGCGGGCGTAAGCATGCTTGGCGTGTTGTTACCGTGTCGCTGCGTTATCGCAAGAAGAAAGCTATGGTTGGGTTTAGGAAAAGAAAAAAATGGGGCTGGCTCAAGGAAAAAAAGAAAGTGACAGTTGAGTTTAGGAAAAGAAGAGCAAGGAGGACACAATCCCTTGTCTCTTGGGTGAAAGAACTGTGTTTTACCCATCCGCCACTCCAACCAACCTCCTAGTATGAAATGGCGCATTTCCGCCCTTTCATACTACTCCCTACGGCGTAAATTCACACGCACCCACAAGGTAAGGTAAGTAAATGGAGGCCAAACGGCATCGATAAACACGCTAAGAAGCAAGTGTGCGTCTGGATAAAACACGCAAATGATGCCATACAAATTGGCGTGTCATACATACGCCGTTTCATGAGATCAGTCTGGATAGGAGGATGGAAAACGCTCCTGTGGATCGTATTTCCTGCCACCGCTAGGGACACTAATTTATGAACCGCTCATATTGGTTGTATTAGAGGGTAGGAATAAAAGACCTCTATCATTCACTGTATATAGCTTGCTTTTCTCGCGACACCAACTTGTCTACCTCAAAATCTAATTGAAAATGAGCACAACACTCTGGAAACAGAGAGGAATGATTACAGCAAGTAATACAAACTGTTTCGATGTTAATTCAGGCATCTCAGTATTGTTTTAAGAACAGTCTTCAGTCTTGTTGTCACCAGTGCAGCACAGAAACTAAAAAGTACTCACATCACTTGAATGAAGGGCTGTCAGGGGATGGTCATACCTCTGTTGTGTCAGACATGAACGCACACAGACATCTGTATGGCATGAATGGGACATTGAGGGACTCCCTTCTAAGAGGGTCAAAGGCTGAACATGACCTGAATGAGAGCCGGTCACATGGTCCCCTGGAGCTAACACAAGGGAATGAGGATAACTCACAACATAAAAAGGCCTTTTGTCACCTCCCTCCGCCATCCACTTTCCCCTCAAGTGAAGATCTTCACCAACTCAGAAACTCAACGGTAATGAGAACGACCATTAACCAATTAGCTGATGGACTGGAAAGTAACTTTTATTTTTTGCTCCAAATTCTCTAAATTTAAAAGTATTTGATGCTTTTCTATTTCATAAATGATCGTAAAGCGAATAGCTTTCGGACTGTCGGTTGGACAACAAGCGATTTAAATAACAGTCACATTGGGCTAATGTTATAATTATAATGGGCAATTTCAAAAGCTGAAACCCTTACATGATGAATTGATCGTATCTGATAGTCAATCAACAGAAGAAATTTTCAAGCAAAGAAATACCTAATGTTACGCAGAGCTTCTCAATTCAAGCATTTCTTTTTATATTTAATATATTTGCATTCTGGACTGTTGGTTGGACAAAACAGACGACCTGAAGACTTCACCTCGTGCTCTGTGACATCTTTCCCTGTTATATGACATGTTATAAACAACTGGCAAATGACCTGATAATGACAATAATGGTTAGTTGCAGGCGTGCCTTGTTAAGATACAGAGAGCAAGGATCCGTTAGCAGATGGTCCACCGCTAGATGTTTGTGGTCAGATGGTGGCTGAAGCGAGGCAAGTGTCGGGGAAGCTCTGAATTAGAGCTGTAAATCAGACTGAAGGGGTACAAACCTCCATTGAGGGGCCGACAGTTTAACGGGCTGTGATGGCCACAACTCCATGTGAGGATGGAGAGCTAATCCACCCACAAGAAACGTGACACTCAGGCCCGGGTTTTAAGCCGGGGCTATAAACACCCCGGTGGTGTCGGTGAAGGCCTCTTCCGTTAATTTGCATGAAGCCTCGGCTCAGTCGGCCCTCATTAGGAAGTAGGGAGTTGAAGCCGGTGAGCCATCAACGGGGGCTGGCTGGTCTTAGCTATTTGTGCAACAGACGCAAAGCCACGAGAAATTACTAGTGATAGGCCGATTACCGGCCCTGATGATTATTGGTATTTTGGCAGATCATCTGTATCGGCGTATTATTTGTCTGATAACCTATAAAAAGTTAATGTGTCCTATTAAAATGTGTCCTACTTTGTCTCGGCTCCAGCTCTGTGTCTGTCCCTCTGCTCCGTTTCTCTCACCACTGAGTTGGACTTATGCCCCCACACACAACACTATCTCTTTTACTGGGTATTATGTTGAAAGTTTCTAATTTATGAAATCATTGCTTAACTCTTGTGTTGTCTTCCCGTCAACCATTAAAAAACCTGTTTTGGTCACATTTTTTAACATTATTATCATATATTTGTCACTTTTTTCAATGTTGAGGGTGCTTTTTGAGTTTTGATATTTTTAAATTTGACATTTTCAGCACTTATTTTGAGTGGTTTGTTACATTCCAAAATCTTAATTTTCATTTTCACTGTAAATATGATTATCGGTTTCATTAACTACTAATAATCGGTATCGGACTTGAAAAAACAAGCCCTAGAAAATGACCCTCACAGACAGAGATTGAAACTTTATGTCAATTAATAGATCAAGAAGAAATAATATGAATTTTTACCAGATATAATGCTGAACATATTTGGGTTTTTGGATTTAAATTTAAAATAGAACTTTATCCTGAGGAGGAAAATTATTGTGCAGCAGTTGCAGAACAAAGAGTGCAAATATCAACTATTAATAAAAAGGGTGCAATTTAAAAATCTATACAATGCCATTTATATAAAAAACAGGTAGCTGGCATAATGCCATGTATGTACGATATTGAATCTGAAGCACAGGTTAGCAAACCCACTGTGAAAATGATATTGACATTTTTCACTATTTTCTGATACTTTACAGCACCAACAATGAACAGAATGATTGAGAAAATAATCAGATGAATCCATAATCATTAGCCTCAATCACAACTTTAGAGCCAACGTTTTCTTTCATCACAGCCCCCACAGAGCTGCCGTGGCCTTTGAGAAATCCCTCATGTGAAAAGATTGAAAGGATGCTCTCCAGTTCATTCCTACAAGCATAAAAGCCCCCAGTAATGAAAACCTCTATTAAAGGCAGGTTTTATACCAGCGTAAACACTCCGCTGTGTAACCAGACGTGTGTCCAGCAGCCAGAGATGGCAAAAGTACTCACTTCCCGTATGCAAGTAGAAGTACAGATACTTCTGTTAAAAAAATACTCTGCAGTAAGGAGAAGTACTGATTTAACTTAGTAAAAGTAGCATTGCTAATGAGAAAATGAACTGACAGTAAATCTTTGAACATGGAGTGCTAATAATAATAATAATAATAATAATAATAATAATGATGATAATAAATATAATATGTCAGGCTCATGATGTTTTCAATCGTGTCACTGTCCATAATACTACGCTACCGTTACCGCCATCAAGACGCAATGATTCTCTTGAGTCGTCTTGTAGCGGTGCGGAAGTGCAACGTATAGTCCCATCCGATTGGTTTCAACTGGAATTATTTGAAACTAAAGTAACGAGCCAATTTTGTAAAATGTAAGGAGTAGAAAGTACCGATATTTGTGTTAAAATGTAAGTAGTGAAAGTAAAAAGTTGGCACAAAAATAAATAGTCAAGTAAAAAAATATCTGAAAAATCTAAAGTATTTGTACTTTCCATATGGGTCAGCCAACATCTGAAATACATTGATTCCTCAGCGAGTCACATTCACACCAAACTCCTGAACCCGGACATGGAAAACACGTGGAGGTTTGAACAAGAGCCGCTGGTGAGGAGGCCAGACTAGTTAGTCCAGGTCCCGAGGAACCAGCACACCAAACCTACCACCAAGCCAGATTAGAGGGTCAGCTAAGAAATCTTTTGGGTTTAACTCAAGTTCAACTCATTTTTATCACCATGGTAACCTGGGTAGATCACCACGTTGCTGCAGATCCAAACTTGTCAAAACAGCCCGACAACTAATAGTGGGAGAAGAAAAGATAAATAATTGTATGTATTGTGATTTCTTTTGCAATGATTCTTAAAATAGATTCTTTTTCATGGAATCTTATTTTTTATTTTATTGTGTTAAGCAATGATTCACCTAAATAGGTTTATAGCACCAACGGCGACATCATATCCATTTCCAGCAAAACAGAGCCAAAGCAGAAAATCCGTTATGTTCTTCTTTACAAATGAAATAAATGTCAGGCTGACTGACTGATATGTGATATGCATTCTTCTTAGAAAACAATACGTTTTTAGAAATGTCTCATGACATATTGTCTCTGGAAATGTCAATACCGGACGCGTAACTATTGGTGAGCAGCGTCCGTTGTTGTGGTGTGTGTAGGCTACTCCTCATTTGGTCAGTCATCTCATATGCTGTGTCTTATGATCCTATCCTGTCCTATTCATGGCAGCCTACTCATGGACATTACTCCGTCATCAAATGCTGCAGGAGGGGGGCCCGCCTTGATAATGCTGCTTAAGGGCCCGGTGTTGGCTCGATTCGCCACTGCTCAATACTAGAAATAAATAAGAATCGCAATACAAATGGAAGCAGCAGCCATGCATGGTGAAAGGGCAGAGAGGACAATACATACAGTACATACATACAGTACATACTGTACATACCTGGACTCACATAAATACCTGGACACTTTAACATTTGACTCAACACTGACACTTGACTGATAATTTATGGTAAAAGTCTTTTTATAGCCAAAAAGGTTCTTATTGTTATTATTACCATTTTATTACTGTTATTGTTATCTTTATATTGTCTTCTATACTGTATTCTTGCTAAAACTGATGCTGGAAATTTCAATTTCCTTGCGGGAGTCATTCCAAAAGGATTAATAAAGAGAAGTCTAAAGAATCGAATCAGGACAAAAGCATACTGGCGCAGCCCTAGTGACTACTGACCAATCAGCTCACTGATAAAAAGGACCGGCACCCGTACGCATGCAGTATGTATGGAGAGAAGTCAGAGCGAGGGGGCTGCCTAAAACAGGATGGGGCCCCGAGCAATTGGAGGTTCGATGCCTTGCTCAAAAGGCACCTCAGCATTGCCCAGGAGGCAAACTGGCGTCCATACGGCGACCTGAACCGTGACCCCCCCCCCCAGTTCCCAAGCCAAGTCCCCACGGCCTGAGCGTCTGCCGCCCTAATACAGTAATAAAGAGCTGCAGGGATGGAAACAGCGGAACCATGTAACCTCTCACAGATATCGCATTTTTAGTTTAGTAGTGAATAACATTTCTTTTATTCCTAAGTCACGTTTCCTGATGGGACTCGAGAATAAAACTAACACTCATTTCTTTTTCAATTCCTGCAACAAAAATACAAATAAGACTCAAAAATACAAATAAGACTTGTGAAAAGTTGCTATGTCTATGGAAGCAAAAATGGAGAATTAATTATGACGTACACTTAGCTTCCACTGAAGAGACAAAACAACACAAACTAGAAGGTCAAACAGGGATAAGAACCTTCAATGTGTCTTTAAGTAAAAGTAGCAATACCACAGTGTAGAGATACTCTGTAGATACAGTGTAGAGTAAAAGTCCTACATTCAAAATTAAACTTAAAGTACAAAAGTAACACTCATTGTGCAGAACGGTCCATTTGAGAATAGTATACAGTGGTGCTCAAAAGTTTACATACACATGCTTAAGTTGACTAAAAAGAGGAATAAAAAAATCATGTTTTGGAAATTTATTTTAATACCTAAATTAAAAAATGAGGTAAAATCCAACCTTTAAGGACACCAATTTTCTTTGTGAATGAATAACGTATTGTAAATAAATAAATGTTCTTATTTAAAATACAGGGGTCATAAGTATACATACCCCTATGTTAAATTCCCATAGAGGCAGGCAGATTTTTATTATTAAAGGCCAGTTATTTCCTGGATTCAGGATATTATGCATCCTGATAAAGTTCCCTTGGCCTTTAGAATTAAAATAGCCCCACATCATCACATACTCTTCACCATGCTTAGAGATAGGCATGGGATACTTTCTATAAAATCATCTCTCAATGCAAATCAAACCAGGTATTAGTCTAACTGAAATAAAACCATGCCTATCTCTAAGCATGGTGAAGAGTATGTGATGATGTGGGGCTATTTTAATTCTAAAGGCCAAGGGAACTTTATCAGGATGCATAATATCCTGAATCCAGGAAATAACTGGCCTTTAATAATAAAAATCTGCCTGCCTCTATGGGAATTTAACATAGGGGTATGTATACTTATGACCCCTGTATTTTAAATAAGAACATTTATTTATTTACAATACGTTATTCATTCACAAAGAAAATTGGTGTCCTTAAAGGTTGGATTTTACCTAATTTTTTAATTTAGGTATTAAAATAAATTTCCAAAACATGATTTTTTTATTCCTCTTTTTAGTCAACTTAAGCATGTGTATGTAAACTTTTGAGCACCACTGTAAAAGATGGAGCTTATTTTAATTACTGTGCATATAGCTGGGTTGCTTGTGAATTTCACCCCAGCAATAAATAACATTTATCATAATCTATAATATTACATCAAAGTATTTGTTGTTTGATTTGTATAATTTTTCTGAATCTGCAAAGTAACTAAAAAGGTATCAAATAAATGCAGTTAGCGGAGTAAAAAAGTACGTTACCTCCCTCTGAAATGTAGTGGAGTAGATACATAAAGTAGCAGAAAATGGAAATACTGAATACTTCAGTACAGTACTTGAGTTAATCCACCATTGAGTACTCCAGTCCTGAGCAGTATTAGTTAACGCTATTTTTACGAATACCTGAAGCTAGGCGAGCTACAGAGAGCTTCACGTTGTACTTTATGATACAGCCAACGATGACACCAGATAAAAGAAGGGAAGGGAGGAAGGGTGCGCGGTTTGGCGATGGGCAGTGTCTCCACATCTGGCCACATCTGGCCACCAGCCGCCGCGCCTCAAACACAACCAGGAGCCGGGCACACTCCTCATCCACATCCTTTTCCCAAGGTCTGGCCAAGAGGAAGACCTATTTATGGTACAGAATCAAAAGATAACATGGAGGGTTATATATGGAGATCCCTATTTAAGCCTCCAAACAATCTGCTCTCCATTACGCCGACAAACACCACCTCCCTGGGAAGAGGGCTGGGGTTTTTTCAAGGCATATAGGTTGGAGTTTTGAAACAGGAAGCTCAGGAGAATACACTGAGCAGCAGCTCACTAAAGCACCTTGTGGGAGAGGGTTTAGGGATTGAAGGGGTGGGCGGGGGGAGCATAAAGCTCGTCAATAACAACTTTATTTTAAGACAAAGCGAAAATAAACTGCAGGGGAGCACAAAGGAACAGTGTTCGGGTACAAGGCAGCCTGAACATAAGACAAAAACCTCCCACTGTCGCCGTTACTCTTCATCTACACAGTCTTAACAGGTCGTTTCTTCATAAGAACTGAATAAAACGATGGCCGTTTGACCCTGTTTTGGCTAAACAGGGCGAGGTGGGGACCCCGGCTGGTTTGCTTGAATTGATTAAAGCTACATTCCTTGCCATATTTTCTTTGGCCGGACTGATGAATTGAATGTTTGTTGCAGCTGCAGCGAGTTTTGCCAACTTCAATGTTTGCATGACCACAGATTCCTCTGTAGGGTGGATTTTGAGTGCGAGCTCATGCTCTCGTATACTACGGGGATTCCACGGGGGACTACATTGAATCACGCACATGGAGAACACAAGGCCGACGCTTCCTCTTCTGCTGATGCATATTAATAATCCCACTCAGGCTCGAGCTGAGGCGGCGGGGCCAAGAAGAGACGACGCAGGAAGAGAATAATCCTTTGATCCAAATATCTGCATTGTGTCAACAGTCACAATGATGATGATGATGCAGAGCTCCCTCCTGCTGTGAGCTCCGTTGGATCGTGCCGACTCTGCTGGGGGGTAATTAAGGCCTATGATGCGATGCTAATGCAGGCTGCAGAAAAGCCTTCTGGTGTATAACCATGGTAACCACAGTACCTGCATACATGCATCAGATAGTGGGGTGATAACACTGATAGCTGATAAGGAGAGGTCTCTAGCCTAGCCACATCTTCAAAGCATGCTTGTTCCTGCAGACGGGGGTACTGAAGAGATAGGCCGACTGCAGAAGGCTCTGACCTGTCTGCGCACCCCTATCACACTTCAAACAGAGTAACTTATTGTCCCTTTGCTCTTTCCTCACTGTAAAAGTGCTGAACTTTGACCCAATAAAGTGATATTTCACAGATGGACGGACCGCGACAGTCTGGAGGGTCTTTCTCCATACAACCCACACTTTTGCCTCAAGATGCACGACTCAGTATCAACCGTAACAACGGATGCTGCTGCGTGGAGATGAAACTTAGTGTACAAAATCCTACATCATAGATTTCATGGCACAAAGACCCGTTTAGTAACTGACAGACAACTATTTTGAGAACAACTATAGAATAGTTTTTGCTAAGGGGGCTCCGATCAGGATTTTCGGGGCCGATCACCGATTGCTGGAAGCAGTATTGGTTGATACCGATCACGGGGACTATTTGAAGTCTTCCATTTACCATGTCATATATTTATCATATAGTAATTTTAATAGTCTTAACAACAATGTACTGTATATGTATTAAAATTAACAGAAGATGGTGTATTGTGCATTGTCAACTGTTTACTTTTGTCAAGAAACGTTCAACATTCTACTTCCTGTTAGAAACACATAGTTAATTTACACAAACTTAAAGTGTACTTAAATGTAAAGTGCAGAGCAAAGAAAACAATATCCCATTTGTTGGGATGTCAAGATAAAAAGACATGAGGTGGAAAGTATTTTAGGCTGGTCCTGCTGTAATGAACTGAAAACAGAAGCCATGACATAAGAGTCATGGTCAGTCACATTTTTCTAGTAGTAGTAACAATTTTTCGTGATCTGATCGGCCTTCGTGGAGACCACCGATCTAACCGGCCGATAACGGTCAGTGACCGACCAATCGGAGCACCGTTAGTTTTTGCCATTTTTCAAGCAAATATAGGGGGGACAAAAGTTAAGTTGCTGTGTCTGATTCCAGGTTGTGGACTAATTTGTTTTGTTCCAAATAGCTTGAAAAGCAGCAAATTGTCACACCTGAGAACTTTTTTCATGGAGATAATTAATCAATCATCAAAGGAGTTGACGATCAGCGATGATTAGTTGGCCAAATGTCTCAGCGCTTTGTTACTTAGAGGCAGTTTGGCCTTCATATCCTGGGGGCCACAAGTGTCCTCCCCTCCATCAATAAATCTGAAAGAAGACCCATTCAATTTGGGATGGCGATTGCAGAAAAGTTAATTTTACATGTATGGAAAATGGATTCTGTGCTTTCATATAGTTTGGGGCTGCGAGAACTGTCAAATACTTTGCATCTGGAAAGATTGAAATTTTATAATGAAGACAGAGGAGACAAGTTTGATAAGACATGGGACCAGATACTGGATCACCTTAAAAATGGGAACCCATAGATGTGGGCTATCTTATAAAACCTCACTGAGCAAATTAGAATGTGATTTGTAGATGTCAAATTCAATTAACTTTATTACCTTATGGTGTTTTTGTTTATAGTATCATCCTGACTATGACCATGGAATATTGTTGCAAGCCAAGATGTGCTGTGTTTTATATGTTCAGTACATTTAGTGTTCTTTGTTAGGTTTTTATTTTTTACTTTTTCCCATCTTTCCTTATTCTTTTTCTTGAAAATCAATAAACATATTTAAAAAAAAAAAAAACTTCATGAATTGACAGAACTGAAGAAGAATTTGCTTGTGATGGTACTTCCTCGTATTATATCGTAATATTATGGAACCCACGCAACTTTGAAGCAAGGCCCTCTCTTCAACAGGATTCACACACTACCATTGGCCAGGCGTCCATGCTTATGCACGGTAACCCCCATTTGTTCAGATCCTATCCCCTGACCAATCACCTATCCTAACTTTAACCACTCGAGGTCAATGCCTAACCCCAACCAATCGGGTTGCTTCGTAGTGCGGGACTTGCCTAAAAGTTACGTGGGATCCATAATAACGCTTCCTCATTCCATTTCCTCTGTGACTCTTAGAGGGGAAGCCCAAGCTTCAAGCCCCTGAGGTGCCTTTCCATGGGTAGAGTAACTGACGCACCGCTTACCTTTTTTGATCAATGAAAGTCCAAGTCATATCTGCAATTAACACCATTGGTTCTACTTATTTCCATGAGATATAAGTTAATAGTCCAGACTAATTACCGTTTTTAAGTATGCTTGTGTGGTGTTGCTGTGCGTGTGTGTTGCCGTGTGGTTAAAACTGTATGTGCTTCCAGGTTGCACCCGAGGAACCAAAGATTGGTTCCTATTCATACTAAGGGCATGAATTGGCTCTTATGCTTCTTGATGGTAGATACCTACCTGCCTGCTCTGATCAAATTGTATAATTATTAACAAGGAGACAACTTATGGTTTCATGTTCCGCGGTGGACTGCGACGCCTAATAAATAACTTCATAACTATAACCAGTAAACAGAACCAACAGCCAAATTAAACACTTACTCCATGCCACGTTTCCCCTCTGTAATAAAGTCGGAACGCCGTCTGTGGCTGCAACAAGATGTGGGACACAAAGGCGTGCAGAACATCTGTGAACAATTAGAGGCGAACAGAGCGAGCAAGCACTTATACTGCCCATTACACTTGAATAAGTCACTGGCTCGGCTCTTCGTGATGTAATGCGGCGCAGCTTGGATATGCGATCTCAAAGTTGCGCTGGGACTGATGCCTCTCACAAAAACTTCAATCGAGCTCAAACATGGAGCCCACGGGCCGTAAATGTAGTCCGGCGAGCGCTGAGTGGAACCACATTTCTCCGCAGCTCTGAGGTCATTCCTCAGGATGAGATGTTCACAGCGCCGGTCGGCCCTCGTGTTCTTGGCCAAATATTGGTCCAAATGTGACACATTCATTCTTAAATCCTCCCCAGTTCTCCACAGCTTCAAGTATTTCAGCTACATGCATCAGCTAACTTGGATGTTTAACCTGCACTGTGAAGGATGATGCCAGAAGACGGTTACATATTCATCTGCTGGAGGAGGAAAGATAACCTTTAAATCAGAGTTTAACGTGTGTACAGTACGAGACGATTTTGTGACGTTACCACTAGAAGCCAAGGCTGGCCCAGGATGCAACCAGCCCAGATGTGATATGGAAACTTAAAGCATCCAGTGTACAAACACTGAGAATGGGCTTCTAAGTGGGTAGGCGTAGGCGACATCTTGAGTACAGCAATTAAAAATATTTGGATATTTATAATGTGTTTACCGCCGACTTAACACAAAGTTTACACAGGTCTAGGGGAGTGGAGTACATATGTGAAAAAGTCTTATAAAAGGCTTGTTCAGCAGCTCCAGTTGCCTCAAGCGATGTCACTTGAGTGATGTCAATTTGACAAGGGGACAACATGAGGGTTAAGTTGCATTGTGGGTAATGTAGGCTGAAGGTTTTGACAAGGATGGCATATGTGTGGAATGAATTTTTTTTATTTATTTTTTAAAATCTGGTTTTGCTGCATCAATTTTGATCCTTTTTGTTCTAAACTGTCGATCATGAGTCCAACTATGTTTCTAGGGTGTAGTGATCAGTCAGGGGAGTACTCCCTTAAAAAATGTCTGGAGATGAAGATCAGACTATTATCTAACGTGCTAAAAAAGGACAATCGAATATCCTCCTCTCAATATTTTCATTATTCAGCAAAACGAGTCCATCACTTTGTTCCAATCATGAAGTCACTGTTTCTTTGGGTCTTTGTGCCATGAAATCTATGACGTAGGATTTTGTACATGATACACGGTACTTGTCTGAAATTGCCAAAAACAACAAACATGTAAGATTACATCAACAGACAATTTGGAAAATACACAAGGGGGACGTCATTTCTGCAAACACTAGAAAGATTCATTGAGCATTTCATAGCAGATCTTCCATCCATCCATCCATCCATCCATCCATCCATCCATCCATCCATCCATCCATCCATCCATCCATCCATCCATCCATCCATCCATCCATCCATCATGTTATAATGCAAAGGGTTCAAAACAATCCTTCCATTCTCATTTCTACTGACCTAAAGTTTGGTCTTTGTTCAGAAGAAGATGAGACAATGAGAACAGCATGAGCGTAAATATCTGGCTTTCAACCAACATACACAGATCATTAAGCATGGATGTTATTCCCCTTCAAAAAGGACTTTGTTATAGCTAAAGAGCATTATTTTACTTGTTTAATCTCCTAATAGGCCCTAGAACTTATTAAGATTACTGGCATGTGTTTTAATGGCCAATAAAATCCTTCACAATGTGAAAACAAACGAGAAACAATCCACTCCTCGTGACTAGAATGCTATTCGGAAAATGCAGAGCGTATGGCATTTAGTGAAAAGCAGCATTGTTAAGGTATGATCCAATAACACGTATTCACAGCCAATACTTCTCCAAATAAGTTTCTGTACTGGCCAACATGGGCACCGAGCCGGTGCATTACTTTGAGGGGAGTACCCCTATTAAAGCTGAAAAAAGTCTTACATGGACAGCCTGACCGATAATGGATGTTTGGTATTTGGTAGGTAAAGAAAACTCTCTCACACACAAACACACACAATATAGATTATGACTATTACGATATTCATTTTGATAGTTTTAAACATATGTATAATAACAAGAGTTACGGGAAAACGCATTGTAACAATATTCATAACAATATAGTGCACAGTGAGACTTATATACGGCTCCGGTTGGCCCACAGGACGGCCATGAATGAAGAAGAATTCAATCTATCTGACTCCAAACTGCCTGCACCGCCTTTTATGAAAAGGTGTGGGGTAGCTACCTGGGAGAAATAGGCGCGGGATGTGATTTGGTACCGTTGGAAGGCTTTTTTATTCATTGTGCGGATGGTAATCATATCTTTGGCCAAATAATACGTTATTGCACTGGTGCTTTTGGCATGTCTCTTTGAGTTCTTGTAATACTTTGTGCCGCTAGCAAGGTTAGTTTGAAGCTCTGGCGTATTAACAGGTTTTTTTTCGTTCAGTTTTGTTGTCTCTATCTATTTCTTCATTTACAGCGTCAACAGACGGGACATATCGCTCCACAAAATATTGCATACTTATTGTGACACTTTCGATATATTGCGCAACGTGGTATTGCGATTACGATATTAAGTCGATATATCACGCACCTCTAATAAATATACAAGTCATTAAAAAGTAACTTAAAAAGCCAAATAATAGGATCCCTCAGATCTATTTTTGTTTTGTTTAAATTGTGACCAAGATACAAACTGAGTGGAAAATTTACAGTGTAAAAATCTATTTAAAAACTTGACTACTCTAACTATGTTGACTCTTATCTGCCAACATATACCCAGAAACTAATATCTGTGATAATCTAAAAATGCAGATCTCCTCCAGACATTGCTTTAAGAGAGATATATAGAGGTTTTTTCCACACAAAAATGTAATAACCTAACTATTAATTTCCTAACTTATACTTCTTCTCCCACATTAAGAAAACCTACAAATATGTACAGAATGTTCCTTTCACAAAATGTGTCTGACTTTACTGAAAGGTCTAATCTCAGTTTATGTGCTGAAAGTTACATATTAGATCACGATCAGCTTCCAAAGTAGTTGAGATGTCACAAAATCTCTCATACTTGCACTTCCTTTGAAAACAACCTTCTACAAACTCTCCACAGACATCATTCTGCACAGTGAAATAAGGGGGACTTTAACACAACTGGTGAAAATAAACTAACAAACTTATAGACTAGTGATGCAGTGTTATAAGGTCAATAGTGATCCATGTTCCTTTTAAATGATTCTAATGTCACATTACATGAAGCAGGGGGGTTTATCCTCCACTACATCCCTGCTCCAGACATGTTCACACCTTAATTCATTCAACATTTCTCTGCTTTAAGCCTGGTGGCTGTCTCCAGTCCCAGTAACACTGGGATTGGGTTTTATTTCCATCATAAAAATGCATCGTTTTTGCATCATTGTAAGAAGAAAATAAAAAAAAAAATGTAGTTAGGACTCAGATTTCAGTTCCTTTTCCATGTTCCCCTTTCAGGTTTCAACCTTTAAAACGAGGCTAAAACTGCGACATGGCTGTATTTAAGCTAGCATGTTCAAGCAGAACAAAAACCTACTTCGGCTCAGAAAAATGTCATTTTTTTCTCTTGGGACAGGCCCTCCAAAAAAAAAAAACCCCAACCAAAACCTGCACCGAAATGAGTCCCCTTCGAGTCGGTAACACCGTTACGCCCTTGCGTTTCTCCCACAAACGGACAAAAACGTTGTAAAACACCGGGGCGTTTCACGTCAAAGATACCCACACATTTAGCTTAACACCAGTCCGACCATTCACTTTCCCGGTGCTGTTAAATCAATGAAAAGCACGCCAAAAGCCTCTGTCGGTATTCCAGCAAAATCTCTCGACCGGGCTAACGTGAAACGACATTTTCCTGGCTTTTAAAACTCACCTCATTTGGTTGGAAACTGTCGAAGCCGACGCTGCGCCATTCTTAATAAATGACAGAAATATACTAGCTTTTTCTTTTAAACCTATCTATGTTGTGCTCATTGTTGCAGCGTCCGCTCCCTGCAGCAGCAGCCGCTTTCTTTCCTCTGCCTCGGCGTTCACTGTTTTGGGTTGAGGAAAAGTGATGTCATTGCATGAAATTGCATTACCCGCCCCAATTTTTTAAGAGGCTGTCCCCATGCTGCCAAACATAACTTCACTTTGAACAAGCTGGTTTTTTAGTGCCTTTAAATATTCTCTCCACACTTTAATGACAACATGGAGATTATTACATTCAACAAAAGTATCATAAAATCGTTTGTGGATGAAAGATGAGTGTCCTTTTCTTCAACAGACACTAATTAGGTACAATTTTAAGGCATTTTAACCCAGAAGAAAACCCTAAATAAATACACCCAGGATGAAATGGGCTGTAGAGGTTATTCTGACCTCAACATCAGTCTTTGTGGACGTGAAACATGTTCTTTATAATTAGGTTCTTCATCTGGGAGCATCAATTGCAGTGGAGTCAATGTCTTGGAGGGAATTAGCAGTGGCATCTTTTTCTTCACCTCCTGCAACCTCTGACACCATCTAGATGGAAGAACAGGAAGTTAGGACAGTAGTATCGTCACTGCGCTAAACATTGTGTTAATTAAATTGCTGAAATTCCTACTTATGTGTGTCAACATACTGCACAAGAATGTGGAGACAACACAAAGTATTGCCTTCTTCAGTAACTTGCTTCAGTGGCTTGTTTTTGCTACAAGGTTTGTTTACACTGTGCGATTTTTGGATTTTTGCGTGATGATGGTTGAGAGAAAACTTTTGGCCATTAATTAAAAACCAGTGGTCCTAGATCACATTGAGTCAAGTCCACTGATGGCTGATGTGTAGAGCTTTGAAGAGAATAGTTTCCATCTACTTGTTTTTATGTGAATGTACCCATACAAATACCTGTATTTAATATCAAATGTATCCATGAAACAGAAATGCCATATTTTATATCTTTTCTACATTTGTTCCCACCATCCTAAACTATCAATGGAAGTGGATGGAAAAGGTGCAAACATTTTCATTTTTACACTCAGTTACTGGCTATGTATTTTCCATGGAAATCATCACTCTTGCACAGTATTTACTTTATAATTACCCTTTCCTGGAATGTAAGTTACCAGCTATGTAAGCCTTATACACACAATCTGCATTTGTATTCATTTATTTATCTTCAATTTGTATTGTATATTATCCATACCCACCATTATTACCATTAAATTTTACCATTACATTTTAATCACCTTACATTTTCACTACCTCCATTAGTAAATACTGTGTTATTGTGGCAGCTCTCTGTTCCGGTGCCTGGACTATAACTTCTCTGGTGTTTTTTATTGTTTCTATCTTTATTCTTTATTACCTAACAGGACCCTTTAATTCCCAGTAAGACCAGTTGTCTTTCACACACTTAGCGCTAATTCCTTTAATTAAATTTTTACTTTAACTTTTGAGGGTTGTGCTTTGAGTCCAGTACTTAAGTAAATGTACTTAGTTACATTCCACCACTGTTTTTGAGGATGCACTACAGCCAAATCTATTTTATTGTTCTGCTACGTTTATATAAAACATTATTGAAGCAAGCAGAGATATGACATTAACAAATAAGTTCTCTATTTTTCCCCAGTCCGTCTAAAACCAATAGTCAGGTGTGATATAAACATTGGAAGAGCTTTAGCTTGCAGTAATCATTCCTCGTGTTCATTCTGGCTGATGAAGAGGTCCCTTCTTCACATGCTCCCAACGTCAGAGACAGGGGATACAATTCTGTCCTGATTCAGTGCATAAAGTATATTACTACGTTTATCTACAGCTAATATGTGCATATCTTCCAAAGTACCAATCTATTTTAGGAATTGAAAGTCTTTCTTTGTTTCCCTGGACAGTGTTTCCTTGCTGAGTGGAGCGATAGTAACACAAGGAGTGACCTTTGTACTAGAAAGACTGCATTTGGAAAATATCAATTTGATCTAATGAATCGCAGACAACTTCAGATATTAATAGCACAAATATGAACCTATCCATTAAAGGGTAAATTTGTTTTATTTTTTCCAACCTGGACCCTATTTTCCCATGCACTGGCATATGAGTGAACAAAATCTTTAAAATTGGTCCAGTATTGAGCGAGAACGTTGGAACCGGCAACCAGACTGCAATGTACCCATAACATGTGCATTGTCAATTTCTGTCCACTAAAAGTGCTGTTTCACCAACAGGCTCAGATTGGTTTTAGAAGTGTTGGACAACATTATGGAAAGGGATCCCTACAGAGATCGACCTCTTGTTTTTTTATGTTGTTAAGACACTTAGAACAATAGCATGTTGGTGATAAAACGAGCACTTTTTGTGGACGTAAAGTGAAGGTGCACAATTGCCCAATAACTTTCCCAGCTGCAGCGTTCTTACATCTATATTTTCCATATTCACATCGCAGCGCCACAGTCTGAAGTCAACCCTTGGTAACGTACTGACACAGATTGTGACCAAGATTTTATTAGACCCATACATTACATACAACAAAATTGTAGGATTGTTATCGCAGCGTATGGGCGCCATCATTCATAAAAATCAAGATATTCGAGATGCCCCTGGTTGAGAGTTAACCTGGTCATGCATGATGGCATCCACATCTCTTTCCGAGAGTTCGTGCTCCGAGGCATCCAGGTCGACCTGGTCTGGGTCTTCTCCAGTCAGGATGTCCATCGGGGCCTCAGCAATGGCTCTGATGGTCTGGTCCTCCAGGGCCAGGGCCGTGTCAAACTGTAGGGGGGAAGGAGGACCCTGCATGCCATCCCCTTCCACATCCAGGTCCTGTATAACAGGATGAAATCTAAATCTTAACATAAAACTTTTAAAGTTGTATGTATATATCTGTGTAATTTGAAGCGTCCTCGCTTCGGAATAAATCAAAT
The DNA here is from genome assembly GCA_013375575.1 of Percina caprodes. Lineage (NCBI taxonomy): Eukaryota > Metazoa > Chordata > Actinopteri > Perciformes > Percidae > Percina > Percina caprodes. Next base: position 1,551,095 of record JABXJD010000041.1, read on the forward strand.
GTTGACGTGGTACTGCAAACAGCTTCAAGTGTTGCTGCTTTGTACTGCATGTGGGAGACTCATCCAGTTTTTGACCGAGCTTGTAACCCAGCCTTCGTTTAAGCCCAATTGTGTTTATCCAAAACAACATACAATACTGGCACAGCAAAGATTTGTGTAATAAATATGAACCTTTGATTATCTACAAGCTGGACACATTGAGTTGCATCACAACTAAATCTCAGAGGATTGTTAAGAGATACACTGAAAAACAAGTCATTTGCTTCTTCTAAACATGCCAATAGTAGTATTCTAAGGGTGCTTTTAAACCTGTAGTTTGATTCATTTGGCAAAAGTGATACATTTTTGCCTTTTATTGTTCTGCCCGTTCGTGTTCACAATAACTTTTAATATCAAGAGCTAAAGTCATATCGACTGACAGTCAATGACTATTTTTGTGCCCATTGTCCTGCAGCCTTGTTACCATGATTACTGAAGCCCATTGCATAAATAGACAGATCACTCGACAATTTACAATCATTTGAAGAATTATGAATTTAATAGCTTTCAAATTCATGCTAAAAACCATATCTACTGTAACGCAGCAGAGATCGTTTTGTCTGTACAAGAGGTGGGGTGTTTTCAAACCTGAATCAGACTCTGGTACGAAATACATTGCATTCTTGTTAGTTGATAAAGATAAGACCATCATTGGGACCTTTTTCTGTGTTAGCTTTCTAGCTCCAACCCCAGACACGAGTGCAGTAAACAGTCTCGTGTGACTTTAGTAACGCATTTTGGTTTGCTTTGATATTTTGATCTGAAAAGAAACCGTTCCATGGGAAACAAATTTACCAACTCGAGCAGCAACAAACCAGAAAGGAAAATGCACCAGAACCGAAAAAGTTACAGTAGCTGTGAAAGCACCCTACAATGGCAGCACTCCTAGCTAACGATAAGTGTGCAACATTACATTTTTAATACAATGCATATACATCAGAGGACCATGTTAGGGGAACATCATTTCTACATACATCACTGAACTCTAGAGGAAGGCTCTCTGTGGGCTGAAGCTCTGCCGCACTCAGATACATGTCTCTGCTTGCAGTGGTGATCTGCTCCTGTGGTGGAGGTTCCTGCTCAGGCTGGTACATGGGAGGGGGCAGGGTGAGGTGAAGCGGGCAGCGAGGATCGTCAGACTGACCCATGTGGACGGTGCGTTCACATGGGACATCTTTCAGGCCTGGACACATTTTGAAAAGCACCTGATTGCCATCCTGGAAGATGTCTGAGTATCTGGTTGTCAAGGACAATGACACACAATGTCTACACAAACACAAAAAAATGACCACATAACAGAATAAAACGGTTAAACAAAGTTAGTATAATTAGTATTAATGCAAGTACGACAATTATTTCAGTGAAAATAATCTTGTTGTAATAATTTAACATAAGGCTACTTATTGTGAAGTTGCAGTTAACAGAAGTTAGGGATTTAGTCGGAGCATTAATATTTTGTAGGGTTTGTACAGCTATCAATGTAACTCTGGTGTCCGGACACCGTTTAATCATCGTCCAACTAAAAATGACAATTGCAACACAAAGTGCCGATACAGATAAAACTACAACTTAAATCCTGTTGGAAAATATGGAAACTTCCCCCAGTGATTTGATGTTTATCTGTAGGCAGGGTGTGAAGCCATTTTGTTCCTTCCAACTGAAAAGATTAGCCCCTTGTTACTCTGGGAAAAATCAACAGACCACAGGAAGGAGTTTATGTAGGCACCATTTGAAACCAGCAGCTACTGCAAGCTGTTGGTCTTGATCAGGGCCGAGGTGAACACGGCTAAATGAGCAGAAAACCTCAGTTTGTTAAATTTAAAAAGGACATGTTTAAATGTAAATATCTTCCTTCAAATAGTATTAGGAAAATACATCTGCGGTTCCTTATATGTAAATGTTCCACACAATTCAAAAACATGCTAAAAATAAAAAAATAAACCTAATTGAGGATACGTGAGACACAGTGCCTGGTCATAGGCATGCAGGGGTTGGTACATCGAGTTCCATCCACAAACGAGATGCACTTCTCATGCATCGTTCTTGTATGTGACTACAACAGAGGAAAGACGTGTTAGATAAGGTCCAAACAGGACGTAAACAGTATTTCCTCTAGAACTATTATCATCCTTAAAACATTATCATTCCTTTGATGCCACAAACTTGTTGGAATAAAAAGTCTATAAAAGTGAAATTCCATTCAGCTGCACTCAAATATGTTGAGCATAATCTCAAACCAAAAAGTATGTATTATCTGCCCAATTCACAGTAGTATTCAACATAACTGAGGACATTTAAAGCATAAAGTCTGCCCACATTTGAAAAATCTCCCTTCTAGTGGTATCCAGCCATGCAGATAGGTCTAGAGACATCAGCTTCAGAAATGCATGCCTTCACCGCAATACAGTGGAAGTGAATAGCATAGTTTGTAGTTCTCAGATTTTGGAAAAATAAAAATACATTATACAGGATAATTTCTCTCCACAGAGTCTTAGCAAATATGGTTGATACAGATGGCAGTGTTATACAAACTGCAAGTTTGGAGGGGCCCTGGCAGAGCTAAACTTTTCCCTTTATAGTTCACGTCAAAACTTTAACATGATTTTCATCTCTAGACTGGTAGTGCAACACAAGAAAATGAGAATATTGAGCACATTCTCCAACTACGTCAGCCGCTATGGGGAAAATGACATGCTACTGGATACCTAAAAACAGTTCTATACAAGTCAATTTATTCCAAAATACAATTTAAAAAAAAATAAACATAAAATGTAAGCCTGTGTTTTGACGATGCTTGTAAATGAACAATGCTGAACAAACGCTGGCCCGTCACAGAACCAAACTGCTGACCCCTGGGCCGTCAGTTTTCATAGAGACTACTGTATTTCTTGAGACATATTGTTGTTCCAGTGTAAACAGCTCAAAGCAATGTCTTTGGATCATCCAAAGGAACTTGGGAAAATGTTTCTGGAAAGACAAACTGCTCTACAGTTTAAAAGAACAAACTTGATTCCCTTCACAGATGTACACTGGGATGGCCACAGATATCTAAGACTTTGATTTCTTGAAACCTGAACAGATATTTCCATGGCTACATACCACTATGAGAAAGTGAGGGTTTGATGTGGTTTAGTGAACGGATCCTTTAACATTAGTTAATTAATAACAGTTACAAGTCTCAAACGCTTAATAGTTTTACTACTTGCTACTGAGATGGGGGTCACACCTGAGGAGCTCCTTCTGTTGCAGCCTGCCTCCTCTCCCTAAGCTGCCGGTGCAGCAGGGCTTCCACACCGTACCGACGACGGTAACGGCGCAGAGCTTTGAGCTTCTTCAGGTTCTCCCTCTCCTTCATGGACAGACCTTCAGGCCCTGTCAGCAGACTGCTCCCTGAAAGCATCATAAACAAATACAGATAACGCTCAGGGCTGTGAGGGCATAAACATGAGGGTGTGGAATGATTTCCAACAGGTACATAGACCAACCAAAACGTCTAGTTATTAACACATTAGTTGTACATTTACCTAGAGTTTCGTGCTCCACTTTGCGGTTGTGCAGGTATCTGCGCTTTTTCTCCTTAAGCAGGTGCTGCAGTCGTTTGAACTGGTCAATGTAGAGGGACTGAAGCCTGATGAGTTTCTCTCGAGTGATGAGTGCCACCTCCTCTGCTGTGTACACCCCTGCATGCCTGTGATTTACAAAAGAAAATATGTCACTGTAAAGTTACAGAGAAAAGGATTATGTCACAGCTCTACTCTCCATCCACCTCCATCCAATGTGACTATACAATCTTGGATTGAGGCCACATTAAGACATTTTACAATTATACAGTATGCGCAATATGCAGTATATTGTTTTTGCAAAAACATACATATGTGGAAAACATACATAGTTTTATACAAACAGGAATCAGTATGTGTGCCTTTCAATAAAGTTGTAATTTTAGAAAGCCACTGCTGACTTAACCTCAGAAGAAAATGTTTTTCCAAAGATTTTATACTTTTGTTTTCCAAGATCTTTCTTGAGTTATTTTTGCAATCACATTCTGAGACTATAAATCCAATTGAGAAACAGATTTTGCTTGAGGCAGAACATTATTGTCTAATGGAAAAATATAAGATTTAGACAGCGATGTAGATCCAATAATATGACAATGCGAGTTTAGATTAAAAATTTGAGATACAGACGAATAATTCAGCTTACTTCAGGGGATCCTCGTGATCACTGTCAACACTGTCTGCCTCACTGTCAGGATCTCCTCTCCATGTCTGGTCTAGTACCAAGGGACCCTGCTCCTCCTCACTCAGACTGTCCTCATCTGTCCAGAGAAGGTGTAGTTAAAAGTTATAAATCATATTCCCACATATTAACATGAACTGCAAGAGAAATGACACACCATAATACAGACAAAAAGTCAATGCAGTGGAGATAAAGTTGGGTCTACAGTTCTCCCAGTCCAAAACAAGACCCTTTACCTAGAATCCGGCTAGCTTCAGATCGTCCTCCATCAATGCTTTGCATTTCTGCGCGGTTGTATCCACTTAGCTGAGACAACAGTAACTCTGGGGATGGACCAGAAGATGCCTTTCTCATCTGAGCTCGGAGGGCCATGGCATTCCTGCGAGCATGCTCTGCACAGAACGTCACTCTGAAGAACAGAGTCACAAATAGAGTCATTGGAGAAGAGCTGTCGGAAAGGTGCTTGGCTATGTTATTAGGGGTCTAGTTTTTCTGTCCTTCATACTGAGACTTAATAAAGCTGAGGTCTAACTTGTTAAAAAGCTTATTAAATTGTGACTTTCCACCCACCCATCTTTTCTTTCAACTTTTGGTGCAGCATTGGGGCAGCGCTTCCCATTCTTGGCAGAGACGTAACTGCACTGCTTGTATGGAGCATTCTTATCTTCCAAAATGTGTTTGATGCAGTACTCCAGGCCGTCCAGGCGAGGCTGAGAGCATGTTCGCTGGGTAAAGGAGCAGGCCAGGGGCTCCTGAGGACGAGGTGTCTGGGTCACCCGGTTCCGACTTGAAGGCAAAACGTGGATTCGTATCCTGTTCATCGCAAGTCTGCAAAATAGTTAGTTGGAACAATTTGTATGTTAATTGATTAATCGATTGACAGACTAATAACCCAATTATCTGTTTTGGTAGTGTGTTAAAAAATAGCAACCACTCGACATAAAACTGAATATCTTTCAGTTATTCAGGTCAAAGCAAAGACTGACAATTTCACCAGTTCCCCCAGCCTGCCTATGGCCCCCCAGTGGGTAGAAATGGTGATCGGTATAAACAGAGCCCTGGGTATCCTGCTCTGCCTTTGAGAAAATAAAAGCTCAGACGGGCCAATCTTGATTCTTGCCCCCTTATGAGGTCATAAGATGCAAGGTTACCTCCCCTTTCTCTGCCCACCCAAAGAATTTCAATCAAGCAAAGTGGCACACCACCAGCATCCACCATATCCCCCAAGGCTGAACTTTGGGAAAGAGACTTCAGATACAGTATTAGGGGACCACTAAGGTCTATATAATAGAGACTTCAGATACAGTATTAGGGACCACTAAGGTCTATATAATAGAGACTTCAGATACAGTATTAGGGGACCACTAAGGTCTATATAAAAGAGACTTCAGATACAGTATTAGGGGACCACTAAGGTCTATATAAAAGAGACTTCAGATACAGTATTAGGGACCACTAAGGTCTATATAAGAGAGACTTCAGATACAGTATTAGGGACCACTAAGGTCTATATAAAAGCATCCAAAGAGCACCATGTCATGGGCCCTTTAAATTGTAAATGGACTCTTTTTATATAGCGCTTCAAGTCTTAACGATTACTCCAAGCGCTTTTACATGCAGGAACCATTCCCCTTTAATACAGTGGTGGCGGAGGTAGCTTTACAAGGTGTAACCTGCTCATCACACACACACACACACACACACACACACACACACCGCAGTGTCAGTAGTCAACAATTCTATTTGTGTTGCTTGCGAAATAATTAGTCAGCCTAACCTCCTAGCCGGAAAGAAATAAAATATTAGAGCTCAACAGAAATCTTTAAATATACAGCTGACCTGTTGTGACAACAAACCATTTCTCCGTGGGGGTTTCACTGAAAATCTTGCCCCACCCATAGTTTATGGCGAATCCAGGCAGCGTCTCTCAACTGCCGCCGATTAGGGCTCAGCTCTGCTGCTTCTGGACGGGTGCCGAAAAAGTTCCGCTCGCTTGCCACAGTCCTGACACCTGCCAAAGGCTTGCCACTGCAGTGCCGCTCGCCAATCACTGCCCGTATCAGTAACCGTTTTTCATATTAAAGATGGTTTCACATCGCCGCGCGGCAACCTGCCTGCATGCAACAACGTTTAACAAAATGTTGTTTTTTTTAAAGCGGTTCCTGCCGCCCGGCGGTTACCCCCAGAAGTTTAGCACAATCAACTGTTCACGTAGGCGGCAACCGCTTCATACGCGGTGGTCAAAACCGCGTCCCCTCTACCGCCTTCTCTTGATTGAAATGACTGGAAAGGGCGAGTTACCGCGCGGCAGAGGCGGTGGCAGGTCAGGTGGCTTCTCAGATACGCCACAGAGTAACTTTATTACAAGTAAATGTACATCCTTAAACATTTATAACTATCAAGCACCAATCAAATAAAACGTAAGTACTAACGTAAAGCACAAAATGTTTATTTAAAATCTAGCATAAGTAACGTTACATTGTCTTTAACTAGTCTAACCCAGCATCCACATATACAGTATCGCTAAGAAAGCCGCCACACCGCGCTTTAGCTTATGGCTTTAGCCCGCCTCTTTACTGCGTCACTCTTTCAGTTATGGCGTCGCCATCTTTGTCGAGCAGTTGCTAACACTAGCTCCTTGCTAGTTTTTAAAATGTGCGGCGAAGATCGAGTTTTGCTGACCGACGGCAACATCTGGTCGTCTTTTTTGATATCATCGAAGTGGCTCGGTGCCGAAGATGAACACAAACGCATTTTTGGTTTATAACCGCTTACCTTCCTCGCAGCGATACGACAGGGGTTAGCTTCCGAAACACACTACGTCGGTTTTCCCTTCTTGCATTAACCACTGCAGAAACAAGCTGAGCCCGCCCACTTAGGGTTCTGATTGGCCAAAGCTCTAGGTATTTCATTGGCCCACTAGCTATTTCATTGGCGCACAAGCTGCCAATCAAACTGGCTTCAACAGTAGATATCTTTTCCACCCTCAGCACTGCAGTGAAGTTCTATAAACTTCCCTATTGTAAAAAATAAAATAAAATGTAATGCAGCAAGCGTTTTCTTAAAATATTTATTGACTTTAATTGAGAATAAAGCAACCACATTATATCAAAAAGAACAGTGTTCACATATGTTTTAACTAAAAACAAATAAAATCCCAAAACGTTTCATTTCCAGACCTGAGTGTCACTAAAAACACCAAGACGTGAAAAAAAACATGAAACTTATTGTAGCTATGTAATTTTGCATTGTTAGGTTGCATGAGTGTCTTCCATTATTCTGACATGTGATTTCTTATGAAATGCGTGTCCTTTTATTATGACTTTCCTCACAGCATGAAGTTAATACTTAAATTGGAAGATCTGTGCATCTCCAATAAGATTATTTTCAACAATGGAAATATCTATTTTAATAGTCTAACCATTAGACATGAAACACTTTGTCATTTGCATTGTAGGCAAACCTACTGAGATAAATATTCAGTGCATTTACTGTTTCCCTGTTACAACCAAAAATTGAATAACCAATAAAAGCAAAGAGCTGCACTCTTTCCAGCTTATCTTCCATATAATCAAGGGAACAAAAATATCTGCCAACAGCTGATGATTTCTTGTACTGCATTACTGTGAACTGCCTAAAACAAGGTTTTTGATCAAACAAAGCAGTAATACTATACAATCAAAACCACATGAGCTTAGTATGAATTCAATGTACAAATTTTCTTGCCAAAAAGTGGCAACCCTCCCACTAGATTTAACACAAATTAATCATTAATTTAAGAGCATATTATGCATTATACTCATGACTCTTTAGTGGATGTATGCTGATAACCTGATTTACACAACTAAATGAATCATGGTCTGTGGGTGGATTATTAACAACCTGAAGCGGAATAACTTCTGTTTTCTTTGAAGGTATGAAGTCAAAAGATTTTTTTACATGATTAAATCACACCAGCATGATTTGACAGATTTCAAAGATCCCCAAAGGGAAATGCAGAAATAAAAGAAGATCGTTGAAGATGGACAGATGGCATTTGATTAGACTTTGATATAGTGTATTGTGAATACTTTTATTGTAGATTGTGCTTAATATGGTCGCCACAAAGGGAGCTTTTCCTCCCGGTTTCAGGGCGCTGCCGATGCTAACATGATAAATGTTGTCATGTTGTCCATCCATATATATTGCCTATGTCTTTCTTTGCATTTAGCTGTTATCACCATAAAAAGACTTGCCCTCCAGAGCACACTGATGAACAAGTGACAAATTACATGACTTAAAAACTCACATTTCCTCTCTAGTGGGATTTTTTGTTGGAAATTCCTTCATTTTGACCATGTAGATATGTTTCAACTCTTTGAATAGATGGATATCCTTGGTATGGACTTTGTCCATTAGTGTAATCATTTGAGAACTGAATATGAATATTTTACAACCATTTAAAACAATGACTGCAACACTCAAAAATCTAAAAACAAAAAAAGTACAAGCTTACTTAATTTACAACTTTTTTTTGTTGTTGCACTTTTTTCATAACAAAATGTAAAAAATATTTCATGTTTGTTTTAAACATTTTACAGTCTTTGTACAAGTTCATCAAATAATGAAGGAAATACATTTGATAAATACCAGGGATGGGCACTCACCTATTTATTCTTTTAGGTTATGGCTGTTTAAAAATATAAGGAGGAAAATATTTAAAAAGAAAAATAAGACAAAAACTTTGAAAAGATGGCTTTAGAGACATGCACTCTCAAACTAGCCTGTACAGTCTTGATGAAGAAATATCCCTCTGCCAAAAAAAGAACAAAGAGGGAGAACCTTAAAAAAAGGTAAAAAAGGGGAATATGTTTTTTTTTGTTTTTTTTAAAGCATTCAATTAATAAATAACATATTATAAAAACATTATAAAAAACAATTGGTAAGAAGACCTAAAATGTACGTGTGATGGAAATATTTGAGTTTCCTCATGATTTCAAGACGCCTTCCAAAACAGCATTGCTAAAATTACCAGGTCCCATCATCACATTTCATTTGAGTAAAACAGAAGAGCAAAAGATATTATCTACACTTTCCTGTATTTTTTTTTCCCCCTCACATTTTGCAAGCTTTTAAAGCCTCTCATTATTGCCCCACACATGTAAAAAGAAAAAAGGTTGCAAACCCATTTATCCCACCAGTACATTTCATTGCTGTCACTAAAGCCTGTAAAAAATAGTTGGGCTAATTTAAAAAATAACATTATACAATACTTTATGTAACAAGATGGATGTTCGGGATGTCAAGCACAATGTATATAATATGTCTCCTGACGAGGATCTTATTTGGGTAAGGGTGGCAGTGGGGGAGGCGGTTCTGAAGGGAGGGGCGGGGGCCTGGGGTTGGTCCCTCTGGAGCCCCCACTGTAACGGTATTCCCCATATTGGGATCTGTAGTCAAACATGGACGGCTGGGATGGCTGGACCCCTTGTGCACTCAGAAGCGAGTTTAGCATTTCAAAAGTGTCCTGGTACTCGTTTGACTGGGCTCCGCCAGCTGCACCGTGCCCATTAGTGTCTGTCTTGTCACCTTTGGGGTGCGGATAGATCCCTTGGTGGTGGGGGAGGCCCAGGGCGGGGAGAATGTCAGGGCCGTGACCCAGAGTTTGCCCAGAGGAGGAAGAAAGGGACGGCAGCTGGTAGGGATTCCTAGAGGACTTGCTGGCTTTAGAGGCGGGGTAAGTGCCTGCTGTGGGATCTTGGGAGTGTGTCCTCTTACGTGATGCAGAAGAGGACGAAGAGCTCATTCTAGAAGAGTCGCTGGGGACTTTTTTGCTGCTTCCGACAGCCCCACTAGAACTAGATGAATGTTTGTGTGAAGAGGACAGTGAGGCACCCGTAGAGGAGGAATGGTGGTGGTGGTTAGACCGGTCCCTGTGCTTGTCCTTGCTCTTACCCTCCTCTCCTGAACTCCCCCTTTGCTTCTCAGGCACTCGTATTCTGACTTTGATGTCCTTTTCCTGACCTCGGGCGCCTCCACTATGCCCGCCGCCTCCTCCCCCTGCTAGGGGTAAGCGCATTTTGAGAGAGGTCCTCTCGTGCCTCTCTTTCTCCAGGGGGATTTTCAGAATTATGGGCGACGGGTTGTCAGAGGAGGAGGAGCTGGACTGCTGGTGGTGATGTGGCTGTTTCTCCTTCCTCTGCTGCTGACCAATGAGAGCCTGGGCAGCGTTGGCATAGTCCCTCTTCACGCTGGCCTCCATGTTCTCTAGCTTTCTCTTCTGGGCAGCCAGGACGTCTGCGTTCTTGGCCCGGTACTCACTCAGCGACACCTTAGCTGGGACGTGAACATCGTTGTTGGGCTGCTGCTGCTCCGATCCAGCCTGGCCTTTGCCACTCCAAGTCGGGGCGCTGCCAGATTCACCCCGGTCCTTGTCAACGATGGACGAGGAAGAGGAGGCGGAAGGTGGAGCCGAGAGGCTCATCAAGCCTGCCAAGGTGCTCTCTGATGACGCCATAGAGATCATGCTCATCATGGTGTCCCTCTGGTCCCCCTCCTCCTGGACTTTTGGCTTGGCTTTTGGGGTCTGACCTCCAGCCTGGCAGCCAAGAAAGCAGACAATCACAGCAAAGTCAGCTACCAATAAATGTCCACACAATGCAGGATGTCTTGGCCATACTCCGTAGGTTACAAAGGATCAATTGACTAAATAAATAAATAAATAAGTAAATAAATTGGTACCTTCCAGTTGCGAATCCGTTTCAGACGGCTGGGTGTTTTTTCCAGAATCTGCAGGAACTCATGTGTGAGCTCTGAAAGAGGTTATAAAGAAGTGAAGACAAGATCAGCAGGAGAAAGTTAAAATGCTTCAGATTAAGTAACTGATGTATGACTTTTAGGTCCTTTTTTTCTATCTATACTCAAAATGAACTGAACGACGAGGTGGTTAACAGCACGTACCATCCAGCAGCTCGAGGGTAACTGTGGGATCCACATACTCCCACCAGTGTTTGCCGTCTGTGGACACAGGGATCTCCCAGTTGGACCATTTGCAGGCAAGATGGATGCACACACAGGCCACGACAGGCGGACTGTACTGCAGGCAGAACGTGGTCAAGTGAAGACTACGTGGCAGGATACATCCCATAAGGCAATAAAAAACAGAAACGGGAGGGGGGAGGAAAGAGAGCAGACATATTGAGTTAGAGGATTATACACAATAAACGCAAAAGATATGAAAACATGCTGCACTATTTCACTGTTCATATAAAATTACAGAAGCTTATGTTTAACAGTGAACTGTGAATATACCTGTTAGTGGCCATAAAGTATGACGTTTGAGCAAGATCCTTACTCGCTGGAACAACAATAGAACAAAAAAACACACTTAAAACCTGCGAGTTAACCATTTTACAGCAAACTTCATACAATGCTGAAATATACAAAGAGAATGTAGCTAAATTGAAGAGCTGGTGCTCACCTCTGACGAGCTGAGTGCACTTGACGACATGAGTATGAGGATGATCAATGGTGATTTCAAAAGCTGTAATAAAAAAAAGGGACAAAAAGAAACAAGTCCTGATAAATTAAATGAATAGTCAAACTAACATATGCACCAAATAGATTTCAATCAAGTCCCTGGAAACCAGAAAATGTATACGGTTATATATCAAACTAAGTGTTGCGGAGAATAACGTGGAATATCACTTTGCATGGGGTCTTCCAATAACATCCTGGACGATATGAAAACAAAAGATGAATGTGAAAACCACCCCCCCTCCTCAACCCCAGTGCATGACACCGAATCTTGTTTAAAAAGTAAAAACACAATTTGGTGTATTAAAATAAAGCCACTGTTATCTTCTTCCACTGTCTACAAGCTTGAAAACTTGGCAAAGGATTAAGTCGGCAAACATACTAAAAAGCATCATTTGTGATGATGCAATTCATCACATGGTCCTCAAACGCTTGGCTAAAAATATGTAGACAAGAACCAAAGAGGGAAATGTAAAAAGTTATGGACATAATAGAAACAAAAGCGGAAACGCTGTAATGCAACAGTGGGTAAGTGCTGCTAATATGAAGCGAGAACATCTCTTTCCTGTGCTGCTAACCGCATAAAAGGCTTTCTGTGGACAAAAGTAAAACAGGTTAGCACAATTTTTATAATCACATGTGTTTCTGGAGGGAAATCAAGGGACCCAGTTCTTCCTTCCCAACTTACCCAAGGTCTGGAGTATTATGCTCTCAAGAATGACCAGGTCTTGGGCTTGTTGCAGGTAGGCCTGAAGTTGAGAGGACAGGCACATTACTCACTTGGAGGCCTCTATCCGTTGACAAACACATTAAATCTACCTTTAATGTAGAGCTGAAGACGCCTCACAGATAAGTATTGAGACGATTACAAGCTACACAGTGAGCAAAGATGCTTTTTGTTTTACAGCAGCTAAAATCACATTACCAGCGTGACTTGGAACATACACAGACAGTGGGGAAATATTTGTCTTTTGCTCTCGACCAATGTATTAAGAAGGTACACCACCTGTGGTAGGGGTAGGCGATCTGGCCAAAAAATATCAGAATACACAGTCTGCTTAATTCTCAATCACAATGCATGTTCTAAATTGTGATATTTCATCTCAATTTTAAAATACCTTGTAGACTGTAGCCAGACTTGAAATAGCCCATGCATTTGCACCATTAAGTCACAATATTGCAATGAAGATACTACACAGATTACACAAAATAAAATGAATAATCACAAAAGAGAAGATGCTACACATTTTCAAAATGGTGATTTAAACCTGAGTTGAAAACAGAAGTCAAAAGATAACATAACCACAAAAACACTTTCCAAGAACTCATAACTCAAGTAGAAAAGTAGCAAAATGTAAACACAAAACAATACTTAATAAAAATTGTTTATTGTCAATGATAACCGTTTTTAATTTTGTCTCGCAGGGTGCTGCCGCTTGGAGAATATTCTTTAAAGAATAATCCGCCATTCTCACATTGCGTCATTTATAATACTTCAACCAAGAAAGAGCTATGTGAAGTAATTTGTCCAATCAGCATAGCCATTTAGTTGGCAACATCACTGGGTTTGTTTACGTAGCGCAGATCTTAGTTAATGATGTGATGTGAAGTTCGGAAACAGAATTAGAGGGCATTTAATACCGCAATCTCCTGGCATGGCCTGAAAAGTAGATTGCGGGTGCCTTTAACACCGATCATGACCTAAAATCGTCAGACCGCCCACCCTTTACCTGAGGTAACTCAAAACAAAAGACCCCCTCAAACAATTGTACCCAGTTCAAATGCAATTTGAAAAGCAACTGTTAACTTATTACCAAAATACATTTCATATATAAGCATCAAAGCTGCTTCTAGAGAAACATCTCTTCTAGAAAACAAAATTGTGATGAAGATCATCACAAATTCAAGCAACATAAAATGCAGTAGCTTAAAAAGATGGCCCTCAGTCAAAGTGCTTATATATATATATATATATATATATATATATATATATATATATATATATATATATATATATATATATATAAAAGCACTAAATAATAATAAATAAATGAGCATGTTTAGTGTTTACTGTATTTCACCTTCTACACCAAAAGAAATTCCCTGCAATCGCAAGCATTTTTGACAATAAATTTCTGATTAAACCGTAATATTGTGGCGATTGAATCAATACCCCATAAGGTAAGCTCAGGAGGAGACAGTGCAGGCGATTGTGACTACAGGCCAACACTTACATCACTGCGTACATCTGGTGGAGGATCCTGAGGATCGAGGCATGCATGGGCCACCTTGATAACATGTTCCAGCTTCCGGGGCTGCTCCTCGACCTTTGCAGCGAGAAAGAGTGCGGCGGGAGATATAACCTGGCGAGGAAAACCAAAATAAGTACATTAGTTGATTAACACGAGTTAACTAGACCCTTGTAGCGGGGACTTGCAAAACAATACTTACATTTCTGTGAAATCTAGTGAATGACTGGACCATGTAGAATCGATGCATGTACACGATGGCTGTATTAATTGTAAGTTGGGACCTGATACATGGCATTTAAGGACAATGTGGCAAACAGTAACAGAACACAACACATACATTGACTGTATATCGCGCATATAACTGGGGCCATTGGTCTACATGTAAAATAACACAAAATAGCAATAATTAATGCGTTATAAAACTCAATATCATATCAGTGGCAGGGCAACTAAAACCCCGGCTAGCTTCGCACGCATCTCAAGATGTTAGCCGGAAGCAGTTTTCGTACATTATACATGGGTAGACTCTAAAGATAAAACATGTAAACACTCAAACACACGAATAACTAAATGTTTCTTAATATCGTTGTTCCACTGTAGATACACTTTCTTCACTAACATGAACAGTAAGAGGCAGAGCTAATGCTAACGTCGTGAAGGCCCGCCGAACACACAGGCCTTCATGGCCCCGGTTTTTGCCTACTACGCCGCTCTCAGATAACACTGGCACGCTAACGTTAACGTGGTAAAATCACAAACCACCGTCTGAAACATATAGAAAACATATAAACACATACAAAGCCTTCGAACTAAACACAATAGCAACGACCAGCCATGCTTTCCGCCTAACCGGTTTCACGACAAGCTAAACTTCGCTAGCTAACAAGCTAATGTGGCTATGTGAGCCGCAAGTCGTCCCCCGACAAAAGATACACATTGAGCCGCTGTCCCATGTCCTGGAGCAGGTTCGCTGCCTGTTGTCTGTAGGACAGTTCCTTGTCAGGATCAAGTCCAGCACGCCGAGATGGGCTGTTCTCGATCTGTTGTCGTGTGTAGTACCATTTGTTATTACAGCTTACAGGGAGAGAACTTAACGAAGCCGCCATCACTGACAAGGACGATAGTTTAAAATTTCTGCGCGTCACAGGAATATACGTCACACTGGGTTTTAACGTAGGTGTAATTCCACTAATGACCAGCAGGGGTCACCAAAACAACCAGATAGATAGATTGAAAGATAATTAAATAGATAGATAGATAGATAGATAGATAGATAGATAGATAGATAGATAGATAGCAGCAATAAAGCAGCAAAAATAAAAATATAAGTGGACAGACTGAACGGTTGAATTCACAGTATTTCACATAAGAAATAATGGTCAGGTGGTAGAGCGGTCGCCTACCAATCAAAAGGTTGTTGGTGCGACCGCTGGCCCTGGAGTTCCACGTCAAAGTGTTCTTGGGCAAGGCACTGATTATGTGCCATCGGTGTGTGGCACCTTGTACGGAAGCCTCAGCCACAGTGTGTGCAGTGTGTACCTGTGTGTGAATGGTTCCTGTACTGAAGTTTGATAAACATTGATATTGCTCGAGTCAGTTGTGGTGTGTGGTTTACAGCAGGAAGTAAGAACCTGCAGTATCTCCTCCTTCAACATCTGTGCTCACAATATTCAGTGGGATGTTGAGTATGAATCCCCACATCAAGATTCAAGTCTTCATAAGCAAATGTGCAGGTCTTTCAGGATCTTATCAGGTTAAAACTCAATACCTGAATGTTTTATGCCTCCGTCAAGTCTAAAGTAACTCGAGTTCCACAGCATCCTAGTTTAAGTCTTTAGTTTTGTAACTCAAGTCTGAAAAATCTTAAATCTACACGTCTGTAAATCACAGACTACAGCAATACTACTGTTTGCAGTCAATGCAGTACTTTCTTAGGTATTTTTACTTTCATAGCACAACTGCAAGTGAATTTCCAAATCCAAATCTACAATTGTAAATGCTACTTGATCATGTAATAGTTTGTGACAAGACTATAAAACATAATTATACTACCCCTGACACATTTTAATGCACGATACCCTGAAGTGTTTTCATCATTGGTTAAATGGTTATAGGTTTATTAATGTCCACGATACCAACAGGACTTGGTGACATTATTTGTTGTGCTGAGGAAAATGAATACAGGTGACTAATTATGAAATATGTTCACTTGAATCATGACAGTGATTCTCTATGAATAGATGCAGATAAAAAAAAACAACCAAGATATCAAAAAATTTAAAACAATTTATTTTAAACCAGAAAATGTTATAAAATGGACAGATAACTGAAAAAAGTAAATGCAATCCCAAAGAGAAAACACAGAAATAATAGCCTCCGTTGAATCAAAAGTACAGTTAAATACTCAAAGTACAAATAAGTGAGTTCAATTATTTCAATGGATTATTTGAAGGGGGTAAAAAGATGAACTGCATTACTTACCAATAAACTGAAATACTACCATAAACTTTACACGTTTGCTGTTAAACCTTACTTTGATTTTCTTGGTCTTTGAAGGAGTGTTTTACACATTTTCATATCCATGGCTTAACATTTCCAATTTCCTTGTTGCATGGAATATAATGAGGATATTTTTAGATACGGGGTTGTTGTTTTTTTAGTTCCTGGAAACTGTAAGAGTTGATACAATTTGAGTTTTGTTTCCATTCTCATCTCTATCCAACAGGTAAGTACCTCACTGGTTTCTGACCTGCTCGTCTTAGTTATAACTTTAATAGTCTATTCAAAGTTATGCGCTCACCAAAAACTTCCAAAATGTTCTAATCTGGGTTTAGGACAACTTTTACCAATCAAAGATTTCGACCATTCACGCTTGCTGCAGCTGTTTTACAAGAAAACGCATTCCTTGGTTTGACTTGTTCCCATTTTCTGCTTGATTTGGGGAATTTCAAAGGGTTAGAAGCACCATTTGGATTTAAGATTATACAGCAAGAAATCACCTGAGACACAGAGATCCAATTCTTTCCCCTAAACCGTGTTCCTGTGATAAAGATTGATTATTGGACTTAAACGCAGCTCAGAGTAAGTTTAGGAACGAGGAGTAGAACAAAACCTCTGTTACAGAGAAGCTAATATTGCTGCCCTGCATTTTATTAACTCCAATTCCTTAATAAAAGTAACAATTGAAAGATAACATGCTTGGAAGCCTCCCAGGTGTGAGAAAATGATGCCCCAGTGAATAATAAATAGGTGGTTTGAACATTATCCACTGATGTGAGGCTCAGTAAATAATTGGGAGCTATTTATATTTGTTTGTATTTCAAACCGGCCGGCAGGACGGTTCGCTGCATGTCATTCCGCTATTCTCTTTCCATTACTATTTAAAATTAAATGATCCAACTCACCCATTTATCTTTGCATTTAATTATACTTTTGAGTTACAGGAATCCCGTTAGTGACATTTGTCATCTTACGGGATCTCTGTTGTGCCGTAATGAAAATGCTTTACAAAAAAACACAGGCTCTAAGCTATTATTCACTCTTTCCAAATCTTTCAGCCCGCTTCATTTTCTTTGCCTGTAGAAAAAGACAAAAAAACATCAACATTATTACACAATCACTCCTCATTCCCACTGGTCTTTTTAGCTGACCACTACTGTTTAACAAACAATACATGCATTTGTAAAGAAAAGGAAAAGCCATATTCACCTCGACATCGGCTGAAACAGCTACACCTGCTGTGACCCCAAACCTCTCCTTCCTCTTTTTCAGCTTCTCATCCTCTTCAATCTAGTAATAAAAACGCCAAATGTAAGACTCAAAAGTGCAGAAAAACAATATGTTAACATGTTTGTTTGTTTTTTAAATCATCTTTTGGAAATTGATCTTAACACCTTAATTCAAAAATGAGAAGAAAAAAAAAACAACCATTAAAGGACACCCATTATCTTTGTGAATGAATAATATATTGTACATAAATAAATGTTCTTCCTTAAAATACAGGGGGCATAAGTATACACCCCCTATGTTAAAATACAGGGGCATAAGTATACACCCCCCTATGTTAAAATACAGGGGGCATAAGTATACACCCCTATGTTAAAATACAGGGGCATAAGTATACACCTCTATGTTAAAATACAGGGGCATAAGTATACACCCTATGTTAAAATACAGGGGCATAAGTATACACCCCTATGTTAAAATACAGGGGCATAAGTATACAGGGGCATAAGTATACACCCCTATGTTAAAATACAGGGGCATAAGTATACACCCCTATGTTAAAATACAGGGGCATAAGTATACACCCCTATGTTAAAATACAGGGGCATAAGTATACACCCCTATGTTAAAATACAGGGGCATAAGTATACACCCCTATGTTAAAATACAGGGGACTAAGTATACACCCCTATGTTAAAATACAGGGGCATAAGTATACACCCCTATGTTAAAATACAGGAGGCATAAGTATACACCCCTATGTTAAAATACAGGGGCATAAGTATACACCCCTATGTTAAAATACAGGGGCATAAGTATACACCCCCCTATGTTAAAATACAGGGGCATAAGTATACACCCCCCTATGTTAAAATACAGGGGGCATAAAGTTCCCTTGACCTTTGGAATTAAAATAGCCCCCCCACATTACGAACGACTTTAATGGGAACTTTATCAGGATGCATAGTATCCTGATCCATGAAATAACTGGCCTTCAAAAATAAATATCTGCCTGCTTCCATGGGAATTTAACATTGGGGGGTGTATATTTATCCCCCTGGTATTTTAAGGAAGAACATTCATTTATGTATAATACATTATTCATTCATTAAGATAATGAGTGTCCTTAAAGGTTGGATTTTCTTCATTTTTTTAATTAAGGCATTAAGATCAATTTCCCAAAGATGATTTTATTATTCCTCTTTTTAGTCAACTTAAGCTTCCTATACTCATGAGCTCAGTCACCTTTTGTGAAACGGATGAAACGTTCATGCCAAATCGTTCTGCTCTCTTCTTCAGCTGATCGACGTTCACCTTTATGAGACATAAAAACATTCAGATTAACATTGTCTCATTAACTGGAGGAATCAAAAAAATGTGACAACTGAATGATTCAACACTTACAGTAGCTTTGCTGTTTGCAACGCCGCCTGTTTGGGAGACAGATTAATGAAATTGTGGGGTGAGAAGCAGCAAAACATAACAAAAACATTGAAACCTTTAACATTAAACATGAAAAACATGTTAAAGCTACAGATGTGCTCAAAATCCTTGGTATAGCTTTTAATTCCATAATATTTATGCTTTGGGAACACTTCACATTCAATTCCAAATCAAAACATGACCAAAATTGATCAAGTTTGTGTTCTACCTTTACAGAAAGTGAAGAAAAAGGAATATTAGGCTGTTTAAAAAATAGCAGTATTTGCATTTTTCTTTACAAACTCAAACATTTACTGTATAAAGTGAAAAATGTCTTGAGGTATTGCTTTACTTTGAGTCACTGCACTAATATTTAGTTCCATAACCATTATTTCTGAGAACTGCTTCACATCTGGGTTGCATGGAGTCACCTGTGAACAGGTATTCCAGCCCAGGACCATTGAACTACATCCCACAATCCCTCTGCATTACTGGGTTTGGCCTCAGAAACCGCATTTCTGATGTCACCCCCCCAGTGTTCTATGGGATTGAGGTCTGGGGGCTGGGCTGGCCACTCCATAACACCAATCTGGTTCACCTGGAACCAAGACTTGGCTCCTTACTGGTGTGTTTTGGGCAGCATAACCTCTTCAAGTATTTTGATGTATTGAAACTGATCCATGATCCCTGGTATGTGATAAATAGGCCCCACACCACAGTATGAGAAACACCCCCATAACCACCATGCTTCACAGTGTACTGTGGCTTGAATTCAGTGCAGGGGGGTTGTCAGACAAACTGTCTGCAGTCCCTACACCCAAAAAGAACAATTTTGCTCTCATCAGTCCACAGAATCTTGCGCCATTTCTCATTCGGCCAGTTAATGTGTCCTTTGGCAAATTTCAACCTCTTCAGTACATTAGCAATGTCTGGAACAACTCGTTTTGCATAGTATTTTCAGTGTGAAATGCACTAATTATTTTGACCATTGCCCTTTCAATTATAGATTCAATTCCACAGAATGAGCAGCCTGCATGTCATGACTGTTAGTAAATTATTTGCCATGTAGAAATATCACTTCTACCAAAAATTATGATTTATGAGGTTAGTGATGTTGGACTGCTATTATTTTGAACACAACTGTACGTGTTGCCAAAAGCATGATGATATAGGATGGTGTTATGGTACATTCTAGCAATTTCAGACTAGTGAAAGTCAGTTTTGTGAAAGAGCAAAGAGGGACAACAGACCTGGAGCGGGACTGGTATTCTCTGTGGAGTCCCCAAACCTGAAGAACAGGAGAATAATCATTTCAACACTGTTAAGTACATGTATTCATAGCATAAATCCAATTTATACCAACTACTTGGGTATAATTTTTTTTAAAGTTTTGGCTACCATTTCCACTTTCATTTTAAAGTGTAAAAGGTTCAAACATCTGGTGTTAGTCGTCATATTTTTCCTTCACTTTCCAAAATGTCAATAATATATTTTTAGGGATTAAAGATGTAGTGTAGACCTGGGGAGGGAATCTCTTGGCACCTCATGATTGATTCAGAGGCCAACGATTCGATTCTAAACAGATTATTGATGCAACAATTTTTTATGTACATTTCCATGCGTGATTTTTAAAATATACATATAAATCTGAGTTTGTTTGATTTTGGCATATGCAGTAATTGTCACACACAAGTTGTAATGAAATGTTTTGTCTACTGAGGTTTTTATTGTGTAGTTTTTCCATGCTTAAGCCTTAAACATGCCTGTGAAAGTCCCCTTCTCTCACAGTAATCTTCCATGTTAGAGGCTCAGTCAGGTTTAAAAGGAGAAGAATTGGCTTCTTACAACATGAAACATGAGGTGGTCACATGTAATGTGATAAAGTAGATCAACAGCCTTTTTGTGTTTTGCTTAATTATTGTATGTACTGTATGTCTTATTAGATCATGTGTATATACACAAATCTTGTTTTTTCCTTTTGGCCATTTTTCTTTCTCTTGCCTAAACTCTAAAATAATAATCTAATCTAAATAATCAATTATTAATGCAATGATTATTGTTCCCACCCCTAGTGTAGACTGGGTAACCCCAGCCTGATCTGCCAGTGATTTGATTTGGCCCTGCAGCTCAGGCTGGAAACCCGTAAATTTTTCTATCCTGCTTCCGTTACAATGTTGCGGAACGATCACAAACTGGCTTATCCACCCGGCACGCTATTGGCGGGTTTAACACGATGACAATAGAGAAGCGACGATAAGCAGCTTTTTGTTTACATTCAACAAGGCGGCCACCGAAGTGCACTAACCCGTTGATGCCGCTGTCGCTGCTACGTCCCCCGGATCGTTGGTCTGATTGGTGGAAGGACTATCCAACTGCGTAAAGTCATTTGAACTAAGCCCGCTGATCACGCCTCTTGTGCAGAGACAATACAGAGCAGACTCCCCAGACTAATATTCAATCTTAAAACATTGAGCTTAGTCTGGAGATAGCCAGACGAGTTGTAGTGTAGAACATGTACACTTTCCAATAGAAGAGAATGTTTTGCATTGTAACAAAAGGATAGTTTTTTTTTTTTTTTTTTTAAACTAACTGCACGTGCTGCACTTTATTTTTTAAACTCAGTATACTTTCTGGGTTTTTGCTAAACTCATCTTAGTTCATGGGTCCCATACCCATTGATCTCAAGTGGGCCAAACCAGTAAACCACTCCTGAAAGATCAGAAACTTTCTCTGCCACAAAGTTTCTTGTCAGCTTGATGTTGGCAAACTCAAGTTGCTTCTGCTACAACAGGGTTCTAAGGCCATCGTAGGGGGAAAAATATTGTTACGGACTCAAGAGAAAGGGGTAATATTCTAAGAAAAATCTCAAAAATTCTAAGATTAAAGTTGTAAATTTACAGAAAAAGAACTCTAAAATTAATAATAGAACCACAGTCACTGGCTTAACAGAAAAACTTCATTAAAACCACTGATCTGAGATTAAAGTGGTGAAATGGAGTTAATCACTTCTCTACGTTTGACACCCTTGCTTTAAATCATATGTAGTGAATGTAGTGATATTTTTTACGCATTAGAGCTAACGTTTAACTATTTTCAAGCATAAATGTTAATTAAGTTGTTGTGGAATGAGTGAGACAGGGCGGCTGTGAAGCTTCTGTTGAGACCACGTTGACAATAACCTGTTTACGGTATCCCAGGAAAGAGCCTGTGAATGCTTTGTTTCTGTATGTCTGTAAGAATATATTTTGGTTATTTATTCATAATTTGATATGGCTATGTGGGTGTCTTAATGTGATGTGTTTTGTATATGTGTTACATGTTTTATGTATACTTTATGTGGTGTTGTGTGGAAAGAAGATGTGTCCCATTATCTCTATGGGACAATAAAGACTATCTTTTTGTAATATAATGAGCATAGTAAGCGTTCTCTCTCCCAGATCATATTATCTAAAACCCCTTAAAACTGGACACACTCAATGAATGCCTCCCTGCAGAGGAAAAAAATGTATGCGAGTATAACTACGGTAAGTATGTTTGGTCAAAGTTGAACGAGATCATCATACAGTGATGTTGCTGCATCCCCCAATCAAACGAGTGAGTGCAATGTTATCGTTACTAATACAAGTGACGCCCAAAACTACTTACATAAAACTGTAACTAGCCTGGTGAAGTCTTACCTTGCTGCACGTATGGCCTTTTTGCTTTCTGCTGTTGCAGGCAGGTTGAAACGTTCAGCTCTCTTTAGTAGTCTCTGCTCAACAAAAGATTTTAAAATCAGAACACAAGCAACTAGCGGAGGTATTGGTACTGCTGATGAATATTTGCAAATGTGTAATGAATCTAATATATATTTATGGGTTTGTGAAGAGCTCTGAAAGTTCATGTGTAGGGGTGCCACGATTCTCCAGATCCTCCTTTGATTCTAAGGTCACGATTTGATTCTCGATTTTTACTTCATCTCGTTTAAAGCGACTTTTCGACTAGACCGGTATGTATTAGTCTGACCTTTGTTCACAATGTACCACACTACTTTGTCAAATTTAAAACATTTAAACAATATAACGTAACAATAACATATCTTAATTGGAAACAAGAAAATTTGTCAATAAAGTAAAAAGAAAAGTTTAGCGACTATCCTGAGGGCAGACGCTTCGCACCACAAAGAGTTTGTTGTTTGAAGCCCCCAACGTCGTCTTCCAGGCAGCGCTGCCTGAAAGGCACTAGGATTAGGCAATGGTTATGGTTGAAGACGGTCGCAGCGCTGCCTTGAAGGCTCAGTTGGGGGGTTAAAACACCATTAAGCCAGCACAGCAGCTGAGCAGACAGATAGTAAAGAGGGCAACTCTAAGTTGTTGCTCTCTCCAATATAAGCTGCTCTGTTTAGGCTACTAAACGTGTATGCAGACTGAAATTCAACCGTGTGGTTTTGTTGGGACAAAAATATCCGCTAGCTGCTAGACTAATGTGCAATGGTAAACACACAGAATATAGTACACGCACATAGCAGAACTTGCAAACTGTTGCTTTTTTGTGGACAACGTGAACATTGTAACCATCAATCCAAAATACTTTCACACTTCAGTGAAAGAGAAGGGGGCTCAAGTTCTGTCGATGGGTCTCCAGCATCTGCAGTTGCCATACTATGTTTTGACTGGCTCTAGCTAAGTTACAGGAGGTTGACTGACGCAGCACTTAAACGCGTTTTTTTCCGCTTGACAAAACGACCAGACGTGACATGGGCGTAACAGTATTGACAATTCCATTTTTGAATTCGATATTCAAGATTGTGACTTAATTTCGATCGATTTTGATTTAAAATCAAAACTGTGACACCCTTATTACTGTGTATTGAATTTCGTTTTTGAGAGCCCAATATGTCACATTGCACAGATTGAAGGCTTCCAATCAAACTATTAGTGTATAAAAACATGTCATACGTACTTCACCGGAAGAGGATGGTGGAGCTATTTTCACCACTTTCTTATCAGCAGGTCTGAAAGAAGAAAACATGAAAGGAAGTGGAATGACTACAGATTGATTGCTGGGGAAAAATTAATGACCCAGTTTAAACCTGTTTATCAATCTGGGGCTGACCATGTGGGGCCTTTCTACACCAAACCTGAACAATAATACTCCACATGTGAATCCGTTTAGACCTGATGTACGCATATTGGGCATGACGTGAATTTCAGCCACATAGCCCAACCCTAGGTTCAAGATTGTGGTTTATAGCGTAGTCATAAATAAACATTACTACCTATTCCATTTTGGAAAGTGTGATTAGTTGCAGACAGTTGGGAGACGCTTATCTTAGCATAAAGACAGGAAGCAGGGGGAAACAGCTGGCCTAAAAGCTCCAAAAATTAACACGTTATATTTTGTTTGTGAATATACTTACGGCTGGCACTCAGTAGGCTCAGAATCCTTTTCGTCTTTTACGTCGTTAGCACTCTCAACTTTAGGAAAGTCCTGAAAGGAAAATGGAAACGTGTATCACTACTTCACAAAATGTTTTAACAAGGTCTGCAAGGGGAATGGAAAGCATCAACAATCGTTACCTCTGTATCCTCTGCCAGCACGTCATCAACATCCACATCTTCCTCTGTTTGGATTATGGGATAAAGACATTTCACACCACCAGAGAGCAGAAAGAAAGACAGGACCAGATGGAGAAAAAACAACAGTGTTTTAATCACAATAAGGAATCCATACAGGACAAGGAACAAGACACAGTCTCACTATACATTTATACATAACAGCATCTCATTTCAAAGTGATCAAGTCCATGTGCTTCTCATAACACTTCATCCACACACTTGCATTTTTATACAATGTCTAAAGGTGAAGGATGTTGCCTCACCGTGCTCCTCCAGATAGGCTTGCAGTCTGGCAATGAGCTCTCCTTTGTTTCCCTTGGTGTCCAGACCTCGGGCCTCGCACTCCTGCCTCAGTTCAGCAAGCTAAAACAACAGCAGACAGATACAGTGCTTTTATTACAACAACCACCATTTAACAACCTTGTCTTGATTTTAACAATTACCAGAGAGCTCAACAGTGTGGTTCCGGAAATGAAAAAGCCCATTCAGTTTCCCATAAGGATTTTGAATATTAACCATAATTACTAAACCACAACAAAGTCCATTCAGTAGCGGTTCTGGAGAAAAGTGTCTGAATTAAAAGTAGAATATTGCAAAAATGTAGTGGAGTGTATGTACCATAAAATGAAAATACTAAGTAAAATAAAACTAACGTTGCTTCAGAACTTTAAGTCACCACCACTAGGGAGTAGGAAGTGAAGTTACTACTGCTGTAGTTTTGTGGTAGAGGATGTTCAGTTTTCCAGACCGCTAGTAAACGGGACAACTCAAGCAATAGACGGTGTGTTTACGGACTAATGTTTGCATAACATGAGCTGTATGACCGGATAAGGTCAAACATGCTTGGTTACCTTGTCGCTAATCTACTTGGACCATGACAGAGATGGCGGGACATTTTATGTCCAACAGCAGGAGCTTCTTTTACTGTTTTAATTAAATGTTATACTTCTATCTGCCAATTTAAACCAATTCCCAGCTGTTTATTAACCTTAATGGTTACGTATTTTGAACGTTTCTCGGTCCGGTTGGCTCGGTTAGCCTCGCAGCTGAATGAACGCACGCCGGTCGTTAGCCTTCACACCCGGCGGACACATTTTATACTTCAAACTGTTCAGTTATCCGTATCTTCGCTCTCTGAGATTCCAGCTAACAACAGTTACAACATAACACGTATTAATAAAAACACCTAACTGTTTGTAACAAATACATATTTACGGCACTACCAACCTTGAGTTTTTGCAGCTCTATCACTTCGGCCATCTTTCTTTGTTGATGTCGTAGTACTTCCTCCAATCAAAGTGGAGCGGCTCTACTTGTGAACACCCCCACTCCCACTCACTGTATTTCACAGCGCCGCCTGATGGACGGACTGACGAACTGCAGGCAACTAGAATAGAATAGAATAGAATAGAATAGAATAGAATAGAATAGAATAGAATAGAATAGAATAGAATAGAATAGAATAGAATGCCTTTATTGTCATTATACACAAGTACACAGTACCTGTGCAATGAGATTGAAGCAATCCCTTTACAGTGTTGACACAAAAATATAAGAAATATAAGATAACAATATAAAATATAAAAAATATAAAATGTAGGTAGTGCAGAGAACGAAGGGGGTGGGCTGATGCACAGTCCTGAGTCCGGAGAGCAACTGTATACATATATAAAATATCTTTGAATACACATTGTGTGAAAGTAGTACGTTCATTTAATATAGCACCTTTTACAGAACAAAGTCACAAAGTGCTTTACAGGTAAAATTATGAAATATAAAAAAAAGACCAAAAACAGTAAATAAAAAAGAAGCAATAAAACAAATATAATATATAGTAAAATAAAACTTTAAAAAGTCTTGAGAGATCACAGAACTATGCCACGGTCACCTTTTGTTATTACTAATACAACAGGTAAAATATAATGTAATGCAATGTCAAGTTAAATCTAATCTAAAGTATTATTAGCAAAAATTTTAAAAGTAAGAGTACTTGACATGCAGAGCAATGATTTCTGTGACCGATATAAAGGGCATAACTTTGGGTTTAACATGGAGGGGGGGGGGAGTTGAGATCTCCACTTTTGAACAGATTAATTGCAATTAGTTTTTTTTACAAGGGTTCTTCTTTCTGCACTCTGCAATGGACAACCTGACATGCTGATCAAATTGTTACACATTATCTGATGCATCAGTCTTTTTTTTTGTAACGCTATATGAGACGCCATGTTTTACAGTACGGTCTGAACATACATGTTGAGGCCTGAAGGGAGTTGAAGGGTTCATGATAAAACAGGTCTGAACTGGATTTGCTGTGAATGCTGACATTGTTAACACAAAATAGGTTTCAACAGTGTCAGAAATTAGTGCATATGCAACAAAAAACCTTTTAACAAAGTCACTTTTTAGTTCTTGGGGGCAAGGAGGACAAAGCCGGATGAATTTAGGGAGTCACAAGTGCTCCAATAATCCTCATTAACGTTGCATTCCTCCTTTCAGACTGTGTGATCTATTGTTCTAATGACGCAGAAATTAACAACTTCCTTTTACACTTTAATATTTATGACATTATATTTCATCACAGCGTCACATTTAAGTACGTACGCCAATATAACTTCTACAAATATAAAGTACTTTTTTTGTTTTTCATGAAGTGGATTTAATCATCAGTAGCAACGTGAATTTCAGAGTAAATCTGCACTTAATTAGGAATAATTCGAGGAGCAGCCCAAAATAGGTCAGCTGATTTCAGCAGAGATTTAAAGATATAACCATTCATATTGTATTCGAAACCACGTGTTTTGTGGAATTGTCACATAAGACCCAAAAATTAACGACACTGTAACCTCATGATTTAAATACAGTCCTGTTGTATCATACTGCTCTTTAAACAGTTTAATTAATAATTGCTGCCCCCCCAAATTTATACTTTTTTGTTTGTTATTGTGACAGAGGCCTCACAATATCACCAAAATAATAATACAAGATAGAACTTTTACTATTTATCCCACTGCAAATTGTTGTGCAGCAGTTACATATGTAAGTAGGAAAGAGTGCCTATATATATATAATATAACTTAATATATAAGTTATTGATAAAGTGCTATCAAAAATATATAAACAGGTTAATGTAAAAATCATGAGAAAATAATAATTATTGATATAATTGCTGATACAACACAAATGTACACATACCAATAGTACCAATAGCACATTATGTACTTTGTGCGAGTGAAATTCCTGCATTAAGAATGTTAAAAGTACAGAAATATTACCAGCAAAATGAACTTGATGATGCGTATGATATATTATTACATCATTACTACTGACGCATTAATGTGTAAGCAGCATTTTAAGTTTTAACTGATCTTTTCTTTCTAAAATATACTGGGCTTATATTAAGTCAAATATAAGCCCAGTACTTGAGTAAATGTACTAGTTACAGCCACTACTAACTATATTGACATGTGCTGCATATTACTGAGCTCAGCAATAATCACAATAAGAATACTTTATTGATGCCATCAGGGAAAAACTACTACGGTTCATATGTGCATATGCTTATTAGAAAGTGTTTTCTTTTGTTCAGTTTATGCACACTCGAGCGTGTCTCATGATCCAATCTGTTGCCATGCAAAAGGAACATGTGGACTTTTTACATTTCTTAAGTGATTATGTGTTTTTTTCTCTACTGTATGTATGACTGTAATCCCAGAGACGTGCTTTTTAACTTTAAATACACAAATCATTCCAGGTGGGTGCCCCTAAAATCTGATTGGAGGTCTGCAGGGCTCCGTGAGGAAGGAGGCGTTTCTTCTACTAATACTCTATGTGAGGTGAAACATCAGACGCTTTAAAAGCCAGATTTCTGTTGTCTGATGCTCACAAAAGGGATATTTCAAACAGAGCAGGTGCACTGAAAATGTGGCCGTCTGCTGTGCTGTTGGTGTTACTGGCTGTGGCTTCACACACCGTGGCGAGTAAGTACAGATCATACGTCTTCTATCTACAGGTAGAAAGTAACAAAATACATTTACTCATGTTACTGCATTGAGTAGTTTTGATGTGTATTTTGTATTTTTCCAGTAGTTTTTAAAATCGTTAATTTAACATGTACCTGATTAACTTTTACTTAAAGTACATTTTTAATGAACTACTTATTACATTTCCTTTTATACAATATTTTAGTACTTTTTCCACCTCTGCTTCTTCTTCAAAAATGAATGCTAACAAAGTAGTTCAGAGTGAGTGTCTCTTTAATGGAGTTCGGGAGAGTGAACAAGATCACTCACAGCATTAAGATGAGATTGTTGACGCTGAGAGATTTAGACAACATCAATAATCAAGAGTTACCACAGCTTTCAACGGTGGGGGGGGCAGGAAGTATTCAGATCCTTTAGTAAAGCAAAATAAAATACTTCATTAAAAGTTAAAGGCATGCATTCAAAATGTGATGCATGTATTATTAGTAAGCCTAAGCCAAAAGTAAAAGTACTCATAATTCAGTGAATGAGTGTTTTACTACTATACTATATATCATTTTACTGGATTATTATTACAGATGCTTCAATGTGAAAGCAGCATTTTACTGTTGTAGTGGGTCAAGATGGAGCTAATTTACTTTATACATACTGTTGGGTACAGACAGTGCTTCATACATGTACTTTATTTTGTATGTAAAATAATCATCCAAACTGCAAAGTCTCTAAAGCTGTCAGATAATTAAAGTGAAGTAAAAAGTACAATATTTCCCTCTTAAATGTGTGAAAATAAATATTCAGTTGCACAAAATGGAAATACTTGTGTAAAGTATATCTACTCAACAAACAGCACTTTATGTTATATGGTATTAGAGTCTTAACGATGTTCTACTGTGAAGATGGTAATGTCAAGTCAACATTTTATTTTGAAATTGTCTCAGTAGAGGAACTTTCTTACACCTTCAGTCAACTGGCACACTGTTGCTCTGTCAGTTTTAGCGAAGCTATATTACGTTTAGTAAAGTGCTAATTCTCTTCCCTCACATGGAGGTAAACCCAAGAAGGTACTGTATGTGTTTTGATCTCTCTGAGTTCAAGATCCAGTTTCATCTTTTTTTCTCCCATGACCTCTGAACTACTCAACCATGCGTGTAAATGACACAGAATGTGACCTTTGTTCAGCAAAGCGCTGACTATTTATTTTAATCCTTATAAGTTAAAGGATAAGTTCACATTCTTTCATGTCGGAATACATTACAAAGAGTTGTAATAATTCCTCTTATCCATACTGACCCTGAAGAGATCATTCTGGGCAAAATAAACGGAAAATCTCAAGTACAGAGAAATACATTTTAAGATATGTACATATATAATATTTTGAGAAATGGAGAGTAGTGACTCAAAGTAGTGGGAGGAATGATTGTCAGCTAAAGTTAAACCATGACAAGACCGAAAAAGGAGAGTGATTACTCTGAAATCATAATGATAATAATAATGAATTCATAATCACATTCAAAAGAAGTCTGATTTGGCTGATAATTCACTCTGTTATCTGCTATTGTGTTCAATCCAAATTCAGCCATGTGACATTGTTAATCTGCAATGAAATCTTGCACACACTCAGCTGAGCGTCACATGAGAGGGATTGGAGAGACGAGAGAGTTATATTGCCAATAAAACAAATTTTTTCTTAAATCACATTCACCTTCTGTCAAATAATTGGTGATAAGTATTACACAATGTATAAATATATATATATATATACACATATGTATATACTGGATATACTGTGTATATATATATATATATATATAAATATTTAAATTTCACTGAATGAGATTGCAAGTGTATTACAATAAATCTAAACATATGCTGTAATATCTTTTACAATAGGCGACAACACTTTATTTTAGGGGTCTGTAACTTCCTAATAATCTCCATAGAGGTTTAAAGCTAAAAAAAAGTGGAACGTCTTTAAAGGAAAAGCTTAATTTAAACCTACTTAAATATTCATTTATTTCATTTTTATCCACTGGAATCTTTATTCTCCATATACAGTATGTTAAATATTATGTTAGCTGTGGACAAATTTCACATTTTCACTTGGTCAGATGACTTAATGTGCGCTCATTTAATGACTTTAGATTAGTGTACAAGTGTACAAATGGTAGATTATCTCTTTCTTATTTCCAGGATAAGTTTGAAAAATTATCGTTAAAATTGAGAGGCCATAAAAAGTGTTTCTGGAAAATATATGTGCATGGTGAAGTGTTTGTATTCTGTTTTCAATATTTATTTTTGATATTTCAGAGCCTAGAAACCGTTTCACTCGCTATCCATCATGGAACAATAAGATGTACCCGATCTGGAAAGATGGAGACCAACGATACAAAGATTCCTGGAAAGGTAATTATGATGAAATAATGTTGGCATAATCACTATGCTCATATTTTCTTTACTTATTTTACAATTTTTTTTATGTGTGTTTGGGTGATGAGGGGAGAGAGATTGTATTGACAAGCAATAAAAAGACCCCCATTACTTTATAATTCTGAAAAGAAACAAAATGTCTGAACTATGTATTTATTTTGAGTATCGGTAAACATATTTGGAGCCACAGACTTGTACATTTTCATGTTTAATGCTCAATGTTGTTGGTCCCCAGGTGGAAGAGTGACTTTCAATGTGGGGAACGATTCGCCGACTCTGACTGCCGCCAAAGTGACTTTTACCATCGACTTGGAGTTCCCACACAACCAGAAGGTGCAGCCTAATGGAGACGTTGTTTGGGCTGAAGACTGCATAGTCAACGGTAACACACTGCACACACACACACACAGGTAAAATGCTACACACATCCTGCACTGAAATGTGGTACACACATTCCTGTTCCCATCAGGAAGAATTTAAATCCCTTAACCTTTCATTTATCCCCATCATTAAGTCCAATACTTATACTGGCATTATACTGGCATTAGCATTTAGCTCAAGGGCTCTGCCCTGTGCCTCAAAGAGCTGCTAGTGTAGCATGGCTGCAAAGATTTCTTTGTACAGTCTCTAAACTTCTGCTTCTCCTACAGGGACAAAGTACCAGGAGTCCGAGCCAGTATACCCAGCTCAGAACACAGACTGGGAGGTAGTTTTCCCTGACGGGACACCAGTTAAAAAGGACAAGAAGCCAGCCTACGTGTTTGTCTGGAAGACCTGGGGTGAGAGGAGCTGTTGTCTTCTTATCAAATACCTCTAAATGATTTCTCTTCTGAGGGTCACAGAGTTTCTTGTGACTTGAAATATAAGCCAGGATGGATTATGTATGAGCCGTATCAAATAATCTGATTATGTTGTTTCATTTGCCCTACATGTAAGTTATTTTTTTTTAGCAAATAATCAATGATTTTCATTGTTTGGATTCAGACTTTGTATGTTTTATGGCACGCATTGTATACAAAGTTTTGTATTCATTTGTAGATATTTGAGGTGAAGAGGCAGTAAAGTGCATTTCATACTCATCAGGCTCTGGATGCTCATTTGGCAGGTCAGTACTGGCAGGTGGCAGACGGCCCCTCTTCCTCCCTGACAATCAATACGGATGACATCCCGCTGGGCTCCTACACCATGGACATCGTTATCTACCACTACCGTAGCAAGGAGAAGTTCATTCCTCTGGGATACGCCTCCACTCAGTTCTCCATAACTGGTGAGTTACGAGACTGTATAAAAAGGGTAAAAAATGAAGTGCTTGTTTGAAAAGAAACAAAGACAATACCTTTTATCATCTTCTTTGGACACTAAAACTTTCTTTAGAAAACTGCAACACCTTGTCCCCAATATCCAAAATAATAATTAAAATAAAACAGAAAAAACTAAAGTATTTTTAGGAATATATTAAACTGTGGGTATTACTGTAACAATCAAAACCCTGTTATATAGATTACATCAATCCATTGCATCCAGATCCTCTAAGGCACAAATTAAAGTGTAGTTACCTGTGATGTTATTCTACACTTTTAAACCATTTTTAATTAAGGTGAAAGCTGTTTTACTTACATAATTATTTGGTGTTCTCCGCAGATCAAATCCCTTTCGCCGTCTCTCTGGACCAAGTAAACGACATTGTGGCCGGAGATATGCGCTTCATCCAGAACAGGGCGATCGCCTTCACCATCACCCTCCATGACCCCAGCCAGTACCTCAGCAACGCAGACATCACCTTCAACTGGGACTTTGGCGATGAAAGTGGAGCCCTGATATCCAGAGAGCTGACTGTCACTCACACCTACATTAACTCTGGCTCCTTCAAGCCTCAAGTGGTGATCCAGGCGGTCATCCCAGATAAGGCCTGCGACCCACCACTTAATCCCCCAACCAAGGCCCCAGGTCCACCAACTCATCAGGGCACCACAGGTGGGGCAAGGCAAGGCCAGTTGGGCGAAGCAAGCCGAGGCAGTTTAATTTGTAAAGCACATTTCAGCAACAACGCAAAACAAATGGCTTTACATAAAACATAAAAGAACAATTAAAAATGTCAAAACAGCTAAAATAGAATAAGACAGGTAGGTATAAATACATGAATAAAAGTTACAGTGCAGTACAAAAAAATATTTAAAGAAAGGCAGCATCGAAAAGAAAGGTCTTCAGCCTTGATTTAAAGAGCAGGTGTTAAATAAACATCATGTTAATGTTAATTAATAAGCATTAACTAGTTAGAGGTGTTAAGTGCTCATTAGATTAGCACGTTAGCATCATAAAAAGATTTCTATGGTTAGCATGCTATCATCCTAAAGTATATTTAAGCAATAGCTCATGTCATGAGCTTTTATAAAAGGGTCATAAAGTATGGCACATTCTCATTTAAATAGATTTCTATTTAAAAAATATGAATGTTTACAATATAATAGGTCCTCAGACCTAGCTATAGCGTTAGCTAGCTTCGTGTAGGCTGCACATAACGTTACCGAGGCGGTTGCTAAGCAGCGCAGGTAACGTGTACACTAGCTAGCTAGTAGCTAGCACAGGCTAACCCTTTTTTGCTTAATTTTACAAGTTTTTTGGGCACAGAATAACACAAACAAACTAATCGGGGCAGCCGTAGACCAGCAACTCACGTTCTCTGCGAGGTAGAATAACTATTTTTGTCAGTGTAGTCTGGTGGCTTTGAAAAGAGAAAAGATACCGGCTTCAGTTCTCCGTCGGAAAGGGCTGTATTGGCGTATTCCTGCCCTCCTCTGTTCTCTAATTGCTATTTACAAATTATTTAATAATAAGGGTCTATATCTTTTTATATACTCCAATATTTTCGCAGGTACTCCATCAGTTTTTTCAATTTGTTCCAACCGTCCAAAAGCATTTAACGTTAACATAATAGCTTAAAGCCATCGTGCGTAGTTTCTGTCGCCCCCATGAGGAATTCTAAGTAATGACAACAAAACGTCCACATGATACAAGCCTTCCGTGACCGCTATCCCCTATAAATTCTAATAATAATATATAAATATATTATAAAAAATAATATAATAATAGTAATAATCACAATATTTGTACTTGTGTGTATACCTTTGCTCCACATCTTATGAAGCACAAACAAATGTTCCTGTGTGTAGTGAAAGCTCCTGCACTGGCGTCAGCTGTCCCCATACTGGTTTCCACCAAGGCAACTGGTCTGACTGTCAACATGGTGCCTTCGGACACAGAGGAGGACAACCCTGAGGATGAGACCTCCACTGCCCCCAACACTCAGCCCGCCCCGGAAGCACCAACAGTGGCCAAGACTCCCTCCCCCGTCAACCGTGACATGCTAGCTCACAGTGAGGCACAGACAGGTAAGATTTTACATTTTTTTAAATTAAGTTTAAGTTAAGTGCCAAGTTCAATTCTGTGCAATAACCCAGCAACACGTCTCTAACCAGCACCTGTTTACTGGTTCCACTTATTTATTATTTATTCATCATTCTCATTCTCTATTTCAGAGCTGTTCATACTGTTCAAATTGTAATATGATAACATAATACTATCTATTCCAGCACCCTTTGCACTATCCTCCATAATTAATCATAATTAACTCCTGCATACTTTGCACTCTTCATTGCACTATTGCCTCAACCTGTCTATATTGTTTCTGTTTATAGTGTGTATATATTAGTGTGTATATATTGTTTGGTTGTTTTGTATGTGTAAGAGCATTGTTAGCAACGATGATCCAAAGCAAAATTCCACGTATGTGTCCTCATACCTGGCAAATAAAGCTGATTCTGATTAAATTAGAGTATAACTAGATAAAACCAGACGATCACTTGTTTAATCCCCACCCGAGGTAGTATGTGCAACAGAAATGTGTCCTGATAAAGTGCAAAATACTGAGTTGAGAACCAGATAAAAGCATCAGCCGATTTCCTCAAATGTAAATTTGATGTAAATCTTAAAATAAAGCCCTGCTCTTGTGTGAATCCTGATTTGCATGCTCACTGGAGTTTTTTCTGCTCAGATTTTCTTATTTCATTTTTTATTTTTGCATCTGTAATACGCACCAATCCAAGTGTAGCATGTTCAATTTCAATAACCTGTTTTTTGTCAACTTGATATTTGGGAAAAGGCTGTTTCAAAGTATGGCACAGAATAAAAGCTTCTGGCTTCATTATTTACAGGAGGCATTATGCATGAATACACATTGACCCCGGTGTAGCCATGCTGAGTATACTAGGGACCATTGTAATCTGTAAATGTGAACACAAATATTCAGGAGAAGGCTCATTGATGGTGTGGAAAAAATAACTTAGCTGTACAGGCAGCAGCTCTACACTTCTAAATATATTATTTTAACTCATGTTAAAGGACATGCATTCAGTAAATACAGAATAATATTATTATAACAACAAAAAACAGGCACACTTAAATGACACAGTAAAATACAAAATGACGCTGCAGAAATAATGATTTCTTAGTAGAAATATCAAAAAGGATCTGTTATTAGTGAGCTACATCCCCTGCTGCTGTTTATTCTCCCCAGGTACAAAGCGACCAGTGACCCTGACGGGCCAAGCGACTGTGGTAGTCGTTGCTAAGAGGGACGCTGATGATAAACCCTCCGACAATGACTGTGTCATATATCGTTAT
This sequence comes from Percina caprodes, assembly GCA_013375575.1. Classification (NCBI taxonomy): domain Eukaryota; kingdom Metazoa; phylum Chordata; class Actinopteri; order Perciformes; family Percidae; genus Percina; species Percina caprodes. Next base: position 1,586,972 of record JABXJD010000041.1, read on the forward strand.
GGCTCCTTCTGCACTGGCATCGAAGTGTTTGGTAAGTTACCTTCCAGTAGTGATATGATCAGGAAGATATAAAATGACGGTGACCATTTGTCTTTGTTTTCAGAGGCCATTGAAAAAGTTGAGATTGTACAAATGGACAACGCTGTGATGGCAACACCGGACATGGACAGAAACGTGTTGGATATCACGGTTACCTGCCAGGGAAGGTGAATGTTCCTGCACAACACTTTATCAAAATAAAAAACATTTTATTGTTTATTCTGACTCCCTGGAGCATCTTCTTCCTCCAGCCTTCCCAAAGAGGTGTGCAGCGTGATTCTGGATGCAGAGTGTTTGAGGCCGATTCACACGGCATGCAACATGGTGGAGCCCTCCAAAGAGTGCCAGCTGGTGTTGCGTCACTTCTTCAATGACTCTGGTGTCTACTGCATTAACGTGTCCATGGCCAACGACGTCAGTTTAGCTGTCACCAGTGCTAAAGTCAACGTCGACATAGGTATGCAACATAAGCACTGTATCTCTCATATACAGCTCTTAGGTCATCAAGCAGAGGTCTTCTAGCTGTAGATCCTGTTCCGGTGAGGGGGTCTTCATTTACTGGGGTGCGGCCCTCATGGCTTCAGCACAGAGAGAGCTTGGGGTACTGTCATCTGCAGCACATTAATAACCTCTGAATGTAGAGGTATTAGTTTACTAAACAATGCTTTGAAGACATGTGTATTATATACAGTAAATGGTTTGAACTTGAGTCATGTATGGGGTCTATGAAAGGTGATGATGTACCCGTGCTAGAAAGTTAAGATCAATCAGTAGCACACATAATCTCAATTTTGTGTGTGTGTGTGTGTGTGTGTGGCTCAGGTGGTAGAGCGGTCGTCTACCAATCAGGTTTGAACTGTCGACAATTGCTATATAATAGTCTAATGGTTCAACAACATTTCTCCATTTTATCCTGCTTATTGACAGTGTGATCCTTGTTTCAGGTTCAGGTCTGTCCTCTCCTGGCACCATCGCCATGGTGTTGGGTGCCCTGCTGCTTGTTCTAGCAGTAGGAATAGTGGCATATTCTTACAAGTAAGAACTGACTTTCAATTTTCTATTAATTATACACAATTTCATTTATTTACTTTAAGGGATATGTTTGCTGATATTCTACATTTGTCTTATTGTCAACAAATCCCATGAAAAGAAGTAACTAGTATTTTGCAGCAAAAGCCAGATCTAGACCTTTGTTGCATGTGAAAACTCGTCTCTTGCATTGTTTCCTGTGTACCTCTTCAGTGTCAAACCGTCCACAAAAAAAGACCTTTTAAAAACATACAGGCTTTGTAGTTTACTTGGACTCAATCCCACCAGGCTGTTCTCGTACACTGTCTGAACTCGTACCTATGAAAAGTAATGGCCGTCGGGCATGGAGAGTGCAAAAAAAACCCACTTTCAATCCCCAAACAGCAGACAGACTAAGATACATACTGGCTGATGTTGCTTCATGTGCAAATATGTTAGTGCCGTGTTCGCAGCTTGCTCCCACTGCCTCCAATGTGGCGAAAAAATCATTTTAAAAGTTTTAAAATAAAAGTATGCATTTCTCTTCTGTAGGAATCAAGGGGGTCAGCGAGCGTCCACAAAACATAGCTCCTATGGCATATGGTATGGCATTTTAATGCACCCACCGTTAGCATCCCATTGACTCCCATTCATTTTGGCACCACTTTGACAGTGAATAACTTTACATCTGAAGTGTTTAAAGACTCTATTTGTCCGTTGTTTATTTCTAAAGACATGTGACAATGTATAATAGGCTCCATTACCTTTATGGCTCCGTAGCAGATGTTTTTATAAAAATAGGCTAATGATTGTGTGATAACCACGCGACTTACTGTTGCATAGTTGACAAATCCCCGCATAGGACAGGGTACACTCGCAGACAGTTTGGACTCCCATCAGCTGTTTAGGTTAATTACTAATGTTAACTAGCATGTTAGTTAGCAGTAATTAGCCTGTGTCTATGTTATCTCCTAACATATACCTACCTCTCCGTCTCTGCTGATGGGGAATGATTGAGATTTCTCTTGCACAGCTACCAGAAGACTTACAGCTTTCAGACAGGTTGCTCACGTCACATCTACGTCTTCAAGCTCAGTCGGAGGCTGTGCAGTAACACTCAGCATCACCGGGAAAGAGCTTCTAATAGACTTCACTGGTCTGTGGCCAGAGCAACGGGACCTGTTGGTCCATTCAGAAGTGAAGTCAGAGAGTAGGCCTATTAAGAGACAGACTCACATAGTTGGTTTTGGTCTTTTCATGGGATTTTGTGGAAGATAATATAATTATAGAATATTACCAGCTTTATCAGTTAAGCACACAGTCTAATTTAAACAACTGGATATTGTGCTTTACTCAACAGGCACTTTAAGTCCTACCGTCCTCTGAAAGAAGACCTGATAGCGTCTGCAGGCCCGCAGGTAGGCCGGGCTCCTGCCTGCTCTGGAGCCTCGATGTTCTGGAAGCTTCTGAACAGACGGGGAGCTGTGGACGACTGCCCTCTGCTGCAGGACCGACCTGTGTGAACCAGCCTCACACCACAAAACGCACCACCAAGAAACTTATGATTCAGTTTTCTGCACCTGAGATCTTTTTATACTTTTTTTTTTATTATTTTTTTTTTTTACATATTTTCTAAATGACAAACTCAGTGTGTAATATTAAGGTGTTCAAATCAAAATAAATTTTTTTCATGTATTACATTTTAGACATGCTTTGTACCTACAAAGTTGGTAGTTAAAGTGTATACTTTCATTTGGAGAAAACTGAATTTTTCCAATAAATGTTGCTCAAAACAGTCGTGGAGTGTTATTTTACTGTGACCTATTGGCACTTTTCTAACAGTACAGTTACTGACAAAGTAGCTACACTAATGGTGTCGATGAGCTCCTCAGAGCTCCCCCACCACCACAAGTAATGCGACACTGGACTTCTCAATGGTGTATAAATTCATGCATTTCATACAAAATAATCCTCACAAATAATGTTGTGATTTCTGAGCCATGCAGAAGGAATACAGCTTCAGAATTCAGATGAGACATTAAAATGTAATGTGGTCAGGCATAAGTCACGGACCCCAAATGAAAAAGAAACATAGCTTCAACATGTCAAATTATATCAGCTTTTTAACTACAAACTGTAATATATTAAATGTAATAATTTTCTTCCTGCATAAATGCTGCATACGTTTATGACAAAAGATATAAATGATTGGTGTTACGAGTCTACAACTTTTTACATGTGATAGCTCAATATTAAGAATTTCAACATTTTGCAAGACACAAATTTTTAGGTTGAATTTATAAAAGACAAACACATTCACATGTCACAGGTATTTTATTTAGAACATAGTCAAACTAGTAATCGACAATAATTAGTTTGGAATGCATCCAAGAACACATTGCAATCAATTTCTTGTTTGACTAGCGCCTTTTTTACCCCCTTTTAATATTCCTCTCCTTCCTCCTCTCCCTCACCCTCAATAGAGTCGACTCCAACCTCCTCGTAATCCTTCTCCAGAGCTGCCATGTCCTCTCTGGCCTCAGAGAACTCTCCCTCCTCCATCCCCTCACCCACATACCAGTGAACAAAGGCCCTCTTAGCGTACATCAGATCAAACTTGTGGTCAAGCCGAGCCCAGGCCTCTGCAATAGCAGTGGTGTTGCTCAGCATGCACACGGCCCTCTGGACCTTGGCCAGGTCTCCACCAGGAACTACAGTGGGCGGCTGGTAGTTGATGCCCACCTTGAAACCAGTGGGGCACCAGTCCACAAACTGGATTGTGCGCTTGGTTTTAATGGTGGCAATGGCAGCATTCACATCTTTGGGCACCACATCACCACGGAACAGCAGGCAACAAGCCATATATTTACCGTGGCGAGGGTCACATTTAACCATCTGATTGGCTGGTTCAAAGCAGGCGTTGGTGATTTCTGACACTGAGAGCTGCTCATGGTAAGCCTTCTCAGCAGAGATAACAGGGGCATAGGTGGCCAGAGGGAAGTGGATACGGGGATATGGCACCAAGTTGGTCTGGAACTCTGTCAGATCAACATTGAGGGCTCCATCAAAACGAAGGGAGGCAGTGATGGAGGACACAATCTGACTGATCAACCTGTTGAGGTTTGTGTAAGAAGGACGCTCGATATCGAGGTTCCTACGGCAGATATCGTAGATGGCCTCGTTGTCCACCATGAAGGCACAGTCAGAGTGCTCCAGGGTGGTGTGGGTGGTCAGGATGGAGTTGTAGGGCTCCACCACAGCCGTGGACACCTGGGGAGCTGGGTAGATGGAGAACTCCAGCTTGGACTTCTTGCCGTAGTCAACAGACAGACGCTCCATCAGCAGGGAGGTGAAACCAGAGCCGGTGCCACCTCCAAAGCTGTGGAAGACCAGGAAGCCCTGAAGGCCAGTGCACTGGTCGGCCTGAGGACAGACAGGGAGAGACAGTGAGATACAGTTAGGTCATTTAATTAAAAAGTATGAACGGATCCCTCCTGATATCAAGTTACCCACCAGTTTGCGGATCCGGTCCAGCACCAGGTCGATGATCTCTTTGCCGATGGTGTAGTGTCCACGGGCGTAGTTGTTGGCAGCATCCTCCTTGCCGGTGATCAGCTGCTCAGGGTGGAACAGCTGGCGGTAGGTCCCAGTGCGCACCTCATCTGAAGAGACCGATTCGATCAGAAATGACTCGATGGTTTGACTTTAAAAAAAAAATGTCAAAAGCTAACTATGGCATCTATATTTAATTGGAGTTTACCGATGACAGTGGGCTCCAGGTCGACAAAAACAGCTCTGGGGACGTGTTTTCCAGCTCCGGTCTCACTGAAGAAGGTGTTAAAGGAATCATCTCCTCCTCCGAGAGTCTTGTCACTGGGCATCTGTCCATCCGGCTGGATCCCATGTTCCAGGCAGTAAAGCTCCCAGCATGCATTGCCAATCTGGACACCAGCCTGACCGACGTGGATGGAGATACACTCACGCTGTAGAAAGAAAAGAAGATGTCATGTGCATGCATTTAGTTTTAATTGCACGCTCCATTTAGGCTGACGCTGCTGGCTTTTACATGAACTTTACAACAATGACTGTGGCATCTAATCCTGCTGGAAACTAGGAACTACAGTGCAGCAGGAGGCACCTCCTTGCACCACAATCTGCAGGGGACAAAAAATGCCTGACAGCAGCCCCCGCCGAGGCAGGGCACTTGTCTTTTGTCTCTTGTCCTTTTCTCTTGTCCTTTTTTTTCCCCACCCGCTCCCTCTTTTGCAAGCTCAAGCGCAAATGCAAATGCATTGGCCCAGTGCACATTTCACTCTGGAATCTACCACTCGCTCTTGTGCCTTGAGGATGCACAATCAATCACAGCTGACTGCTCGGAGAAAATCATCAACCAATCATTATATCTGAATATAATCTGAATTAAAATAGCAGTTTGGATTAAATCAAAAGAGTAATTCCATATTTAAATTGACCCTTCATATTTCAAGTCATGCTTGAAAACACAACCTTTGTGTTTCTTTTTTTTATTATTGATGAGCTTAAAAATAGGATATTTTAAATATGAATTAAAAATGATAGCTCCAATGTAATGTGTCCATCCTTCCCCACCCAATCGGCCCCTCCCTGCCTTCAAACAGAGGGAGGGCATATGCAAGGTGTCCGATTTATATGCACACATTCAATTTGACAAAAATTAAAATACATATATAAATATGTGTGTGTATATATAAAGGCAATTAATGCTGCTACTTATAAAGACAAAGACAGTTATCCACCTGAGTGCCTGTTACTAAAGCCTGAATGGAGACAGTCGGTGCATTGTTCTCATCTATAACGTTACACAATGACAGTCAGACTCTGGCTCTGTTTGTTCACCTTCATTTCTGAACATATTTAGAGATTATAGATTATGTCTTGATTAAATTGGAGAGGGTCGTCCAATCCGTTAACTACGACATTGTGTAACGTTGTAATAAACCAGACGCTGCTGGACCTTAATCTCTAATTCAAGCTCAAACTGCTTCAGACAGACAGCCGAGGAAAGATGAACTTACCATTGTTTTCGTTTGTGGCTCAAAGAGGAAGAGGAGAAGGAGACAATGTGAAGAAAGAGGAGTTTTAAAAACGGTGTGCTTTGCGTCGCGTGTTGTACCCAACGGGGTCGATGCAACAACTGCTGCACGGGAGGGCGGTGCTAGCACATTTATACACGGTGGGGAGAAAAAAAAGGCTTTATGGGCCTAGCCTTCCATTTGGTAATAATGTAGAAAACGAGCTGTTCTGTATTTTGCATTCAAATGTATTATTCCAAAACCTACTCTTAAAGTGCACTGCAATATTGGTGACAGGGTAGGCATTGTATTTTTGATGGATTAAGAATAGAAATCTCAGGGGGTTCCCTACTATTTAAAGGCTCATGGGTGCACCACCGAATCAATGTTAAATCAATGTGAGCATCAAAACTAAAAAAATGACTTCCCCCCCAGATCTAATGATTGAAGTTTTGTATTTAAGCTTTTTGAATGTTATTGAGCTTTTTCTCAATGGTTTGGACACGGACATAGTAACATAATGGCCCATTATGATGGGATAATGTATTTTTTGAAAAATTTAACATTTTCTTGAACCAAGGGAAAACACTGAATATGTAATGGCACCTTTGACATTTTTGCTTAAAGCCTTGATGTTCAGAAATTAAAGGCCATGCTTATTGAATAAAGGGGTAGTTCAAACAAGGTAAATTCTGCATGCAGGGAATGAGTGAAGACTGCATCTATTATGTGGGTGTGGCAAACTGCAAATCAATAGCCTACAAAGCTAAAGCCTACAGATAAATATCCTGGTGCTTATGAGCAAATTCTGTGTAAAAATATGCACCTTTTCTTTTCACTGCACTTGATCGAAACAATCCAAAATGGCTGAATGCTTCTGCTGCACAAGATGCTGCCATCCCACTCGAGATTGTATCAGCGGGGCATTCATGTTGATGCGGAAGCCGGCCATGGTAGCTATCCCTCCAGCCTGCCAGCTCTCAAGCTCCCCTCCCTCTTTGCCCCAGATTCGCTGCAATGATGTCATTCAGTGGGCAGATCACGAGGCTGCATGTCAGCCCATCTCTACGTCCAGCTGGACTGACATTGGGGTGTGTTTCCTCTGCTTTCCTGTTTGTGGAACTGAAATAGCAGTTTATGTGACATAATGGTTGCACTAGAGCCCTTCATAAGGTGCTTGTTCACAGTGTGACTCCTGCAGTAAAAAGACCCATACCCTTTAAGCTGCCTTCATCATGCAGGGAATGAAAGCCATTTGAAAAGAAGCTTGCCCTTGCTTCTATTTCGTAATCAGCAAGTCTACTGCAAAATCCTTAATGCAGTATGAACTCCAAATGTTGCTTTTGCAAGAGCAATTGCCACAATGTGGGAGTTATCATCATTTATTTAGCAGGGAAGTGAGGATGCATAATTTACAACCAGCTTTTTGTGGCTGCTATACTCAATAGGGACGGCAGGGGATGAAAGAGAATTACAGGAAGCAGCCAGGGCTTATTGAAGAAAATTCTGCACCCCTCCTCCTCCTGAGCAGCTGTGAGACAGGGAGGGTCTGAGCAGCTGCACACCCAGAGAGAGAGAGAGGATGGGAATGCTGGAGAGATGGGAGTGGTCCTTCATGGCATGAAACTGACCGCACTGTATCCTGCAAAAACAAAATATGATACCCGACAAAGTGACAGAGCATGTATTCCATGTGCCACAGCAGAAACATTAATGCAGGTGCAGTTATCTAAACTGGGCCGTCTTTTAAAAGAGGAAGGCTGTGTTAGATTTAAATAAATTAATGAGCAAAGATTTTGAATCTTGATATATTTTGTTTGACTGGTGTCATGTTGCAGAGCTGGGCCGGTTACTGTACATGTTTTGGTTCTGCAAACCAGTCAAAATATAGTAGAACATGGACACAGATACAAGGACATACATGTAGCCTAATAGATAATGCATTAAGCCATTTATTAATAAATCAAGATGTGACAGTTGATCAGAAAGTATTGTATTATGTGATTACAAATAAGGCAATTGATGAATAAATTTGAGACATAAATGAACCGCAATCTTTTGGCATAGCTCTTTTTAAAGATTTAAAATGACTCATTATTTCACAATGAATAAATCTGATCAGCTTGCTCAATGCCTGAAAAATGAAAGTGACATAACCATCAGATATCAGAAATACCGGGACAAAAACACAGTGGCATATAAGCCGGGTAGATCTCATTTGTTTTGATTTGATGGTGTTGAAAAATGATTCACCAAAAAAAGAGGAAGAAATGATCTCATTTACATACAGCCTTCTGCAGCCACAACAAACCGGGATCAGCTTCTCTTGACTTGGATGGTAAAGTGGGTTATTTTAAGCCGCCTAACATTCATAGAGGGGTCACTTCGGCCTCTAGGACAACTGTTGTCATAGAGCTTCCTTTGTTGTTAGCAACCAAGCCCGCTAAATGTGTGTTAGTTTGCTTTTGTTTAGCTCCACTGAAGAACCATTTATGGTCTCTCTCATTGAAAGCTAACTAAGCTAACTGTTTAACACAAACAGAGCTGCTATGCACATCCAGCTATGTTACTGCCTGTAGAAAGAATGAGGATTTATATGATGTGTTTGAACAAAAGAGCGGACCCACATTGATGCCATGCAGCTCGTGTTTGCAGAGCCACACCCTATTATCCTCATGACAATTTATCTGTTTTTTTGTCATCAGTTTTATGAGAGGAGGACAAATACACTTATAGGTGACAGGATGTATATTTCCATACAGACACAGGACATCAGGCTGACATATTTTTTTGGAAAAGAAGTGGCTAAGGCGCCTCACATCCCCCCACAGAGGCAGCTGCACTGCAGTACTTTAATGCTGCCATTTAAGCTGGATCACGTGACTTCAGATAAAGGCGGTCTATGTGGATACTGGGCTGTATCCAGGCAACTCCATAGTCATTTCCTAGCAACGGTTAAATCTTGGGAGGAGGGCTGGGGGGTTGGGCGTCTGTGGATCTCTGTGGCCTACATGTCTCATCTCTGACACGGCAGTTTGACCTCTTTTGTCTGTGATAGACTGAAAATAAAGTCTGAATACTGGAATTAAAAACCAACTGCTACTATTGCTCAATAAAATCCACAGCAATCACGTTTTTAAATTTGTGGTTATGATTGACTGCATGATGTATAACAGGTATCATAGGAAGCTAGAGCAAAAATGCACCAAAATATAACTAAAGGCAAAGGTTGTCTGGACTTTTTATACCTGGAAATAGGGCTTCAACTACTGATGACATTTTGCATCAACTGCAGATACATATTTCTTGACATTGTCTTTAGGCAGAGGATTAATAACAACACACTTACACCAGCATGCCAATTTTGTGTAAAATTTGTATAATTTGGCAGTGTGGAAGGAAACTATGAGTTTGAAATTAAGGCAGAATGCCTGACTGATTTAGGACTGGCAGGTGTTCAGACACCAGTCATGTGTATTGCATTAGGCCAAGAAAGATCAAATAAATAATCATCGTGACTATAGTTAACAATGTGATATATTTTATTCTTCTTTGTACTTTGATAAGTAAATTGTATCTTATCACATCTATTCTATTACACTATTACAAACTGTTTTATATCTTAGTCTGCATGGATTTATGTGCTTTTAATGTGTAAGTGCATACAAACTATTTGCTATACGTCAGACTGGGCCTGTGTGGTACTAGCAAGCTCAAAATAAAGCATTTTCCTCACAATAAGAGCTGGACCCGGGTGCGGTCTTGGAGCTGTTGACCAATAGCGGCACAGCAGCCCACTGCGCCGGCGCTGCACTTGTATATATACCGGGCTCCATCCTTATGATCGCCATTATCTCTTACATCGACCCCCTTACTGTCGAATTGTAAGATTCCCTGTCTCAGGGCTGCAATCCTCCACCTCGACTCCAACTTAACAAAATGGTAAGAACTATTCAAAACCTGTATAAATAGACATATTTGAGGTCGTTTAAAAGATGTGAGGAGGATGGGAGGGGGCGTTAACAATATCGGAAAAGTGGGAATAACCCTGAGTATCATAAAAGGTTTAAAGTAGCTTTCTTAAACTAGTCATTGTTTTTAATACATTATCTATGAGGTTCGGTGTGGGGAGATGTCCAGGTGGTGCTTTGGATGGAGAACAGCTAGCTAATGTTACGTGGCTGGCTGACTAGAACAAAAGAGGTTTTCATCAGATTGCAATGTGGACAGAATAAATAATGAAGGCTTCGGTCCAACCAACCTGCGGTTCTTTGGGGTGTTTTGGTCCATCTAGCCCCGGTCAGCAGCACTACTCGTAATGCAATTCAATTAACCGACAGGGAGTTGCTCGTCTTCAGACGCCCCACACCCAGTGGAAGCTTGTCTGTTGAGAAAATGGATGAAATGCACTGTCAGCATCTCAAGACATTAAAAATGTATGGTAATTAGTAGACACTGCTGGTCCTCTGATAGCTGCTGCGCCGGTGCGGGTTAAAAGGGAGCTTAATAGTCTGTTATAACTGGATATTCTATTATATTCTCTCTGCCCAGACTGAACCCCTTTCTGGAAATTTCGGGCGAATGGTTTTACTGTGGATGGTGAAGCTATGTCCCGCCCTTCTCAGTCTTACTCTGCCTCTGATTGGCTTACTCTGGTATTCTCTTCCTTACACTAACCAATCCCATTCATCTTGCCTGACCCTAACCAACCCAACCCAACCAACGAACAGAACAAGCACAACCAATCCGAGGGAGAGTAGGGCGGGTCATGCCTTCGCCATCCAATCAGGAGAAAACAAAATGCGGTGACGGTTATACATTTATTAACGGTTTAGCTTTTCACACTAATTCCGTAAAACGTCATGTGTTGCCAGAGAGATGGGCTTGTCTCATGGCAACGGCGTCCAGGAAACGCGGTGCGCCAGTAAAAAGTTGAGTCTGCTTAGTTTGAGCATTAACTGTCTGAGACTAGTCGACCATTTAGTTACCAAGACCGCCATTAATTGGTTGTTGCTAATCAAATTAGATATCTATGATTGCAATTAACTTTGAACAACTGTTTACATGTACTTACTAAGCCTATGAAATTTTTTTATTTTTATATATATTTTTTTCTTCTTTGTCACATACAAAATATAATGTAATAAAATTGTATTTCTGCATTATTAACCCTCAGGTTGGCCTTGGGTCAAATTCGACCCGTTTTCAGTTATTTTAATTTATTTGTCACAAAAAATGGGCCATCCAAATAAGTGCTAAAAAATGTCAACATTAAAAATATCACAACGTTAGGGGGAAAACACACCAAAAATAGCACCCACAACATTGAAAAAGTGACAAATGTTGGGAAAAGCAATAATGTAGGACTATTTTTTTTTTTTCATGGTTGATGTGAAGACAACACAAAGGTTAAGAGCAATGGACAGGTATTTATATAGCAACTGGAGGTTCAGTGTCTTGCTAAGGGACACTTTGACGTGTGGCTGGAGAGGTTTTATGGGGCAGTCACTCTCCAAGCCTCAAGCCACTATTTAAACAATGTATAAAGATAAAAGTGAAATGTACTCCTTTTTCAGCAATAAAGTACAATTTGTGTTTTCCAATGTAAAACATCTAAAAGAATGCATACAGGTTTTAATCTTCAATTCTTTTCTTTCCACAGCGTGAGTGTATCTCAGTGCACGTCGGTCAGGCTGGTGTCCAGATTGGCAATGCATGCTGGGAGCTTTACTGCCTGGAACATGGGATCCAGCCGGACGGACAGATGCCCAGTGACAAGACCATCGGAGGAGGAGATGATTCCTTTAACACCTTCTTCAGTGAGACCGGAGCTGGAAAACACGTCCCCAGAGCTGTTTTTGTCGACCTGGAGCCCACTGTCATCGGTAAGTGTCATCACCTCTGGCTGAACATTTCTTTAGGCAAACTAAAGTGTAAATTGTAGACCACAGCTGATTCAACATCTGTTTTGTCTCTTCAGATGAGGTGCGCACTGGGACCTACCGCCAGCTGTTCCACCCTGAGCAGCTGATCACCGGCAAGGAGGATGCTGCCAACAACTACGCCCGTGGACACTACACCATCGGCAAAGAGATCATCGACCTGGTGCTGGACCGGATCCGCAAACTGGTGGGTAACTTGATATCAGGAGGGATCCGTTCATACTTTTTAATTAAATGACCTAACTGTATCTCACTGTCTCTCCCTGTCTGTCCTCAGGCCGACCAGTGCACTGGCCTTCAGGGCTTCCTGGTCTTCCACAGCTTCGGAGGTGGCACCGGCTCTGGTTTCACCTCCCTGCTGATGGAGCGTCTGTCTGTCGACTATGGCAAGAAGTCCAAGCTGGAGTTCTCCATCTACCCAGCTCCCCAGGTGTCCACGGCTGTGGTGGAGCCCTACAACTCCATCCTGACCACCCACACCACCCTGGAGCACTCTGACTGTGCCTTCATGGTGGACAACGAGGCCATCTACGATATCTGCCGTAGGAACCTCGATATCGAGCGTCCTTCTTACACAAACCTCAACAGGCTAATTGGTCAGATTGTGTCCTCCATCACTGCCTCCCTTCGTTTTGATGGTGCCCTCAATGTTGATCTGACAGAGTTCCAGACCAACTTGGTGCCATATCCCCGTATCCACTTCCCTCTGGCCACCTATGCCCCTGTTATCTCTGCTGAGAAGGCTTACCATGAGCAGCTCTCAGTGTCAGAAATCACCAACGCCTGCTTTGAACCAGCCAATCAGATGGTTAAATGTGACCCTCGCCACGGTAAATATATGGCTTGTTGCCTGCTGTTCCGTGGTGATGTGGTGCCCAAAGATGTGAATGCTGCCATTGCCACCATTAAAACCAAGCGCTCCATCCAGTTTGTGGACTGGTGCCCCACTGGTTTCAAGGTGGGCATCAACTACCAGCCGCCCACTGTAGTTCCTGGTGGAGACCTGGCCAAGGTCCAGAGGGCCGTGTGCATGCTGAGCAACACCACTGCTATTGCAGAGGCCTGGGCTCGGCTTGACCACAAGTTTGATCTGATGTACGCTAAGAGGGCCTTTGTTCACTGGTATGTGGGTGAGGGGATGGAGGAGGGAGAGTTCTCTGAGGCCAGAGAGGACATGGCAGCTCTGGAGAAGGATTATGAGGAGGTTGGAGTCGACTCTATTGAGGGTGAGGGAGAGGATGAAGGAGAGGAATATTAAAGGTGCTGGTCAAACACAAAACCATTGATTTAATTCCTCGAATACATTCCATGTCTGTCCATTAATTACCAGTTTGGCTGTTCAGAATAAAACTCCTGTAGGGCCAGAGGGGACATCAGCATGTTGGAGTTTACTCATTCAAGGGTGAGGAAGAGGAGTATTAAAAATACTCCAGTTGAACAGGAAAAGGCATTCCAAAAAAATGTTTGTCTATGAGTTTGGCTGTTCAGACTAAGCAATTAAAAAAAAAAAAAAAATCTGTTTGGCTCTGTTCTAAATAAATCTCCTCAAACATATGAAGTTGTCTGTGTTTTTTAAATTAAAAAAAAAAAGGTTTGGTTTAAGAATGAAAAATAATCTTAGTTGAAAGGACATTGGATCACAAATCGCTGTACACCAATAAACATGTCAAGTTTTGCAAAGTACATATAATATATACTTTATTAATTAAAGGGGAAATTACAATTTACACTCTGTAATATTACACACACACACCCAGGTCCTATACACTAATGGAGAATGGAGAGATGTCAGAGCGAGTGAGGGGGCTGCCCATGGAAAGGTGGCCCGTGCAGCTGGGGGTTCGGTGCCTTGCTTCCAGTCCACCACCGGACTTTGGTCCAAACAGGGACTAGAACCCACGACCCTCCAGTTCCCAACCCAACTCCCTACGGACTGAGCTACTGCCACCCCAACAACAGTGTTTAAATAAAGTAAAATAGTCAAATAAATTCTACTTTTAGTTTGGAGTTAAAACAACACTCCTTGTATTTGAATTATGGCTTTTCCTCTATAGAATGTGTGTTTCATGAGCTTTGACTATAAAGTAAATGATGCTCTGTAGTTGATATAAAGCTAAGATTTTAACAATGACGCATGTTTGTGTTTAACTGTTAAAGTGTTTAGACTTTCATATGTTCAGAAGTTCAGAAGTAACTACTATTTTTTTATATTTCTGTTATTGCCACTCTTCATTCTAACCCCAACCGGTCGTCAGAAACCGCCTACCAAGAGCCTGGGTCTGGGTCTGGGCCTGGGTCTGGGTCTGGGTCTGTCCCAGGTTTCTGCCTAAAAGGAAGTTTTTCCTCGCCACTGTCCCACTGTTGCTTGCTCTGGAGGGAACTACTAGAACTGTTGGGTCCTTGTAAATTCTGGAGTGTGGTCTAGACCTGCTCTATCTGGTCTAGACCTACTCTATCTGGTCTAGACCTACTCTATCTGTAAAGTGTCTCGAGATAACTCTTGTTATGAATTGATACTATAAATAAAATTGAAATTGAATTGGATTGAATTAGAAGTTAACATTATTTGTAAAGAAATTTGTGAACATTATTGCTACAGAACTGTTAAATGTATCCTTAACCCAGTGAATAATCTGTAACGTGGGAACTATTAGATCACGTTTCTTCATTTCAACGGTTTCCTCGGGTCAAATTGACCCGTTTCATAGTGTATTATATCAGAATTATGAATTTCTTTCAACCAAATTGCCCACAAATAACATGGGTGATTCCATACGACAATCTTCAGGTCAAATTAATAATTACTTTCATTGAATTTTTTGGGTGTTTTATTTAATCTTATAGCGTTTGAATTATTTTTTTTAATGGTTTCAAAACAGTATCCGGACTAAACTTTGACATCTACCCATCTGTGATCCACTCAACCTCCTTAGATCTTAACTATTAGCCAAAATAATTCATAATTTCTGCCTTTTTAATTAAAAACGTATGTATAATTTGATATAAATGAGGTTTGTTGACCATGAATTCCAAGAATAAGTGTAAAACCTGTTATTAAACGAGCTTGAGGAAAACTTAAAATTGTCGCATTCTGTCTCCATCTTCAAGAAACGTGTCAAGGAAAAATTGCTTTCTTCATATTGTTGATAATTCTGTAAATGCTACAATTTGTGCTGGGATCATTTATTTGTTGTTAGGGTTTTGTTTTTGTTTTTTTGTTTGTCCATGGTGAGTTGAATTTTGGTTGGTATGTTAACTGTTGTGTGTTTATTGTCTTCGGGCCCCCTCTGAAAAGCTTTTAGTAGCTTATTTGGGGTTCCCCATTTCATGCGTCCTGTATATGATCGTTGTGCCTCATGGATTCGTGTTTGAATGTATAGTGATGACGTGTGAAATAAAAACGAAACGAAAGCGCATGCGCAACTCACATCTTCACTCGTTGCAAAGTGAGGAATGCGCGACTCAAATCTGCACTTGACTTACATCGGGGAGTGACAACCACCACGACAGAAACCACACGTTTGACATCCTAATAATGGAAAACATGCAATTTAACTTTGGCAAAACAACCGTGTAGCCTATTTAGTGGCCGTTGCCGACCAACGGTGATTCATTTTAAGTTAAGAAAGGGTGGCTGTAAGCCGGGTAGAGAGGACAGTGAGTTTGCGGTGTTTTGAATGGTTGTTAATGTCATTTTAAGCCGAAAGTGTGACTGTCAGTCGGGTGGAGAGGATGGTGAGGTAGTGGTGTTTTTAACGGTTGTTGCCGTCATTTTAAGCTAAGATAGGGTGGCTGACAGACGGGTACAGAGCTCCTCTTGAGCACGGGCTTTAATGAGTGTCAGCCATAGACCGTTAATATTAATGGACACAGCATGTGTGACGTCACCCATTGGTTTGTGGAGATCAGAAATGAGTCATTGAGTTTGCGTTTATGGGCGCGGCCATCATGGTTATGTGATGATTTTAGAGGAGAGGGCGGAGTGAGGGAGGAGCCACAGACCGTTGGGCGGGACATACAGTCTATGGGCGGGATCTGACTGTGACGTTAGCTGAGAGTTAGCAACGCTGCTCTACCGTTACGTTAGCTAACCGCTGTTATTGCCAATGTGGATGCAACTGCTGCTAAATAATTCAAGGTAAGATTTAGCTTCACCAGGTTTTAAGTATATCTTTGTCCCATATAGTCTATGGTTATATTACATATAAGAGTCACATTGTAAAGTAAATGTATCTGAAGTTACCATGTAAATTGTCTGTAACGTTAGCTTGCCTCTTAGCTAGCTATGGTATGTCATGCTAACGTTAATTTTCTGCACATCGAAGTTTACTTCTCGCAGTTTAAACGTAGTGTCAGCGAAATGCAAAACGGCGATTGTCAATGCTTATCATTAACTAACACTATTAGCACATGTATATGGCAGAGATCGTTGTCATAACTACTGTATTCAACTGTAACATTAAATATATTTTAATACGTTTATACATAGACTGTATGCGTTTATACGTCTGCATAGCATTATTAGTTAGCCCGCTAGCTTGTTTAGCAAGGCGCAATCTAGTTAGCTAACTAGCTAACTGATATTAATTTTACTTAACGGAAAAACTGAACTGCCGATTCCTTTGAGTGTCTCGCCGTGCAACCAAACGCTGAACGAGAGATTATTAGCTGACCAAAAGTGTCACAGTCACTGCCATGAAACATGGGCAACCCTCAAAATGAAGTTTACGTGCTATGGGCAAGCTTTGCAAACACTCTGTCATGATTGACAAGCCGAGAACTGTCAATCACATCATAGCCACGCCCTAAAACACCCCCTGCTTTATCGCCGATTTTAAAATCAACGAGACCGTAATTTAAAAAATGGACATCATTTTGTGTTGCAGAATACTTCAAACTACCGATCGAGACCACAAAGTCATTATGAAGATGTTTACTGAGGTAATAAATCAAGTAAGAAGTGGGTCATTTCGCCATAGACTTCTACAGAAACCAACCTCCTTTTGCAACCACGCGTGTCGCCCACTGCAGGAATTCAGATAGAAAGCAGCTTTAAGTTACTTCCACAGTTGCAGCACTTTGCCGAACCGGATGCTCTGTCCATTAATATATATACAGTCTATGGTGTCAGCTAGCATCTAAAGTCATCGCAGGGAGACATGGAGAGACATGATGGAGAGTTATTTCCTCTCACGCAGGCGCAGAACATATGCGGTAGTTGGCCTTCGGCAGCGGTCTTTTCAGTGTGTTCAAATGCAATTTTTTGGCCAAGACAAAAGTGACGTCAAGGGACGCTACAGTCTGTCCTCGTCCCCACTAGTTCTTGGCCGTCTGCTTGGTATGTCATCTTAAACTTTAGACCACTAGCCTTAGTTGGTATGTTTACATGTTGTTCCACATGTCTGTTTATTCTTATTTTTTGATATTTTGAACAAATTGCCTTCTCTGCAATCCAAGTTTGTTAGTTTTATTTGAGAATCTGACTTCATTTGGAGAGGCTGGCTAAAGATTTTATGATCCCGACCCTGTTGCCAGTATTCCAAAAAAAGACGATATTCCAACTAAGTTTTATCTTTCATTTCGTCAACCAGCTTCTTGAAAAGGTTGCCGTAGAGATGTCTGCGCATATCCAAAAACCTGATACCTAAGTTTTTGATAACGTATTAAGTAGCTGTGTTTTTTGCTTATCGGGTTTGCACCCTTGCTGGTTGGTTTGTGTACAGCAACCATAGCAACGTACAGAGCTGACCATGAGCCTCAAACAGGCAAGTCGGTAAACTGGACGAAAACAGCGATAAAAATACTGATTGAGACAAAATGCGCTGTATACATGTCCAAAGAATGCCTCTAAAACCAGAATATCCCACGTCTTAATTGAAAAATGCTACATTTGGAAAAAGGCCTTATTCGGAATATGCTTTTTACATGACCTTTATCAAATTCGGAATATTATATTTGGATAGCGGAATTTTGATGTGCATGTAAACATACTGATACACACTGGTGACAGATTTGAGGGTAAATGAGGGAAAACCCAAGGTTAAAACGATACAGCCACCTCTTGTTAAGAACCAAGTCTTTGATTTTAAATTACAAGATTTAAAAGTAGAACGTAAACACTGCATGTATTCTGCCCAACTTGACATTGGTTCAACAATTTGCCAAACCAACTTCCTTATCAGTACACGCAAAAAACAGTTCTTCCATTCTTACACCCACCAAAAAAAACGACAACTTTAGGTTACAGGATATTTATTTCAAAACAACGACATTTTTTTGGAATGACATTTTCAGTGGAATGCATTTAATTTGAAGCAATTATTTCCTGTTTAACTAGTGCTTTGTCCCTTTCAATTATCTTCTTCCTCACCCTCAAGTGAACTCCAAACTAACAACCTGCTTATGTCCTCTCTGGCCCTTCCTATCACATTAACTTCACATCTTCAGATTTATTTTGAAAAGCCAAACTGGAAGTGAATAGTCAAAACATTTTTGGAACATTTTGAGGAATGAAAGCAATGGTTTCCTGTTTGACCAGCACCTTTTAATATTCCTCTCCTTCCTCCTCTCCCTCACCCTCAATAGAGTCGACTCCAACCTCCTCGTAATCCTTCTCCAGAGCTGCCATGTCCTCTCTGGCCTCAGAGAACTCTCCCTCCTCCATCCCCTCACCCACATACCAGTGAACAAAGGCCCTCTTAGCGTACATCAGATCAAACTTGTGGTCAAGCCGAGCCCAGGCCTCTGCAATAGCAGTGGTGTTGCTCAGCATGCACACGGCCCTCTGGACCTTGGCCAGGTCTCCACCAGGAACTACAGTGGGCGGCTGGTAGTTGATGCCCACCTTGAAACCAGTGGGGCACCAGTCCACAAACTGGATGGAGCGCTTGGTTTTAATGGTGGCAATGGCAGCATTCACATCTTTGGGCACCACATCACCACGATACAAAAGGCAGCAGGCCATGTATTTACCGTGGCGAGGGTCACATTTCACAAATTGATTTGCTGGTTCGAAGCAAGCAGTTGTGATTTCTGCCACAGTTATCTGCTCATGGTAAGCCTTCTCAGCAGAGATAACAGGGGCATAGGTGGCCAGAGGGAAGTGGATACGGGGATATGGCACCAAGTTGGTCTGGAACTCTGTCAGATCAACATTGAGGGCTCCATCAAAACGAAGGGAGGCAGTGACGGAGGACACAATCTGACTGATCAACCTGTTGAGGTTTGTGTAAGAAGGACGCTCGATATCGAGGTTCCTACGGCAGATGTCGTAGATGGCCTCGTTGTCCACCATGAAAGAACAGTCCGAGTGCTCTAGGGTGGTGTGGGTGGTTAGGATTGCATTGTATGGCTCCACCACAGCGGTGGAGACTTGGGGCGCTGGGTAGACTGAGAACTCCAGCTTGGACTTCTTGCCGTAGTCGACAGACAGACGCTCCATCAGCAGGGAGGTGAAACCAGAGCCGGTGCCACCTCCGAAGCTGTGGAAGACCAGGAAGCCCTGAAGGCCAGTGCACTGGTCGGCCTGAGGACAGACAGGGAGAGACGGTGAGATACAGTTAGGTCATTTAATTAAAAAGTATGAACGGATCCCTCCTGATATCAAGTTACCCACCAGTTTGCGGATCCGGTCCAGCACCAGGTCAATGATCTCTTTGCCGATGGTGTAGTGTCCACGGGCGTAGTTGTTGGCAGCATCCTCCTTGCCGGTGATCAGCTGCTCAGGGTGGAACAGCTGGCGGTAGGTCCCAGTGCGCACCTCATCTGAAGAGACCGATTCCATCAGAAATCACTTCGTTTGATGTAACTTTTTTTAACTTGGACCCTATTTTCCTATGTTGTGTGTAAGTAACTGATCTTTTAAAAAATCTTTAAAAAAATAAAATAAAAACAAAAAAATAAATAATAAAGTATTGAGTGGGAATGCTGTAACAGGCAGCCGGGAATCGGAGTGCAATGTAACCATGTAGGGCAATGTGCAGTGTCCATTCCTGTCTGCTAAAAAGAGCCGATTTTGTAACCAAAAAGCTCAGATTGTTTTTATTAGTGTCGGACAACATTATGGAAAGGATCCCTACAGAGAGACCATTAAAATCCTCTCTGGATCAGAAACAGCTCAGAGATCGCCAAACCCACCAGACCGCATTTAAATAAACAAGAGTGTAAAGAGCCAGCATATTTCCACATGTAAATCAGTAAACAACGTTTTCATTTCAAACCAGAGTAGCGATTGTTGTAAAAGTAGAAAGACCAAAATGACTTGATAATTACATTGAGTCTGGTGGGTTTAGTGATAGCATGTTGCAATGTGATCTTACTCTTTAACAGAAAGAGTCCATCTCTGTAGGGATCCTCTCCATAAGGTTGTCAGACACTTAATACAAATCTGAGCCTGTCAGTGGCAAAATTAGCTCTTTTGTGGACGTAAATTGAAGGTGCGCAATTGCCCATTAACTTACATTGTAGCTTCTTTCGCTGACTGCAGCGGTCATGCTTAATACTGGACCAACGTAAAAGACGGTTGTTCCCATCAGACACTTAGATGCAACAACATACTGCAAGTTGAAAAACACAACTATGGCATCTATATTTTTAATGAGTTTACCGATGACAGTGGGCTCCAGGTCGACAAAAACAGCCCTCGGGCTGTGTTTTCCAGCTCCGGTCTCACTGAAGAAGGTGGTGAAGGAATCATCTCCTCCACCGATTGTCTTGTCACTGGGCATCTGTCCGTCCGGCTGGATCCCATGTTCCAGGCAGTAAAGCTCCCAGCATGCATTGCCAATCTGGACACCAGCCTGACCGACGTGCACTGAGATACACTCACGCTGGAGGAAAACAGAATTTGTAACACTTACCATTAAATATTGCCAGACATCCATACATTTCAATCATGTCTTATTCGATACTTGAGATCATCGTCACACCTAAAAAGCTAAGGTCCAAAGGAGGAAGGGAAAAAACACTTTGCAAAGAACCAGATACCATCATGACCAAGTCACCCGACACATGCTGCACATTTACAGTCTCGTTTATTCAGCCAAATAGCCGATTATCCATGCATAAAATGTGATTACAGCATAAAATGTGTCTCGTATATCAAGATATCTGCAGAGGGCAGGGCTGCCAACTCTCACACATTGATCGTGAGACTCACACCACACCTCCATTTTCTCACACAGAGAAAATCTAAAATTTATAAAAAGATTTAGACCACTTAACTATTTCTCATCTGGATACATGCGCTCCACAAATTAAGCATGTGCATATCAATGTTTAGAATGAACAGCTGACAAATCGGAAACTTGTGTGTGAAATAATATGACAGCAGGATAAACAATGTGATCCAAATTAAAAATCAGTAACAAGCTCAGCTGCGGCTGAAAACTGAAAAGAAATTCTTAAAAACATACAGTCTAGTCAAGTACGAGCTGATGACCACTTACTGTGTGGTGTTTTACTCAAAGTTATTAATGATGCATCATGTTTCAGATGTCCATCCTGTCTGAATCATCGGCTGTACTACCTTCTCTGCACAGAGTCTCTTTACCTCCACAAGTCGATGGTTAGCAGCTGCTGCTCTGTGCGCAGCAGAGGAAACCGCGGGCGCCCTGTCAAGTGCGTTGGGTGTGTGCCTTTTTGGAAATTTCGTGGCCGGGCGCACATGGGCACAGGGTGAGGGTGGGATCAGAAAGAACGGCCCTGAGGGAGTTTTACACAGAGTAACAAGTTTTAAGTGATCACAAGTTTTCGTAGAGCTGTGTGAACTGATTTCAATGTGTCTGCCTCCACCACGCCTGTTAGTGTGCAGAATAAACTGTAGAATAATTAAGCACAGGGGCTTTAAAAAAAATAAAAAAAAAACAGTCTGATGCTGGTTGCACAGAATGTAACAAGCGGATCTGCCGTGCATAATTGTGGCTTCACATCATCATCATCATCATCTCTCCAGTTAAGAGACTGCAGATGGAACAGATATCTGCTCCCTTCAGATGGCTGAAAAGAGAGTCAGTGTAAAGAAACTTGCAACTAAATTGATAAGCTGGCATCACTGGTGGAGAGACATAAGTCTACCAAAACCAGACAGAGCTGTGGTCATATTTTTTTATATACATGCAGCTTTTAAAACCAGTAGTACAACAGATTAAGTGTCTGATTAATTTTATTACAAAAATGGAGTTGCAGCTGGGCCCTTTCAAATAGGTAGTAAAGCAGAGGACTGTGACAAGACTACTTTGTGTCCCCCAACTGGGTCAATGTGCATGGTGTGCTATGGAAGCCCATTTCCACCAATGTGATGAAAAGAATATCCTGAAAGTCATAATAACAAATAATGACTTAGCATCTCAAAATAATGAGAAACCTTCTCAAAATAATAAATAGAAAATATCGTTAAAAAAAAAAGCATGACTTTATTAAAACAACTTTGTATCTGAAAATAATGACTTGGCATCTCACAGTGTTGACTTGGCATCTCAAAATAATAGTATCTCAAAATAATGACAGTATTGCACAATCATCTCAAAATAATGACATGGCATGTCAAAATAATGTCCTAATCTCTCAAAATAATGACTTGGTACCTCAAAATTATTAGTTTACAGCTCAAACTAATGAGAAACCTCAAAATAATTACTCTGGATCTCAAAATGGGTATTTAATTTATATATATATATATATATATATATATATATATATATATATATATATATATATATATAAATAAATTTAATTCTAAGAAAGTTTCTCAATATTTTGTGAACGTTTCTTATTTTTTTGACATCATAATTCTTTGTTTTTAGGAACAAAGTCATTATCATGGGAAAGATCCCAATTATAACGACTGGTACAGGATTTTTTTTATCCATCACGTTGGCGGAAATGGGCTTCCATACTGCACAGACAGAAAGCTGCTACCGTTAAATACGACCGGAATATAAATTCTGCTTTATCCATTGAAAAGATAAGACCAACAACGTTAACTACACACTAGGGCTAGCTACACTTGCTAATACAAGTCACAAGACAAACGTAACATTGCCATTAAACGTCAACTGCGCTTCACATTATACTATGAGACAATGTTCGTGTGACTGTGGGCTGTGAGTTAAATTAAAAAGATAAACATCCCGTTATTCCATACTCACCATGTTTCCTGACGCTGTCTCTAAAGGACTTGAAATAAGAATAAAGAGACTGGTTATACTCTCACAACTGCGCTTCTAGGAGGGCTGTGTGAGACGCTACCACTGGGTTTAGGCGGGGCGTTTTATACTCGCCTTACAAGCGAGTAAGAGCAACTGAATCCGATTGGTCGAGGGTCACAAGAGCCATAAGAGCCCTTTTCCTATTGGTTAAACGAAAACATTGATGTTCACTGCAGGTGCACGGTTACTGCAGAGAGCAAAATGGCGAGACTGCGCAACTTGCAAGTCATCCTGTATCTTGTCACGTGGGCTTCATCCAGCCCTGCCTCTTAGAGACAATAGACAGTTAAAGAAATGGACCACCAGATCCCGTTGTTCTGGACGGAGCCCAGTGAAGGGTATTAGAAGCACAAAAAAATCTTTATTTAGAGCTTATTGGAATTAAACTGATGTCATGATATACTTTATTTTCCATTTATAACCCCAATATGTCTATTGTTGTTTGTCATTGCACTTGTTTTGCGATAAAACATGGGTATAAAAAAAATAATAATCCAGTGGCAGTCCCTTTCTGACCTGGTTTGACCTTTTCTTCTCAACCAACACTACCACCAGAGGTCTCCGTTTAGGCTAATGGTAAATAGTTTTTTTTCATATATATTTTAATCACTTCACTTTAACACAAACTGTGTTAAAGTTCATCTCACTCATCCTAAATTGCAGACAAATAAACATATCTAAATTAAGTGAGGGAGTACAAACAACACCATTATGTTTCTTACTAAATGATACCAAATTGAATCCCTGGTAATATGTTTTAATGAGAAACTTGACAAAAATACATTAGAGAGTCCCTTTGTTGGTCACCAGTTCCTTCATATTCATATTTGAATTTTCTTCTATTAATCTTTATTCAGAGTCTTGCATCTATCCTGTTTTATGGCACAACATGACAACTTCCATCATAAAGGCTTTAAGTCATATGTCATATATAGTTAAGCTGGGCTCAACTTCAGAAGAAAAGCTAATGTGAATTAAAATCACACTGGGTTAAGGTTAGTCATTAAACCATTGAAATATTTAACGAAGGAATGCTTCAGTCTGAATTTGATTGCACAAAATTGCACAAGGCTATGTGACCATGTTGTTTGTTAGGCAGCTTTTTGGCTCTCTATAATCTGAACTTAATGTCAGAAAAAGATTTCATTTCATAAATCACAGAGGAATGGCTTAAGGTTTCAGATGGAAAGGGAGGCAAAAAGCAGAGAAGGAGAC
The DNA here is from genome assembly GCA_013375575.1 of Percina caprodes. Lineage (NCBI taxonomy): Eukaryota > Metazoa > Chordata > Actinopteri > Perciformes > Percidae > Percina > Percina caprodes. The sequence goes on from JABXJD010000041.1 coordinate 1,611,434, forward strand.
TGCAAAGTGAAGAAGGGAACATCAGTAGGTCAAATGACAAGTCCTCACAGACGTTTGAGATAAGGTGAAGTATGAAAAACAGTACACCAAGGCCTGTAATTTTTTTCAGATTTATTTACAATTTGTAAACCATTTTTTACAACTACAGTGATACATTTAGAAGTCAAACACAAGGTTACAAATCTCAAAACAAATATGCAATATGTTGTGCTCCTGTTTATTGTTCAGGAATGACACTTTTAAGACTAATTTATGTAGTATTCCCTACTCCTCTCCTTCCTCCTCTCCCTCACCCTCAATAGAGTCGACTCCAACCTCCTCGTAATCCTTCTCCAGAGCTGCCATGTCCTCTCTGGCCTCAGAGAACTCTCCCTCCTCCATCCCCTCACCCACATACCAGTGAACAAAGGCCCTCTTAGCGTACATCAGATCAAACTTGTGGTCAAGCCGAGCCCAGGCCTCTGCAATAGCAGTGGTGTTGCTCAGCATGCACACGGCCCTCTGGACCTTGGCCAGGTCTCCACCAGGAACTACAGTGGGCGGCTGGTAGTTGATGCCCACCTTGAAACCAGTGGGGCACCAGTCCACAAACTGGATGGAGCGCTTGGTTTTAATGGTGGCAATGGCAGCATTCACATCTTTGGGCACCACATCACCACGATACAAAAGGCAGCAGGCCATGTATTTACCGTGGCGAGGGTCACATTTTACCATCTGATTGGCTGGTTCAAAGCAGGCGTTGGTGATTTCTGCCACCGTTAATTGCTCATGGTAAGCCTTCTCAGCAGAGATAACAGGGGCATAGGTGGCCAGAGGGAAGTGGATACGGGGATATGGCACCAAGTTGGTCTGGAACTCTGTCAGATCAACATTGAGGGCTCCATCAAAACGAAGGGAGGCAGTGATGGAGGACACAATCTGACTGATCAACCTGTTGAGGTTTGTGTAAGAAGGACGCTCGATATCGAGGTTCCTACGGCAGATATCGTAGATGGCCTCGTTGTCCACCATGAAGGCACAGTCAGAGTGCTCTAGGGTGGTGTGGGTGGTCAGGATGGAGTTGTAGGGCTCCACCACAGCCGTGGACACCTGGGGAGCTGGGTAGATGGAGAACTCCAGCTTGGACTTCTTGCCGTAGTCGACAGACAGACGCTCCATCAGCAGGGAGGTGAAACCAGAGCCGGTGCCACCTCCGAAGCTGTGGAAGACCAGGAAGCCCTGAAGGCCAGTGCACTGGTCGGCCTGAGGACAGACAGGGAGAGACGGTGAGATACAGTTATGTATTTTAAATTTAGAGCAAAATTAAATCAAGTTACCCACCAGTTTGCGGATCCGGTCCAGCACTATGTCGATGATCTCTTTGCCGATGGTGTAGTGTCCACGGGCGTAGTTGTTGGCAGCATCCTCCTTGCCGGTGATCAGCTGCTCAGGGTGGAACAGCTGGCGGTAGGTCCCAGTGCGCACCTCATCTGAAGAGACAAAACAGATGTTGAATCAGCTGTGGTCTACAATTTACACTTTAGTTTGCCTGAAGAAATGTTCAGCCAGAGGTGATGACACTTACCGATGACAGTGGGCTCCAGGTCGACAAAAACAGCTCTGGGGACGTGTTTTCCAGCTCCGGTCTCACTGAAGAAGGTGTTAAAGGAATCATCTCCTCCTCCGATGGTCTTGTCACTGGGCATCTGTCCGTCCGGCTGGATCCCATGTTCCAGGCAGTAAAGCTCCCAGCATGCATTGCCAATCTGGACACCAGCCTGACCGACGTGGATGGAGATACACTCACGCTGGGATGCAGAGACAGAAGATTTGGATTACAGATTTGATTAAATCTCAAGCCTCGTACTTCTGAAGAGCTAAACTCAGTTAGTTTTTCATGCAAAGATGCCTTTAAATGAACTGCAAAATGGCAGTGCATCACAGGCCGTTTGTTCATTCTCCCCATCCCGCATGAAAAGCCTTTACTATTGTTATTTTCTATGATAGCATGTCTGTCTGAGGTTGAGTCTATCATTTAGGAAAACATTTTCTACTTCTCTCTGCTGCCACAGAAGAATATTGGATGCAGAATTACTGTGAGAGAGGATGATCTAGGTCAGACATGTTGCATGCACTGTCTCTTTAAAAAGCCACATTCACATCCACCACAGGGAATATCAGTCAACTACTAATTTCCATTAATTTTCCATAAACAGAGATATTTTATTCTGTAGATATCATATCTGAATGATAAATAATTTAACATAAAATCATCTTTTGAACAAGTTGCACACAAAAAATACATTAGCAACAACATTAGTGTGAAACTAGTCAAGCTGATTTAAAAATTATGCTGGGATAAGACAAGGCTTGCAGTGCAGGGATAAATTAGGCTATATTTCCATTAAATTAAACATTTAACAACATTTTCATTTGTCTAACAGAAGCTATATTGACAATTAAACAATATCCAACCATGAAGCACTACAGTGAAGGCAATATCCACCAATATAATAATATATCCTATAAATATTCATTTTTCTAAATGTAAACCTAAAATGTGTCTTTTAACAACAGTCAGTGGGATGAATAATTTAACAGAAATTAATCTTTTGAACAAGGTGCACTAAAAAAAGATAGTTATATGAAACCAACAAAAAAGGGTAGGCTACATTAGGCAACATCTGTATTAAGCATTAAAATCAACAATATTTTTATTTGTAAAATGAAAAACAGAAGCAATTAATTGACAATTAAATAATATCCAGCCATGATGTACTACAGTAAAGGGAACAGATGGTGACGTCAGAGAAAAATATGAGCAACCTCATTTACTCCCTTTCTCTTATACTCTCAAACAATAACCCTGCAAATAAGATACAATATATAATATGGTACTTACCATGATCGCTCTGTGATCTTATGCAAAGTAATAAGACAAGCCTGAGGAGTGATCGTGTGTGAGGGGGTGCAGTGTCTGAAGCTCATCTGCTGATGCACCACACTCCTATGGGCTACTCTGCCTCGTGAGGTGAACAGGTGAACTACGCACAAAAAAATAAAAACTCCTCCTCATTGTGTCGCAGTGTTTCACATCCAGAGTATGGTGGTAAAAGAGTCCCGAAAGTATTTGCAGCTTGGAAAACACAATGCACAAAGAAAACCAGCGTGATTAGTGTCAATGCCTCTAACTTGTAACCCATTTATAATTTGTACATCAATGATGGAAATGTATTTGTTAATCTCAACCGATTGTGTGTAAATCTTTTCAGAATTCGTAGCCTCGGACGTATAATGGGCAAGAATTTGTTTTTCCTAGGATGTGTCAGGTGCGCTGCAGGGAATGGTGGACCCGAATGCAGACAGATGGGAATGTAGAGTTAGAGGATTTAATCAAAAATAATAATAAAATTCATACAACAAAAAACAAACAGAACAGCAGGCAAAATCCAAAACACAGGAAAAATTGGGACACAAAAACAACAGGGTAGCCGACACACACTCTAACACGGACCGCCATAACAGTACAACAATAATCTGACCTGCGGCCTGTTGCACAAAAGTAGAATAAAGATATCCAGGATAAGTGAAAAAGCGCAGCTTGACTTAGTGTGATCTGCTCATCGCGGCTTAATCGGTTGCACGTTTGCCGAGCCGGGATGAACAGGTGAAGCTATGTCCAGCCAGGTGGAGATAGCCAGGATGAACAGGTGAAGCTATGTCCAGCCAGGTGGAGATAGCCAGGATGAACAGGTGAAGCTATGTCCAGCCAGGTGGAGATAGCCAGGATGAACAGGTGAAGCTATGTCCAGCCAGGTGGAGATAGCCAGGATGAACAGGTGAAGCTATGTCCAGCCAGGTGGAGATAGCCAGGATGAACAGGTGAAGCTATGTCCAGCCAGGTGGAGATAGCCAGGATGAACAGGTGGAGCTATGTCCAGCCAGGTGGAGATAGCTGGGATAAGTGCACGTTCACGGCTTTCTTAAATAGACCACGGTATCCATCACAGATTTACTGAGCAGAGATGGAGAAGACTCATGCAGCATATGTTTCATATGCAGCAGCTTCTAATGGAAAGTAACGAGGAGGTGAAGAAAATGCAAAAAGGGAAACAGAGAGAAAGAGCCCAACAGACGACAGCAGACTGAATGTGTAAGGATGTAAAAATATCTACTTAGCATACTAGTCACTCCACATTTTTATAAAGTTGTAGGCTACACTGTGTTTTAACTGCTTTAAATATGCTTGTTTCATGTGTTGGTTTTATTGCTGTATCTGTTTTTATGTGATAAATGTGCTGGTTTTACCGTAAAGTGTCTTTTGAGTAGCCTACCAATAAAATGTTTTATTATTTAGCTTACTTTGCCTTAAAAGTGAGCATAGGGAATTAATACGCATAGTCAATGGAGAGCAGAGAGTTGTTTTTCCCTCCAGTGGGGGGAGTGGGGGCAGGACTTACAGCGCTCTGTAGTGATGGCCAAATGAAGCTTTGTGAAGCAGTGTCTTTATTTTCTGAGCCCACTAGATGGCGCTCTATGTTCAACAAAGGGTTGAGACTACACTGAATGGCAATGCCTTAGGCCTTTCTCTTAAAACCAAGAGCGCCATCTAGTGGGCTCAGAACATAAAGACACTGGTTCACAAAGCTTCATTTGGCCGTCACTAGCGCTCTGTCTCCTAGAAATAAGCTGAAAAATGAAAGCACCTCCTGGAGAGCACTTGGTCCTCTTTGCAGGATACAAAGTGTGTGTGTGTCACAACAGTCTAAAAAAATCCACACAAAGCAGTTGAGATTCAAAAATGTATTTCCATTGAAAAATGCTTTGTTGATGTTATACAAGTTACAAATAAAGACACAGTCCCAGTCAACCATCAACACATCCACAGTCCTCCTGCCTCAGTTACAGTAGGCCCATCTTGTCCTGGTTCTGGGCGTCAAACACTTACTGCGGCAGAATGAGTAGGAGTTTTTTTTTTTTGTGCACTTCAGCTGTTCTCCTCACGAGGCAGAGTATGTGAGTGTGGTGCATCAGTAGAGCAGCCTCAGACACCGCACCCCCTCAGACGCGAACACTCCTCCGACTTGTCTCATTACATTGCATAATACTGACAAGCCATCATGGTAAGTACCATTTATGTATTTTATTTCCAGGGTTATTGTTTGAGTATAAGAGAAAGGGAGTAAATGAGGTTGCTCATATTTTTCTATGACGTCACCCTTTGTTCTCTTTACTGTAGTGCATCATGGTTGATATTGTTTGTCAATATAGCTTCTGTTAGACAAATGAAAATGTTGTTAAATGTTTAATTTAATGGAAATATAGCCTAATTTATCCCTGCACTGCAAGCCTTGTCTTATCCCAGCATAACTCTTAAATCAGCTTGACTAGTTTCACACTAATGTTGTTGCTAATGTATTTTTTGTGTGCACCTTGCTCAAAAGATGATTTTATGTTAAATTATTTATCATTCAGATATGATATCTACAGAATAAAATATCTCTGTTTACGGAAAATTAATGGAAATTAGTAGTTGACTGATATTCCCTGTGGTGGATGTGAATGTGGCTTTTTAAAGAGACAGTGCATGCAACATGTCTGACCTAGATCATCCTCTCTCACAGTAATTCTGCATCCAATATTCTTCTGTGGCAGCAGAGAGAAGTAGAAAATGTTTTCCTAAATGATAGACTCAACCTCAGACAGACATGCTATCATAGAAAATAACAATAGTAAAGGCTTTTCATGCGGGATGGGGAGAATGAACAAACGGCCTGTGATGCACTGCCATTTTGCAGTTCATTTAAAGGCATCTTTGCATGAAAAACTAACTGAGTTTAGCTCTTCAGAAGTACGAGGCTTGAGATTTAATCAAATCTGTAATCCAAATCTTCTGTCTCTGCATCCCAGCGTGAGTGTATCTCCATCCACGTCGGTCAGGCTGGTGTCCAGATTGGCAATGCATGCTGGGAGCTTTACTGCCTGGAACATGGGATCCAGCCGGACGGACAGATGCCCAGTGACAAGACCATCGGAGGAGGAGATGATTCCTTTAACACCTTCTTCAGTGAGACCGGAGCTGGAAAACACGTCCCCAGAGCTGTTTTTGTTGACCTGGAGCCCACTGTCATCGGTAAGTGTCATCACCTCTGGCTGAACATTTCTTCAGGCAAACTAAAGTGTAAATTGTAGACCACAGCTGATTCAACATCTGTTTTGTCTCTTCAGATGAGGTGCGCACTGGGACCTACCGCCAGCTGTTCCACCCTGAGCAGCTGATCACCGGCAAGGAGGATGCTGCCAACAACTACGCCCGTGGACACTACACCATCGGTAAAGAGATCATCGACCTGGTGCTGGACCGGATCCGCAAACTGGTGGGTAACTTGATATCAGGAGGGATCCGTTCATACTTTTTAATTAAATGACCTAACTGTATCTCACTGTCTCTCCCTGTCTGTCCTCAGGCCGACCAGTGCACTGGCCTTCAGGGCTTCCTGGTCTTCCACAGCTTCGGAGGTGGCACCGGATCTGGTTTCACCTCCCTGCTGATGGAGCGTCTGTCTGTCGACTACGGCAAGAAGTCCAAGTTGGAGTTCTCCATCTACCCAGCTCCCCAGGTGTCCACGGCTGTGGTGGAGCCCTACAACTCCATCCTGACCACCCACACCACCCTGGAACACTCTGACTGTGCCTTCATGGTGGACAATGAGGCCATCTACGATATCTGCCGTAGGAACCTCGATATCGAGCGTCCTTCTTACACAAACCTCAACAGGTTGATCAGTCAGATTGTGTCCTCCATCACTGCCTCCCTTCGTTTTGATGGAGCCCTCAATGTTGATCTGACAGAGTTCCAGACCAACTTGGTGCCATATCCCCGTATCCACTTCCCTCTGGCCACCTATGCCCCTGTTATCTCTGCTGCAAAAGCTTATCATGAGCAATTAACGGTGGCAGAAATCACCAACGCCTGCTTTGAACCAGCCAACCAGTTAGTGAAATGTGACCCTCGCCACGGTAAATACATGGCCTGCTGCCTTTTGTATCGTGGTGATGTGGTGCCCAAAGATGTGAATGCTGCCATTGCCAGCATCAAAACCAAGCGCTCCATCCAGTTTGTGGACTGGTGCCCCACTGGTTTCAAGGTGGGCATCAACTACCAGCCGCCCACTGTAGTTCCTGGTGGAGACCTGGCCAAGGTCCAGAGGGCCGTGTGCATGCTGAGCAACACCACTGCTATTGCAGAGGCCTGGGCTCGGCTTGACCACAAGTTTGATCTGATGTACGCTAAGAGGGCCTTTGTTCACTGGTATGTGGGTGAGGGGATGGAGGAGGGAGAGTTCTCTGAGGCCAGAGAGGACATGGCAGCTCTGGAGAAGGATTATGAGGAGGTTGGAGTCGACTCTATTGAGGGGAGGGAGAGGAGGAAGGAGAGGAGTAGGGAATACTACATAAATTAGTCTAACTCAAACGTGTAAGTCCTTAAAATCATACAGGACACAATATACTGTATTTGTTTTAGATGTGTAAACTTGTGTTATAAGTTCTGAATATTACAAACGTGCATTACATTTCATGTTACTGACGCTTTTATCCAAAGCAACTTCACACAACGGGGCAGCATCGGGAGCAAATCAGGGTTCAGTCTTGCCCAAGAACACTCATGGTCATCCTCACTGTAGTTGTAAAAAGTTATTTAAATGGTTTCAAACTGTAAATAAATCTGGACAAATTACAGGCCTTGGTGTACTGTTTTTCATATTGCACCTTATCTCACACGTCTGTGAGGACTTGTCATTTGACCTACTGATGTTCCCTTCTTCACTTCGCAGCATCCTCTGCTATTTTGCTTCCTTTCCATCTTTAATCTTATGCCGTTCCTCTGTGACATATGAAATTATGAATTTTTCTGACATGCATTCAGATTATAGAGGGCTAAATAACATTCAAACACTCGTGTTAATGTAAAATAACATAATTACATAGCTTTGTACAATTTTGTGCTACACAATTTAGACCAAAGCATTCCGTTGTTAAATGACAATCCAGTGTGTACATCTTAAATTCATATTAGCTTTTCTTAAGAGTCTTAACTGGATGAAAATATAACATTGCATTGTGAATCACAAAGCAATGTTTTAATTTAATTAGGATTGGCTATCACAAATTGAGACAATCTTAATAGTATATTGCATTTAATATCTAAGAAATGACTTGACCTGAACTTGCGAATCAGCCGATACTGAGTACTGATCCAATACTAGTGGGTCATATATTTGATTATGTTTTAACAGCTGTATACTACTACCCGTGTATGAATGTGATGTGATTTGTTTTTATGATATATGTTTTTATTTGCTCAATTTACCATAGTCACATATCACATATCAGATGGTGGAGCATTGTCTTTGGCAGGTTGAATTTCTTCTGCTGCTGCAGGAAGTACAGCCTCTGTTTTGCTTTCTTGATGAGACAGCTCATGGTCAGCTCCCACTTGACGTCGCGTGAGATGAGAGTCACCCAGGGTGATGGTAGGGGCGGGTGGGGCTGCATACCTTCCTGGAAATCCACAACCATCTCCACTGTCTTCAGAGGGTTAAGCTTCATCTTGTTCTGACTGCACCATGTTGCCAGATGGTCGGTCTCCCACCTGTAGGACGTGAGTCCAAATAGGGTGTGGTCATTTGCAAACTGCAGGAGCTTGATGGACTGGTGAGTGGAGGTGCAGCAGTTGGTGTACAGGGAGAAGAAACTGGTGCATATATATATATATATATATATATATATATATCTGAATAGCCATCATACTTTAAAAATCAAAATATAATATTCACCCATTATTAGTCCTTGGTTATTATAGGCAACTCAAATAAAAGTAGCACACAATGTCAAATAATACATTAGAGGTTTGTTCTTGGGACGTGTCAAAGCTCTGGCTTTGTTCACATGATGCCTGATAGAAATAGATTGGATAAAGTACTTTAATTTTCCATGGGAATTAACAGCAAGTCACCAATGCACAATGTATAACTATGAACTAAACGAGACGATTATCAGAACTGAGGGCCCAAATGCAGAGATGACAGGCAGGCAGGAGAGCGTTTGACCGGGCTTTAATATTACACACAAAAAAAAGGGATTCAGTGATCTTCAGAAAAACAAAGTAACAGTCCAAAATGTCCACAGGGAAATGGAAAAACTAAACTCAGGCAAGAGTCCAAAATGCAATGCAAAATGACAGAACCACAAGACGCACAGTAACAAACAAAAGGATCTAACAAGAGACAATGGGAACACAGAGGTTAAATACAGGAGGTCACGAGCAGACAAGCAACAGGTGATACAACAGGTGAATCACATCAGGGCGGGGACGGCAATCACAGAGGTGGGAAAACACAAGGCAGGTAGTAACACTAGACAGGCCGAGACAGAGACCCAGACTATCACAATAAAACAGGAAACAGAACATACACGTACTCAAGGGAAACACAAGACAGGAACTACAACACAAGACCAGGGAGGAAACTAGGGAAACACAAGCACAAGGAGACAAGACAGAACCAAAAAAACAGAGAAGAAGAAACAGAAAACAAATAAAAATACCAAATACGAGGACCACATACACAACAACATCCCAACAAACACTAAATGAATTAAAAAAAAAAATTGGTAATGTGTCAAATATGGTGCAGTATGGTGCATCTAGCTGTATAATGGTTTGTTGTAATTGTATATAGATGAGGATTGTCAGGGGTGTCAGACTGGTGGGGGACAAGGGGACTGAGTACCCACAAAAATATGCTAGAAGCTATGGAGGGATGGGGGGGGGCATAGGAAATACCTTTCTACAGGGCCCACAATTTTGTGCTATGCCTCTGAGGATTGCATATGTAATATGTAATCAGTGAATCAATATAGCCTATAGATACAGAGAAGCACACTGCTGAGGTCGGCTGGTCAAAAAACAGTCAGGATTTGAGGGGGAATAAATTCAGCAGTTACCATATGCTCAGATTTACAGGGAATGAAGGAATATTTTAATGTTAAGAACCCTAAAACAAAGAAATAGCAGATTTTCCCCACCCCCATTTGTTACAAATCCTTAAATTCCTGCTTTTGCTCCAGCCTTTTTTTTCTTAATAAATGAGGACCTCTGGTGGTTTCATATACTCGACACCTGAGAGAGAGAGAGAGGATGTGATGGATATAACCCACCAGGTGCCAATTAAAATTCTTGGATATCAAATAAAGCTTGTAAAGATTGGCTATTAGCAATATTTTCCCTCTTCCAATTAAAATGTTGGCCGTTAATTTAGCCATTTCATAACTCATGAACCATTTCGACACAGGTAGTACAACATTAAGCAACACATCCGTTCTCTTAACCTTCATGTTGTCTTATCTGCCGACCTGGTAATTTTTGTCAAAATTTAAAATGAAAAACATTTTTATCATGGTTATGGTAGTCTTTTTTTTTTTACCCTTTTGTGGCTTTCCTCCAATGATTTTGTCCCTTTTTAACATCATAGGCTTTTTCTAAGACTTTTGAAATTTTCTTGGGTTTTTCCCCCAAATGTTTAAAGCTGTTTTGCTACTTTACTTTTTTTGATATCCTTTCACTTTTGTCACTTTGACATTTATTCACATTTTGTTCATCTTTTGACATTTTTTTTAAGTTCTTTTACCAATTGTTTTTTCTCCAAATGCTATAAATTTACAACAAAACACCCAGAGTCAATGAAAGTAGTGTACTGATTATTAATTTAACTTGTGAGGAGCGTTATTGGGAACCATTCACGTTACTTTTTGGCACAATTTGTTTGAAAGAAACCCAAATTTCTGATACAGAAACATTTTGGAAAGGGGTCAAATTAGACCCGAAGACAACAGGAGGGTTAATACATCCATGAATACACTTTACACATAAAACGGTTAGGGTAAAAATAAACCATAGACAGTTAAAAGAGAAACACAAGCACCTAACTGCCAAAGTGCTTGTGAAACAACAACTGACCCAGCCCAGTCTGATAGATAAAATGGATCCCTCCCTCTCTTTCTCCGTAAAATGATGCCACCTTTTAGGTGCGGTCGGATATGTCTGCAAATAATCTGACGGAAAACAATTGTGAAGTATAAAGTCTACTTGTGCTACAGTCGAGGGATTAAAGAACACAACAAAAGGTCACACAAATGGACCATTTAGGGTACAATCCTGCCGCTGGACCGAATGACCTAGGTTAGCGAATGAATGAACCCCAGTCCGCAGTTACACAGAGCTAGCATCTTTGCTAGCACCGTTGACTGGCTGGCTAGCAGCTACGTACACAGCCTACGCATGATCTCAACGAGGATTACCGCCCATTTTCCTGCAGAGCTCGTGGCGCATTTGACTTTTTCCTTTTAACCAATAGAAAGACAACTCACGTGACTTCCGACCAATAGGATTCAGCAGCACTTTTCCGCCGGGGAAGAGAGTATAAATAACCCCGCCTAGAATCAAACGTCAGTTACTTCTTACACTGGACTCATAACGGCCTACGTGTGAGAGCTAACTTTGCCTTTTTCTTCTGCTTAATCCTTATTAATACAGAACCCACAGCTTCAATAATCATGGTGAGTATGGAAACAGTGTATTTTCTTTTTTCTCATCACGTTTTTTTGTTAATTTATCTAAATTGAACGATATGAATGTGCGTCACCACGCGGCAACCTAGTTTAACAAATGTATTTAACTAAGAAACAGCAACTGTCTACATGTCAGTAAAACTATTAAGGTGTAGGACGGTAACAAATTCGTCGTCGTCAATAGGTCGTTTTAGCTCTAATGCTGCTAAATTAGCTAGCTAAGTGAATCTCGACAGGCCACAGTCCACAAGTAGCTGCCAGTTTCCGGTGTTGGCTCGTCTGTTAGCACACTGACCCAGTTTAGTGTTCGGTCACGGGGCTTTTCATCCTGAATCGCTCCTCTTTTACCGCCTGTCTGAAGAGGCTGGGCCTGTGTGAATCTGCAACCGCAGGCGTTTCAAACAAAACCTATTCACAAAAAAGCCTAATGGGGATTTTACAAGACTCATGTTAAGGCATAACGTTACTACTTTAGCTGTGTAGATTTTTTTTCTTTGTTAAAGGGGACCAACGCCTTTTTTCTTAAATAAAGAGAAATAATAAATGCGTACGCTCTATTCCCATGGTCTACGACGGTTGAGAAATATTTGTACTCTTACTACGCTCACAAATCTAAGTACTAAAATTCAAATGTTACGTAATAACCTGGAACTAGTCCATGGACAATCGATTGGGAAATGCGTTATAGATAACCTAGCTACGTTTCCATTTTTATACAATATTAACTTATACCGAGCAAAAAGGGTACTCCAACTAAGTTTACATGGTTAATGAAAATCAACATTCAGAATATTAAAACGGAATATGTTTACATGACTCGTATCAAATTAAAAATATTATTTAGTGGAATATTAATGTGCATGTACACATACTCGGGAATGATTACGTTGATTTGTATGGGACTGAGAACACTACACTAGAATAAAGCTCACTTGGGTAAAATCAGTATCTCCTTTACTTTATATTGAGCAGCTCCAGACTTTATGCTTGATGTCATACGTTTGAGCCTTCTCTGGTTTCTGGCTTTAAAAGGGTAAATGACTGCATAAAGTGACTTTTGTCATATTTGGTATTGTCTTGCATTAGCTGTAGTGCATGCTTGACAATGTGATGACTGCATTTCTTTTCTTGAAATTGTCACAAGAATCAGCAAAACAAGTACTTAAAGAGATCCTGACTTTTTTTCTCCTTTCCACAGCGTGAGTGTATCTCAGTGCACGTTGGTCAGGCTGGTGTCCAGATTGGCAATGCATGCTGGGAGCTTTACTGCCTGGAACATGGGATCCAGCCGGACGGACAGATGCCCAGTGACAAGACTCGTGGAGGAGGAGATGATTCCTTTAACACCTTCTTCAGTGAGACCGGAGCTGGAAAACACGTCCCCAGAGCTGTTTTTGTCGACCTGGAGCCCACTGTCATCGGTAAGTGTCATCACCTCTGGGTGTGTTGCTTTTTTTTTTTTTTTTAAATCCACTGTCTCAAACCCTCTAATTTATGCCTATTCCTTTCAGATGAGGTGCGCACTGGGACCTACCGCCAGCTGTTCCACCCTGAGCAGCTGATCACCGGCAAGGAGGATGCTGCCAACAACTACGCCCGTGGACACTACACCATCGGCAAAGAGATCATCGATGTGGTGCTGGACCGGATCCGCAAACTGGTGGGTATATTCAGAATAGAAGTTAGTTTTAAATTTTGCTAGAATATTACATGGATCAGGTTTATTGCCAGATCAGTAGTTTTCCACATAGAAGAATTTACCTTAATATTTTGGTTCATAACAAACAAAGTACAGGAAAGGTCAAGAATCTAATGTAAAATAGAAATGTTTACAATATATCATTTAAAATGAAAAGCTGTACAGTGTTTTGAAATGAGGATGGCCAGCAGAAGTTCACAGTATAAAATATGTGCAATGTAGATAATCAATTGCTTGTCTGTCCTCAGGCCGACCAGTGCACTGGCCTTCAGGGCTTCCTGGTCTTCCACAGCTTCGGAGGTGGCACCGGCTCTGGTTTCACCTCCCTGCTGATGGAGCGTCTGTCTGTCGACTACGGCAAGAAGTCCAAGCTGGAGTTCTCAGTCTACCCAGCTCCCCAGGTGTCCACGGCTGTGGTGGAGCCCTACAACTCCATCCTGTGCACCCACACCACCCTGGAGCACTCTGACTGTGCCTTCATGGTGGACAACGAGGCCATCTACGATATCTGCCGTAGGAACCTCGATATCGAGCGTCCTTCTTACACAAACCTCAACAGGTTGATCAGTCAGATTGTGTCCTCCATCACTGCCTCCCTTCGTTTTGATGGAGCCCTCAATGTTGATCTGACAGAGTTCCAGACCAACTTGGTGCCATATCCCCGTATCCACTTCCCTCTGGCCACCTATGCCCCTGTTGTCTCTGCTGAGAAGGCTTACCATGAGCAGATAACGGTGTCTCAGATCACCAACGCCTGCTTTGAACCAGCTAACCAGTTAGTGAAATGTGACCCTCGCCACGGTAAATACATGGCCTGCTGCCTTTTGTATCGTGGTGATGTGGTGCCCAAAGATGTGAATGCTGCCATTGCCAGCATCAAAACCAAGCGCTCCATCCAGTTTGTGGACTGGTGCCCCACTGGTTTCAAGGTGGGCATCAACTACCAGCCGCCCACTGTAGTTCCTGGTGGAGACCTGGCCAAGGTCCAGAGGGCCGTGTGCATGCTGAGCAACACCACTGCTATTGCAGAGGCCTGGGCTCGGCTTGACCACAAGTTTGATCTGATGTACGCTAAGAGGGCCTTTGTTCACTGGTATGTGGGTGAGGGGATGGAGGAGGGAGAGTTCTCTGAGGCCAGAGAGGACATGGCAGCTCTGGAGAAGGATTATGAGGAGGTTGGAGCTGATAGTGTGGGAGATGAGGATGATGAAGGAGAGGAGTATTAAATAGGCAATACATTCCCTTTGCTGTCTGATCGGTGCCTTTTTAAATGTCAAAATAAAGTATTACCGACCAAAGTTTATTGAATTGGTTCTCTTTAATGCACTCACTGTTAACTTTCAACATGAGAAGTGTGTATGAAATGGGTTACATATTCGTCTGGTCACTTTGCTTTGAAATGTTTTTTCATTTTGGGTACTAGGGGGCAGTGGTGTTCAACAGAACTGGCAACGGCAAACTACTCTAAATTTTGAAATTGTTGCAGGAAGACTAAACTACTTTTACTGCATAAGAAGCTTTCAATATACTATTTGCAAATCTAATTTTTACTTTTTTATTTATTTTTTTAAATGGGAGAACTAAAGCCTAACCCTGGCCTGGTTTCAAATGGGGTGTGGTATTTGCTGTGGCCCAAGGGAGGGGGGTCTTACATTGGCAGACAGGTGGTGGTAATTAAAAATACTTAGTTCTGCTGTTACTAGACTGGGTAACTAATGAGGAATAAAAAGCAAATTAGAAGCAGCATACTTTGGCAAAAATACACAATCGCAAGTGTTGTAAAAGTTTTTATTTTCAGCTTTGCGGTTTTGAATAGGTTTGGCTACAAACAAATGCATTTCTTCAAATTCAGCATTATTTTCATAAAATGCTCAAACTGAAAACAAAATGGCTTCTACATGAATAGTTTTATTGCACTTTGAGTTCATGTGACAAATGTCTATAGAAAATCTTATTGGGGTGAAATGTGACAAATTTATTAAAACTAGGATTTTTTTTTCTTTGCATGAAAACCATGATCAACCAGTGTTGTGTTCATTTGCACAAAGGCAAAACCTTTTCAGCTAAAAACCTTTGTCCTATATAAAAGCCACATATTAAATTGCTAAATAGAACGGGAGAAATATTAAACTGGAGAGTGCTATTCTCAAAATAAGACCTGGAGTTAAGAACCATTCTATATTTTTTCCTATGCCACAAAATGAGGTAATCAGACTCCTTTTGGGGAAAAAATCATTTTAGGGTTGCATATTTGCCTCTGACAAAAATCCTACAACAGAATACGTTGAATGCTGAAAAGATGTGCACTTCAGAACGGTACAAAAACACATACACACAAAGTGCCCTCATGTGTACAAAAATTGAAGTATTTGGCTCTGAAGCACTACAGGCCCTGAATATAATGCGATGTGCAACAAGAGACGCCAGTTTTCTACACTGAAACACATGAATAGCTCACAGGCAAGCACCCAACCCACCTCCTGCTGCTACGCTTGCATTAATACAAATACGTAGATTGTGAAACCTTAGCACAACATACAGTGATCGTTTTAAATAAGCTTTTTTCTTCTGCTTGCTCATTCTATTGCAAAACTTACACACCTCTCGTTTAAAACCACCTGGGTGCTAAACCGCGTCGTATGAGCACCACCACAGGAACATACAGTACAGTGACACTCATAAGCTTCCTATTTCCCTTCTCTAATTGGTTTCGCAGCAGAATGACAATAAATGCATATAAATCCCAGTGAAAATAGAAAGTTTCACAGTGTAGTACACCACAGTCTCGAATGCTGTCAGCCAAAATGTAACTAGACTGAAGAGCAACAAGATGAAAACAAAGTGGCTTTTTATGTAGCGTTGGGTTACCGTTTGCAGTATTTCAACAGTATTTACTTTATTTCAGACTCCTACTTAATGAACCTTCAGGTTTTTAACCACACATTGGACATTGCAGATTATTAAAACAATGATAGAAACAGTTATAACTCATAAATCTCTTCCACGTCTGCTGCAGTTGAATTTGTCTCATCAGTGAAGATGAAGGCAGAGAAAATATTCAATCTGCATATGTTATCAACATTCCTTCATGATACAAACCTGTCTTGTGACAAAGTGTAATTGCCTACTGAGATTGTCTAATTAGCCAGTGTGCCAATTAAGGATTGAGTTATTATTTTTGCAAAAAAATCTTGACACACTTGTGACACACTGTGACGATAGATGAATTGAGACTTCTTGAGCGTCTCCAGTGTTAGCACTGAGAACACACTCTACCATCCAGCCCCAACTTCAACATACACACATCATCATATTCAGATGTCCCTCCGTTTCTCAAACCTGTGGAAAGAGAGGAGCTTCGCAGCGTCTCACACAGTCACACCGACCCAAACGTTTAGAGGAGCTGCGGCGGTCTGTATGAGGCGTCTTTGACTCCTCGGCGGTCATCTTTGATCTCTGGTCCTAACTAAGGAGGAGGAGGCAGGCCGTCTCGCTCCGACACCGCTGTGACCTGCAGAAAAAAACTATTTGTCTTTTAATGGACTCCTTTCAGTTTTTCCCCAGCAAGTTTTGACATTACTTGTTACCTGAGGTGGTGGACAATGTCTCATGACAAAATGTGTACGAAGAGAATGGCCAGCCCGATGTTCAGCAGGATGACCATGCAGATCATAATGGTGTTTGGGCCCTTTGAAAGAAAGGAACATATGAGATATGAGGGCAGTAGTCTCGCGTGGCCAGACCTTCTTCCACAGCGCTGCGGAGGAAGGTCTGGCTAGTCCACACAACATTGCGGGATGGGAGAAAAACTCAGATTGGACAGATAGTCTAGCTAGCTGTCTGGATTTACCCTGCAGAGATCTGAGGACCAGGTAACCATAGTCCTCAGATTGGACAGATAGTCTAGCTAGCTGTCTGGAGAGATCTGAGGACCAGGTAACCATAGTCCTCAGATTGGACAGATAGTCTAGCTAGCTGTCTGGATTTACCTGCAGAGACCTGAGGACCAGGTAACCATAGTCCTCAGATTGGACAGATAGTCTAGCTAGCTGTCTGGATTTACCCTGCAGAGATCTGAGGACCAGGTAACCATAGTCCTCAGATTGGACAGATAGTCTAGCTAGCTGTCTGGATTTACCCTGCAGAGATCTGAGGACCAGGTAACCATAGTCCTCAGATTGGACAGATAGTCTAGCTAGCTGTCTGGATTTACCTGCAGAGATCTGAGGACCAGGTAACCATAGTCCTCAGATTGGACAGATAGTCTAGCTAGCTGTCTGGATTTACCCAGAGATCTGAGGACCAGGTAACCATAGTCCTCAGATTGGACAGATAGTCTAGCTAGCTGTCTGGATTTACCCTGCAGAGATCTGAGGACCAGGTAACCATAGTCCTCAGAAATCCACCGGAGATTAGAACGCCAACACAAAGAAAGCGGAAGATACCGGACATTTGCGAAAAGACATGGAGCCGGCGGAATTTCCTACGGAGGAATCCCCGAAGTGGTTTTAGACTGTGAGGGCAGTGAATTTGGTTCCACGTCTGTGCAACGAGATGTCAAAGAATTACCGGATACTTGTAAAAAAGACTACTTAACCCTCATGTCCTCGGGTCAAATTGACCCGTTGTCCTATATCAAAGTTCTTTTTAATTCCCCAAAATAACATGATTGATTCCACACAACGCTCTTTGGGGTGATTTTGATGGGTAATTTTGGGGCGTCTTAATCCATTTCATAACATATGAAAACAACACTGAAGTGTTTTTGAAATAGTATTGAGAGTAAAAGTTGACATATTCCAGTCTGTGATTATCATCAACATCCATTCCTTTAATTTTAGTCTCAATAATTCCTAATTTCTGCTTTTCTAACTTAAATATAATTTCCTATAAATGAAGTTTATTGACCATAAATTCCAAAAATAACTGTAAAACTAAAGTAAAAAAGTTAAAAACATCGATGAAAAGCGTCAACAAAGTTGTTGATTTTAAATTTTGACGGGAAGACAACACAAGGGTTAAAGGAAAAGTTCTACATTTTAGGACATACGCTCATCCACTTGTGTTGCTGAGCATTAGATGAAAAAGATTCACATGCTTGTCAGTTAAAGGAATAGTCTGGAGATTTTGAAGTGGGGTTTAATGACGTAGTTGTCTATAGTCAGTGTATTGATGGCATCTTAGAGAGAGAGGCCCATTGGTGTTTCAGAGTCACAATAACACAAACTAACCAATCATGGCAGCGACAGAGCAGCAACGTCTGCATTCTGGGAGGAAAAATTACTGTTTATGTCAAAGGAGTCTGGTGGCTTTGAAGTGAGCAAAGATGATAATAATGATATATATATATATATAAGTTATTTTTGTACCATTGAGGCATAATAAAGCATGTTCATTGTGTTTCGAGAGCGGCCGAGTGTCTTTTTTTTGGAAATCAAAATATGGTCACCCTATTCAAACGACCCTAGAGCCATTAGCTGCTTACATGCCAGAAATAATCTAATGTGAGTCGATTTATATATTTACTATCTTACCTCCAGCTCCAAAGCCTCAGCAGCCACCGTAGGACTTGGGCTTGACACCATGGCCTTTGGTCTGGCTTCTGCTTTGGGCTCCACCTTCGAGGCTGGTTTGACAACAATGGCTTTGTCTTCCACTTGCTTTGGTACTGTTTTAGGTTCGAGACTTGGTTTGGGGGACGGAGCTGGGCTGGGTTGCCGCTTTGGCAACGGTTTTGTCTCTGCTTTGCTGGACGGCCTGCTCACCTCCCTGGACTCCACTTTGTTCTCGGAGACGGACGGCGCGCGTTCGTGGACTGATGGCGCTCTTTCGGTTTTGACCTCGTTGATTTTAGGCTCGGGGTGGATAGCTTTGGAGGACACTTTGGAGATGGGGCGTGGGGTTCGTCTTCATCTGGTAAGATGAGGCTATTCCTTACAGGGGCAGCTGGTGCAGGCGTGACATCTGGAGCTTTCACCTCTGAGTCAAACTTCTGCAGGGGCTTGATCTCCAGGTCCGAGCCCTGCTCTATCTTGCTGCTCTGACGGCTGGGGGTGCGAGAGGGGCCACGACTGCCGGGGGCCCCTCCGCCTTCAGGTGCAGCCGAGGCAGGAGCAGGAGCGGACGTCGACGGGGTAGTAGGGCGACTGTTGGCCCTGCTGTTGGATTTACTGCTACCCTTACTGCCACCACCTTTAACACTTCTGTCTTCGTTCCAGCTTCCTGGACTGAGGAGTTTGGGCTCTTCCTTGCTGATGATGCCGGGGCTGGGGGAGGGGGTGCGGGCTGGGGACGAGCCGGGCATGAGGCTGTCCAGTTCATTCATGAGTGGGCTTTCGGGCGGCGTGGGCAGGGGCTCCTCCTCGGCTAGCAGCGGCTCATGCATGACAGTCTCTATGTTCTCACTTCCCTCCCCGACCTCCAGTAACACTCTCTTCTTCAGGTACTCAGGTCCTGTGGGAGATCAGTTCAACCAGTATATCAGGGTCATTCATACAACTGGGGAGTAGGCTATGTGATTTATTGATAAATATGATTCAGTTATTATGCATTGTTTGGTAAGTTCACAGTGACATTTGATATAAAAGTATGTTATGTTATGTTAACTGTAAAGACTAAAGTTGAAAGAAATGTAGAAACTATCCAATATAGAAACTATCACTAGAATAATAATGATAAAAAATATAGTATAAAAATACAAAGTATTATGTATAAAGTAAAAAAGTGAAATATAAAAGTAAAAATATCTATTGAGCTATTGTCAACAAATCCCATGACTAGACCAAACGCAACAATGCATTATAGTCTGCCTGTTAGTTTCTACTGAAGACATAAATCTTTAAAAACAGGTCACAAACATAGGCTTTGATTTTGAAAAAAAGTCTAAATAATTGCCCAAGAGAACCGAGAACGAAAGGTTTTATTCTACATTACACAAAATGAATGCGGACTATTTTGGACAACAACAGAGCGCTATGTCACAGCTAATACTTGTAAGTGAACCAGTTTTTATGACATTTGTTCAAAACCAGACTATATAATATCACTAGACCTATCCTTTAAATTGTGAGGCTACATTTTTGTTTTCCGCAGTACAAATAAACCAGATGGTGCACACGCCGACGCTGTTATGTCTGTGCTGTTGTCTCCTTAGTGAGAGATCTTTCATGAAAGAATGCACAGCCGGACTCAGCCAGGCTTCGTCTAGTTCTAGTTTTAGTCTGAGACAATTTGTCAAGCCGCTCACAAAGCTGCATGACTTTCTGGTTCCCTAACGCTCTCTGCTGAGGGAGAATGCGAGAGAAAAAATAGCAAGAGGCTCCTAAATGGCTGCTGGGCTTTTGTGTGAACGTGTAAAAGCCAGACCCCTGAACCTGATACGATCGCCTCGACCAAACAAGATGTTCCTTTTTTAGACATTCGAATGCGACTACCCTCATAGTGAGCCTCAGCCAAGGATCTGCTGAAGTAGTCCTGCATTCAAAATGTTACTATTAGCATCAAAATATACTTACAGTATAGAAAGTAAAAGTACAAATGATTCAGAATTTCAGAATATATGGTATTGCTGTATTGCATAATTACTGATGCATTCATGTGTCGTCACTTGGTGGGGCTTATTTAAAAAAAAACTATATATACTTTACTAGGTTTGTGAATTTCACCTTAATCCATAATATGACATCATAATGTATTTGTTGATTATATTTTGTATTCCTAAACTGAATCTGTAAAGTATTAAATAGGTATTAAATACAAGTAAATGTAAAGGAGTAAATGATTTCCTTTTGCCATGCAGTGAAGTAGAAGTATGAAGAAGCAGAACGTTGAAAGTAAAGTACCTCAAAATTGCACTTAAGTACAGTACTTACATCCCAGCACTGTGCATCAGTTATGATCAGTTATACTTGCTGTTTTCTTCAGTGAGTAAATTGTAATGTTAGTGTCATGTGTGTGTATTATATTTGTATTGCCTCTGCATTTAGTGATGCATTCAAGACATTTGGGAAATATGGTAAATATAAGTGTAAGGAAAAGAATTCATGACATCAAATTTCCAGTGAAAATAATAAACATCTAAATCTGTGCTTTTAGAAGTTTTCCATACTGTATTATCCTTTCCCAAACGTGTTAATAGACATACATTTTTTTTAACGTTATTATGAATTTGAATGAAACTGACCTGGCTGGTAGAAGGAAGGGGAGAGCTCTTTGGCCACCAGTCTGGCAATGCTGGACTCACTGTTGGAGGCCTGGGCAGCCTGCTCCGCCCCATCGGACTTGGCCTTTGCATGGGTCGTCCTGCAGGGGAACATATGCAACACAATTCATAAATCACCAGATCCAGATGTTACTGTTTACTGTTACTGCAGTAGTTATAATCTGAAAGAGGTTCATTTTAACATGACGCCACTCCTTCCGTGCGTCTGAAATAGCATGTTTACCGCTGTCTAACTGCGTATTGTTTCTCATTCATCAGGCACTCTGAGAGCGCAGCCCTTTGCCAAGGCAAGGCCCATTTCACTGGAGCTGTATGTATCACTCCGCTGACTTCTCTCTGTCTCATGGAAATACGTGTGATGATGGAGTCTTTAGTTACTTGCCAGCCATAACTCATTGTCCTGCTGGAGGTTGATGATTTATTTCTGTCCCAGAAAATGACACCTTCTCTCTCAATAGCTAATAACACTAAGGAGCCATATAACCAGCAGCCACGCACCCATTGAGTACTGTAAACAATTCCTTTTACTGTAGTATTTTTGGTTAAACTGTTTAAGCCTTCATCTTTTAGGTTTCCCATTCAAGGTTCACACATAAGGTCGAGGTCACAGTCAGCCTGCATTAAGTCTGGATCGACACGGTTCATTTACCGGATGGTTCCGGCGTTGCTGGAAGGATTCCCTTCCCTTCCGCTTTCTATGTGTTTTTTTTTCTAACCTCCGAGCTACCAAGCTCACGTAACATGCTGAAAATGATGAAAAAGATTTACAAAGAAGATGTTTAAGATGTTTCCTTTCTAGCTGGGACGTTTTGGGACCGATTGGTGGGGATTTGCTATGGACAAAAAACAGTGATGACTGGTAAGAGCAAATAAGGTTTAACCATGAGTCAGCTAATTTACATAGATCACGTTACTGGATTGTGTCAACAGTGAACTTCATTGTATATTGTTTGTGGCGTTTTCATTTGCGGGATGCAAATGTTCCACCAAAACACGTTCCAGTTCCTTCCAGATTATTTCACAGAGCCACCATCTCTGCAGCCGGAGATGATGACGCCCACGACGACGGTGATTGGTTTAAAGAAATGCATGGGAGGGGTCAGACCTTCCTGCACGGTGCTGTGGAGGAATAGTTGTTGGGGTATTTCAGTCTGGACCAAAGTGTTGGACTTGCATGCGGAGAGAGTTCAAGGCTTACTGCTGCACATTAACTGGGAGAATTACTGATTGTGATTACTCTGTGGATACTTGACATACTGTAACTTTACACTGAGCTGAGAATAGCTCCCTGCATGGTCCACTTGGAGACTCGGTGGGGAAGGTGCTTCCCACTGGAACAATTAGAGACTCCTGAGGCTCCCTGTCGGAGATAGATGAGCTCCACCTGTCCACACACAGTCATCACCTCCGTCCTCTTCCAGGAACCTCACCCTCAAATCTCACATAGTTAGAAATACACTGAAATCATTCAATAAAGAAAGAGTTATAATAACAGCTGCCTTTTAGCAACAAGGTTTTTGCTGGAAGGCAGTGGTATAGCTTAAACCTAAATCCTACCAACACATTAAAGAAACACACTTCAGGGATTGTTTTGACTGATGATTCCCAGCTGAACACAAAAGCATATGCTCTGGTATATCACTCAGCCCTGTATTAACGGCCATGCCAGTTTAAAAAACAAAACTATTCCTATTTATTAAATACAAAAGTTCACACAGACCTTTTAGAAGATGACTACAACTAAGAAAACAGCCAGAAAAAACAGATACGTTCAAATAAATTAACATTTTATGGAGTCAGCTAGGTATATAACTATTAATATGACAGAGCTTTCACCATGGCAGCCCCCTCCCTCTGGAACTCCCTACCCATACACCCCTGTGACTGTACTGACCCATTCAGATCACTTATCAAAGCCTACTTCTATAGATAAGCCTTCACTATTACATAATATTACATTTCATTTGCTGGTATTGTTTCACTCTATATGTGTCAGTTTTATTGCTTCACCTGCTTTTAATGTCTGGTAGATTTATTTATTAGGACAATGCACATTAATCAACAATTCTGTAAATACCCTAGTTACCCAGCATGCATGTCTTTATGGTGGGAAGCATATACCGTTAACATTAATAAATGTACAGTACTGAGTTAGTTAACCAAAAGTTAACCCACACTAACAGAACTGGTATGTCCTGGACTAGAACTCACAACCTTCTTCTTGTGGGGCAGAGGTGCTTACACCTGATCCACCATAATTAAGGACCTGTTTGTGTCGTTGAGTACCTTAAAAAGCTATATATACATATGTAAATTATCTATTATTATTATTATTATTAGAGGCAGGGTTAGTAAATATTTCCAATATACACTTTTGTATATAATGTTTGAAATGGTTACCCTGACAGCAATATATAAGTGATAAGTGGCTCTGAAAAAGGAGTGAAAAGGATTGGTCATCTGTAGATTATACCTGCATTACCTTATTTTTTTAGTTTTATCTTTGTTCTTTAGTTTTAGGGAGCAGACAGAGGAAGTAGTGGTGCTCTCTTGAGATTCACTCTGGAAATATCCGTCAGCTCTTTCCTTCTACA
Source organism: Percina caprodes (assembly GCA_013375575.1). Classification (NCBI taxonomy): domain Eukaryota; kingdom Metazoa; phylum Chordata; class Actinopteri; order Perciformes; family Percidae; genus Percina; species Percina caprodes. Next base: position 1,635,555 of record JABXJD010000041.1, read on the forward strand.
ATAGAACAAAAGGATTCAGGTCAAAATTAGCCAGTCTGGCCCTTTAAGTTGTATAACTGCTGCAGTGTGTGCTGCTCCTCCAGTGCTTCTCTGCAACCAAACATGACATTTGACACTTTGACCTAAATACCCTTTATGCTTGTAGGGCTGCATTAGGGAGACACTTGTTGTACTCTGAGGAGTGACGAGACGTCAGCTGTAAGAAGAAACTGCCTTCAACACCCAAAGTTATGAACAATCGTACACCTTAAATCTTAATTTAGAACCGGTGGAAAGTGTAAAAGTGTTCAAATAGGTCGTGCTGTTTTGTAACCATTTGTTTTGTGTCACGCTACAGTTACCCCGAAGGATGCTGATGGCAATGATATTTTGGCATGTGCGACTTTATCTTTGTGTGTGTGTCAAAGACTAATTTGGTGTCAATAAAAGACAACTAAATGTTACAGACTAAATTTACAGTACTGTACATACTACAAAAATACATAAAGTAAGTACTCATTATGCAGAATGGCCCACTTCAAATTAATGGGGTAAATGGTAAAGTGTGTCCAAACTTTTGACTGGTACTGTATATTGTAGTATTGGATTATAATTATAAATTAATGAATGTGTACATCACTTTAACGGTGCAGCTGGTAAAGGTAGGGCCTATTTTTGTTACTCTATATATACTATATATATATAGTTGCACAGCTAGAAGAAAGGCATCATTATTATTTTGTTTATTATATGTTGTATTTGTACTTGTAACTAATGTTACTTGAAATAAATGTAGGCGAGTAGAAAGCACAATATTTAAATTGTAGTGGAGTTGAAGTATAAAGTAGCATAAAATAACTCCAGTACAGTAAGTATTTCAAAAGTGTACTTGACTGAGTACAGTCCTTGAGTAAATGTACTTAATTACTTTCCATCACTGGAATAGCTACAGAGATGTAATCAATAGTCCTTAGCTGAGGGTAGATGTGAACTTTTCTTACAATTGTTACACGTTGCAAAATGCTCACATCAGCAGTACAGTATGTAATCCAAGCCGCACAACTAAAGCTAGGTGTGGTACATATACACGCTAAGCCTTTATACCCAAGCACTGGGTTATGAGCTGTGTCATATTTATATCCGTGGAACCATTTGACACCACTGCTGACGCAAGATGGCCCCAGATCTGTGATCTCTAACTGTGGTGGCGCTAAAGCGTACAGGGGGCGTTAGAAAGCAAGCTGACTGCTGTTTTCAAGCTCAGCTGTGCACCATTCGATAGAGTATTTAAATGGCTAAAACAGAAGTAATAGGTATGCAGACAAACATACAGAGCCGCTGCGATTCGGCTTAGGAAAACAGTCTGGGTGTTGTGTCTGTGACTAGGCAGGAAAGATGGGGTTTGGGCGCGGGGGGATGGGGGATAATCAGCTGTTGCATTCCCTTGTGATTGTGATACAGCAAGAGTGTGCCTGCCCATATTTAGTCAGGGCTCCTCTGTGACCACAGGGCCCCTGTCTGTGTGTGCGTCATTTACACCATGTCCTGCCACAGAGGTCCTCCGTAAGACAGCCCACGCAACACAGCAATGTCCACAGAGCGCCTGAATGCCTGTGAACGTACAACTAACCTGACTTGAAGAGGCCAGGTCTGGCATCCCATGCAGTGCACAGGTTGTACATGTATTTTTAACTGTCCACTTTGTTGCCAAAGGATCATGGAGTGAGGAAACCACTGCCAGGAACAGTTGTGTCATGTCTCCACTGCTTGTATAATAAACAGATTTCAATTCAACGTGCAGGAACACTCAACATGGCTGTTGTTCAGTTTGTGTGGGGACAAAATTGTGCAGAACTTAAATAGAAAATATAACATTGCAAGTCAAAGTGCTGCATTTAAAATAACAATTGAAATAAATAAGAGTATTATTGGCAAAATGTGCATAAAGTATCAAAAGTAAAAGTGCTCTTTCTGCAGAAAATGCCTTCTGAGACTTATTAGATTGTTACTTTAATGTGTAAGCAGCATTTTAAAGTGACTATATGTAACTTTTTAATGTTTCTAAAGCTCTGTCATTTTTCATACCATGGTCTTAAATGACCTGTAACAGCAAAACCGGACCAACAGTGAAAAGAACGCCATTTTCATATAGTTTTAATAAGGCATTTGCCCGGGTCTTATTTTTTCCTGCGAAGTTACAGACTGATTTTTGGCAGGTTGACAGAGCAACAGTAACACATTAACGGGTCACAGGTTTCAGCTGAACACCGGAAAAGTTTTAGAGTATGCCTAATTATATATTAATGTAATTTCAGAAGTTACCTGCTGTAGTTGTGGCTGATACTGGGGCAGGACGACGACGGGGGATAACGCGAGTCACACTCTGTTGGGCTTCAATAGGTGGAGACAATTACGGGATTGTAAATGAAAAGCATCCTCGAATTGGCCCCAGGAATGTAATATGTCTATTCCATGCATTAAATAACTTTAGATTGCGCGATTGGCCAGACATTTTCCTTTTACTCCATGTTTGTGGTGGCCTACTATTTTTTTGTTCCCTTGTTCCCCTGTAACTGTGTAAGACGTCCGCGGGTTTCATGAAATGCGCAACAACACAATTTGAGATTATTTGTTGGACTTTAATCTCTGAATTAGTTTGTGAAGTATTTAAAACATTTATTTAAATGGGGTAATGTCTCTTTGGTGGAACTGCAAGAACAACATGAGAAACATGAGGCAACAAACCAGCTGAAGAGTGTAGAGAAGAGTAAAGCGCCCATATTCTGCTCAGTTTCAGACTCACAATTTTATTTTAAGGTTTCCATGGTTTCATTTTTCAAAAAACACCATATTTTTGTTGTACTGCACATTGCTGCAGATCCTGTTTTCCCCCTGTGTGTTTAGGTCTCTGTTTTATCTCCAGAGTGAGACATCTCACTTGTTTTAGCTCCAGAGTGAGACATCTCACTTCTATACTATCTTTGTTGGGATTTGCACATTCTCAGTAGCTCGGTAAGATCCCATCAGCTAGTAAAACTCTATCTCCAGCTTTGGTCAGCCCAAGGCAGGATTAGCTGGGAGACTTCTTCTAGACCAGGGCCACTTGTGGAATACCTGCAGAACAGGGACAGGAAGTAGTTCTTTTGGAGATTCTGGTCAACTAGTGGCTGTTGTAACAGTGTTTCATCATTGAGAACGAGCTAGCATGCTACGGTTGGCCACCTCGTCTCGGCTAGTGACGTAGAAAGCTGTGCGGACGTTGAACAGCTCACCCGGAGACTGAAGGCATTCAGAAACCGGATCTCACTCAAAACAACATGGATAGTTTTTTTCCAAGTTTGTATGCGTGTGGAAGCACCAGCGACACAAAATAACACCCCAAAATCCTAGAAAAAGGTTTTTTTTTCATTATATGGGCACTTTAAAGTGCACTAGTTCCTTCTTAAATGTAGTGGGAAAGTATAAAAATGTACCTTGACGTAAGAACGGTACTAAGTAACATGGATACAGTAATTTGGACAGTAAATATATATTTCCTATAGGTCATGTTTGGTTTCTTAAGGCCACCGAGGTGTTTCTGAAAGCAGTCCTATATAAAATACTAAGCTTCCACTCTCAGCTTCGTGTGCTGTAGGTGAGCTTAAAGCTCCAATGCCCATAACTCTTATAGACTGCTTATCCTTGGGAGTACAATATTTAGATTTCAATCTGCTGGGACAGGGGTCTGCAGTCCATCAGTGAGAGTCTCACTGCTATAAACACTGGGCTTATTTCAGGTGCTGAAGACCACTGTGGACAAACGCGGCACCACCTTGTATGGTCACAGACAATCTGGAGGTACACGTGCACACGTGTGGACAAATAACCTCATAAGAAAAAAAAGTTTCCCTACAGTTGGATTCATTGATTTCAGAATGCACTGTGATTAGAAAGAGGTTTAGATACTCTAATTTTTCCCTTTCTCCGTTAGACAGGTACTGTAATGGTGGCTCTGTAACACACCCCACTGATTTATGCTCATGGAACTGGTCTGTTACTAAGTTAAAGGAATAGTTTGACATTTTGGGAAATGAAAATTTGCTGAGAATTGCTTTGTAGATGAGAAGATTGATAGACTTGCCTCTCGTTTGAGAGTCACAGACGAGTTATTATTTCATTATTGAGCTTTAGAGGAGCTGGCAGACAGATTTTTATATTCTCTTTAACAGATGTTTTTAACTGTTTTCAACTGCTCTTAATGTTTTATGTAACACACTTTGCATTGTCCCATTGCTGTAATGCTGCCTTGCCTTGCTTTTGGACAGTTTTGCAGTGTCCCCTTGTTTCCAGTCTTTATGCTAAGCTAAGCTAACTGTTTCCTGGCTGTAGCTTCACATTGAATGAACAGATATGAGTATGGTCTTCTCATCAGTCTCTTGACATAAACGTTAATTTTCAACAGTCCTTTTACCTTGCAGAACATGGGAGTTGCTGGTCTATCACCGCCTTGATTGGTTAGTAAAATAGTGTTAATGTCTAAGAAGAAATAAAGGTCCCATGACATGGTGCTCTTTGGATGCTTTTATATGGACCTTAGTGGTCCCCTAATACTGTATCTGAAGTCTCTTTTATATAGACCTTAGTGATCCCTAATACTGTATCTGAAGTCTCTTTATATAGACCTTAGTGGTCCCTAATACTGTATCTGAAGTCTCTTTTATATAGACCTTAGTGGTCCCTAATACTGTATCTGAAGTCTCTTTTATATAGACCTTAGTGGTCCCTAATACTGTATCTGAAGTCTCTTTATATAGACCTTAGTGGTCCCCTAATACTGTATCTGAAGTCTCTTTTATATAGACCTTAGTGGTCCCTAATACTGTATCTGAAGTCTCTTTTATAGACCTTTTCCCTATACTGTATCTAAACTATAGACCTTAGCCCCAAATGAGCTTTCCTTAGTATGTGCCATTTCTGAGTCTGTAGACTTTTGGAGGAGGAGGGGTCAATAGACCTTAGTGGAATACTGTATCTGAAGTTAGTGGTCCCTGACCAAGTCTGCCTTACTTACTGTATCTAAAGTCTCTGAATAGACCTTAGTGGTCCCTATACTGTCTCTCTCTCATGGGTGAGCCACAATTCTTTCTTAGTATGTGCCATTTCTGAGTCTGTAGAAAGGGAGGAACCTTGCCCCTTATGACCTTATAAGGGGCAAGGTTACCTCCCTTTTCTCTGCTTGATTCCAGATCGGCCGATCTGAGCTTTCATTTTCTCAAAGGCAGAGCAGGATACCCAGGGCTCGGTTTACACCTATCACCATTTCTAGCCACTGGGGGACCATAGGCAGGCTGGGGGAACGCATATTAATGTGAAATAAACTATAAAGTGAGATTTTCCTGCCATGGGACCTTTAATGAAAAACTTGTATCACAGGTGAATTCTCTGCTTGCGACAAGCTGGGCTCACCAAATATTACTATTGCTAATATAACCACCATCTTTACACCCACAAAGAAGCCTGGTGAAGATGAAATTGGATATTTTAACATTTACCGCTGAAACTTGAGACAGTTCTGCTTTCAAAGTTAGTCCAGTCTCGGTTGTTGAAATGTCATTCAATATACCAGTTGAGAGGGAGAACAGTCTGTTCAAATGGGAAAACCACTGCAAATGAACTACTTGCATTACATCAATTATGGAAAACCATGTTGTGCTTAAATATGAAATCCTATGGTTCAAACAGTGTGTCTCTAATCAGCCACTTTAGGCCCTGCGCCCATTAACACAGTATCAAATAAACATAATGACTCTTTGGTTGTGTTTTCTATTATAGGAATTAATGTGACCAGCCGCCTGAGTCAGTGAAGGGAGCTGAATGAACACTGTGTCTCTTTTTATGGCTATAGTCTCTATATGAACAGATCATTTCATACACTGCCTTCTGAGTAAAGCTCACTCCGGTTTGTGCCTCTCAGCACTAATCAGCAGTTTCTCTAAAAAACAAATACGTTGGGATCTGTGAAAACCCCAGAAGGTTTTCTAACATTACGTACAAACGTAATAAAGGTATTTTCAGGATCCTTGAAGACTCCTTGAACCATTTGGATACAATACTACTCCATCTGTTCAACTTGAAAAACATAGCTGTTCAAGTTGAACATAGTTTTTCAAGTTGGTAGTATATTTAATTTCCTGGTCATTGTAAAGGACATATATGTCCTTGTTTGTTTTGACAAATGAAAATCAATAACAGAACTTTTTTTCATGTTGTATAAATTGTTTAATTTCTGGCTACCATCTTTGTTTGGGAAACAAGAGGAAAAGAGGTCAGACACAGGTTAATAAAGGCCTGCAGCACGTTGAATATGTATTTCATCCAAAGGGTTAGAACAGTCTTTGAGTATTTGGGAAATATCTTCAGAATAGCTGTAAATCTTGTTAGATGGACCAGGTACAGACGCTTAGTGCTGTACAAAGCCCCAGAAAGGCCAGAAAAGGTTGATTCTGAGATACCTCTGCGTTCCCTCGCAATTCATTTTGTGTTCTTTTGCAATGAGTTTTGTGTTACCTCTGATCCATAGAGAAGGGCTGAGCTGTATTACAATATATTATAGAGAAAAAGCGAATAGCGTCATACTCTGAAAGCCAACGGAGGGGAAAACAACTCTCCGCTCTCCATTGACTTGTATTGCGTGAAGGTGCCTTCTCGTTAATTTTGTTTTCTAGCAAACAACAGAAAAATGCCTAAAAGCTGATGTTTGGCCATATTCACTACCAACAAGCCATAACTTAAGTTTTTCTTTTTAAGCTAATGTTATGTCCGACGTTACGTTTGCAGCAAGCAGTTTGTTATCAAGTCAAATAGCCAAATGGCAGTTTCAGGCTAACTAAATTTCTGTAAGTTAAGCTAACACATGATGTAAGGTTAACGTCAGGATGCCACAGTCTCCCCATTCTCTCTGCTGCTTCCTCACGTCTGTATCCACCTCTGTCTTCATTAAAGCTCAGATTTTTGGGTCGGCAGCTTATGAAAACTTAAGTTTTGGGTTCTTTACATTGTTCGTAGTGAATATCACCACACAGGAGCTTTTGGGCATTTTTCTGTTGTTCGCTAACAGACAGAATTGACGAGGAGGAAACCTTAATGCAATGAAAGTTAATGGAGAGCAGAGAGTTGTTTTTCCCTCCAGTGGGGGCAGGACCTTAATGCGCTTGGTCTCTATGGGCTACATATACAAGGCTGACTGGGAAAGACTGTTACTGTTATTCAATCACATGTGCAGCCCTAGTCTAATCCAGTGGTTTCCAAACTTTTTCCCTTCAAGGACCCCTAACCTGGCACAAATTAGACCACTGACCCCCATCTGATAGGATTTTGACTTTACAGAAAAAGTATGAAAACCATACATTATGTCTTTGTGGTAGATATGGAGGGAATTGTAGCAAAAATACATTATTCCTCTTTGTGCTGGGGACCCCTTGGGTGTCCCTGGACCCAACTTTAAAAACCACTGACAGGAGCAATAATCACATCCACAGCCAGCAGCTGCAGCCTTTTGTGTCACATCATCTCTCCTTTCTGTAGTATCTGTAGAGTGTTCACATAATATGAACTAGCAGTGTATTATACTGAACTGGACCAATGCACTAACACTGATAAAAAAAAGAACAAAAAAGAAATCAGGAGAATCCTCTCCCCACTCATGTGTTCTCACCTGGAAGCAGCGATCTCTGCCTTCTGCTTGCCGATGGCTGCAGCCCTCTGAGCACCCTCCACCGCCCGCTCCACCTTCTGCTTGATCTTGGTTCCCTTCAGCTGGATCACCCTCTTCTTCATGGCCTTCACCAGCAAGTTGTTCATGTACTTGCCCTCCTCCTTCCCTCCCTCAGCGAAGGTGGTGCAGCCGTAGCCGTGTCTCTGATTGTTCAGCCACTCACCCTCGTACTTCAGCCCACTGGACCTCTCGCTTATTCCATAACCTGAGCGCTTGTCGTTCTTCCACTCGCCCATATAGACCTCTGTGGTGGTGGCGTCAATGTCGGCCTCCACTGGGGGGAAATCCTCGGCTCCGGCCAGGCTCTCGTCCCCGATGCTGATGGTGGAGTTGGTGTCGCTGGCGTTGGAGCTGAGAGCCGACTCCGTCCTCAGGAAGCTGATCTTGCTCTTCTGGCTGGACAGCGAGGTACTGGAGTCGGACTTCTTTAGCTTACCCAGCAGGGAGCTCCTGTTAAACAGGCCTTTCTTTTTGGGTTTCACAACCTCTGGGTCCACCTGTAGAGTGAGAGCGAAGCCTCCGCGGGACGGTCCCAGCTGGGTAGGGGTGGCGACGGGCGTCTCCTCACCTGAGGCGTTGGTGGTGGTGATCATGGGGACGTCTTGCTGCAGGACGGTGCCGTTGCTGTGCTCGCTGCGAAGGGAGGTCAGGGAGGTACGAAGAGGGGAGCGGACAACTGCTGCCATGCCATAAGGGACACTCTGCCGGACCCCATAGCCGTGCCGCATCCCACCTGTGAACTGACCCTGGAAAGTACCTAGAAACATCAGAAAACAGGGAATTAGACCAAACATCAGAGGCTAGTTAATACATGCTAGCAGCATAGCTCTAGGGATGGCAATCAGTCTGTCAGTTGGTTTGTCCACCACTTTGGTCCAACTGAAATATCTCAACAACTATTTGATGGATTGCCATGCCATTTGGTATAGACATTCACTGAACCTAGCAGATGGAGCCTACTCATTTTGATGATGGCCTAACTCTCTAACGCCACTGGCAGGTCAACTTCCACTTATCTTGTGAAATATCTTAACATCCACTGGATGGATTGGCAGCACATTTTGTACAGACATTCATGGTTTCTAGATAGCAAATCCTACTGTATTTCGGGATCCCCTGACTTTTAATCTCACGCCATTAGATTTTAGAGTACAGCCTCAAAGAGCTGCTCGCATGCTTGAAACATGGCCGGGAGCCACTTCACTTGAAAGTACCTGTCCTTTTTTTTCTGCCAGAATGTCCTGGATATCTTTAGTGTGAAACGACTATTAATGCTGTGACTGACAAGTTATCTTGAGGTCTGGCCTCATGCTAAAATTGCCATGAGTGTGGATTATAATGACAGCTAGGCCTCAGCTCAGCCCGTGAGGCCAGGAGGGCATGGGGCTTGTGGGCTATTATTATAGCCTGACATCCAGTGCTGTCACATCCCCCACTGCAGCTTCCACCAGACTGGGCTTCAAAGCTGATGAGTCAGCTGTTACGGAGGGGAACCACTGCTATTGTACAAGCAGCAATCACAACTATTGATTTTATTTTAATTATTTTAGTTTTCCGTATACAGTCCAGTGGATCAGCAAGCGTCTAAGGATTCAAAACTTCACTTACAATGCTCAGGGCTGTTTGTAACCTTTTCAGTTTTTCTAACCTAATCGGGTCACAAAAACAATGTGATCCAGAAAAATGATTATATTGCACATTACGTTTGGCAAGCAAACTCTCATTTTGTCTTGTAAAGGAAACAAATGTATGCGTCTTGTGAATGTAAAATAAAAATGTTTGACAGGTAAAGTATTTAGGGAACTTTCACAGTTCCAGGTTGGTTCTTCTGTTGATTTGTTTCACTGATTTTTAACTTCAATAAATGCAACATCTTTCCAAAAGTCAATGAGTCATTGTGTTAAATAATTGGGATTCCAATACAAATAGTTGTGATTATGATTTTTTGCACAACTGAGCAGCCCTGCTCGAACTTTGCATGAGTATTTCCTTTTTTGGTCTACTTATAATTGTACTTTTTACTCCACTACATGTATCTGACAGCTATAGTTACTAGTTACTTTGCAGATTCAGGTTTAAAATATACAACCAGAACCGCGAAGTGTAAAAAAATGCAATGCATTTTTATAGATTTATATGTAAGTAGTACACAGTAATCTATCAGTAACATAAGGACATAATATATATATGTAATATATAATGAATACATGTTTTGGCAAATTAGTACTTTCTGTACATTTTGCTTATACGTAGTTCTTTTACAGTAAGGTTTTGAGTCACAGAACCTTTTCTTGTGACATAGGTTATTATAGGCATTATGGGAAATGTCTTTTTTATAGCCAAAGGTTTTTATTGTTATTATTACTGTTATTATTGTTATCTTTATACTGTCTTTTTCTTTCTCTCTCTGTACTGTATTCTTCTTGCTGAAAACTGATACTGGAAATTTCAATTTCCTTGCAGGAGTCATCCCAAAAAGATTAATAAAGAGATGACTAAGTGTAAGTCTAAGTCTAGTATTTTTACATGTCAGTATTCCTACTTTGACTTCAGTCAGAGATCCAAATACTTCTTCCACCACCAAGATTCCTGCGGGGTTTGATTTCCAACAAGCTTTGAGCAGCTTGACTGACAGCAGCAGGGTGATATTTTGTTCTGGTTACACACAGACCTCAGAAACGGCCGTGAGGATCATCAGACCGCTCTGTTTGGGATTTGTCTTCACATCGCGTGAAGACCATATGGCTTGTGGCGGTTTGGTCTTAATGCTGCATGAGTTAGTTATGATCCTGTCATAAAATCCACTGGTGGAAAGTACTCAAATAGAATTTTTAAGATCCTTCTTTACTTCTGTATTTCCAGTTTATGCTACTTTATTCAGTTTAGTCCACTATAATAATTATTACAATATATTAGATACACAACATGCGATCAACAAATAAAATATGATGCATTTTTAAGGATTAAAGTAGTATTTTTAGATGTAGTATTGTCACTTTTACTTAGGTAAAGGATCTGAATGCTTCCTTCCTTCCTTTACTACTGCAGAGGTATGCAGCTGCAGTTTAATGCATATTTCCACATTTTAGAGGTACTAATACAAAATATAAAATGCTAAATAAAAAATGTATTGAATCCCAGAGGGAAATTGGCAAGCCACCTAGCAGTAAATAATCTTTTGAGTTATTTGGTATAAAAAAATAAACACATTATTATTGAATAAAAGGTTTTATTTTTTATTTTATTAAACTTACCAACAGCTAACTAACATTTGCTCCACTTTACCAGCACTTTTGGTAATTTAAGTATAATCTGATGATGCTAATACTTTTCGACTTTTAGTTACATAACATTTTGAGTGCAGAACTTTTACCTGTAACAGAGTATTTTTTACATTCTGGTAGGCCTGTGACTACTTTTAAAGAGTATTTTTTACACCCTCACAGGAAGATCTCAAGTACTGCATTTAAATAACTTGTATTTTTCCATTGTATGCTACTTAATATTGTTACGACTTTGACTTGTAACCAGTGCTGGAATGTAACTAAGTTCATTTACTCAAGTACTTTACTTAAGTGCATATTTGAGGTACTTTACTTACTCTTTTCATGCCACATTCTACTTCTACTCCGCTACATTTTAGAGAGAAATACTGAACTTTTTACAAAAAAACATTCATCTGACAACCAGTAACTTTACTAATTACTATTTGTGCACACAAAGCACATGTATAGTAGTTCATAAAATACAGTGTTTTATTAGAAATTAAAGTACCCAACAATATAACAGCCTACAAGTCCAGCTGAGCTGATTAGACCATTAAACACACACCTGTTTGGATCCTTTACACTTTCTAACATGGGAGGATTTTTTTGCATTGAGTACTTTTACTGTTTTTAAATACATGTTCCTGATTATACTTAGATACTTTTACTTAAGTAACATTTCCAATGCAGGACTTTTACTTGAAGAATTAGTATTTTTCCTTAAGTAAAGGATCTGAATAGGCTACTTCTTCCACCACTGAGTATTTGCTATTTCTAAATCAATCCACTGCTTTGTTGAAAAATATTGACAAAGTCAAAAGTCTTAATGTGTAGCCTAACTCTCACCTCCATCAGCATATGTCTCTGTTCCATATCCATCCTGAAGCCCATTATTCCATGTTCCTTCATACTTGGCTCCACTGCCAACACTGATCCGGATGCCATATCTCCCTTTGAAGCCATGAGTCCATTCCCCTTTGTAAATCCAGTGTCCTTTGGATTCTACTCCCAGGCCGTGACGCTTCCCCTGTGACCAGTAGCCCTCGTAGGTGTTCCCGCTGGGCCAGGTGTACACTCCCACCACCTCGAAGCCGTAGTTCCAGGAGCCGGAGAACTCGCCCTGGCCTTTGGGTCCGGTGCAGATGCCATGGCCGTGGGCTTTGCCCCCCTCCCAGCCTCCGCAGTAAGCTCCGCCGTCGTCGAACTCAAAGCGCCCGCCACTCATGCCTCCCCGCAGCCCAATAACGCCCCGATGAGAAAGTAAAGTTTAGTCTGTTACCTGGCTAAAGATAAAACCTCCGTCAGCCTGACTTCACCTTCACCTGACATCAAAGCTGATTGGAGATATCCTTGGTGCTCAACTTGTGGGGGTTTCTTCTTTTGGAGTTACTTTGGGGGGTTTTGCGCGTGTCCATGAAGCTCCAGGGCGCACTCCACACTTTGCAGAAAACTTTATTTTGCCCTCTTTTACTCCACTTGCTTCTGCTCGGATTCGTCGATTTCACTCAATAGCCTACAGATTTTCCTCCAGAATGAATGATGCTGTGTTACAAATTTGGATGACTGGGTTATTAAATGGAATTGTTTCTGTATATCTGTCTTGACAAGCCACTGATCTTACATGGCTTTTCCCCAGGTGGCCACAGAGAAAAGCCCCTTTCCCCCTGTCCCTGCCACCCAGCTATCTCCTGACAGTCGCTGCTGTTGGAAATATTTCAGCAGACCTAACAAGGCGACCAATCCCCACACACACAGCCTTCCAAAAATACGACCCAATCCTTACTCTGCTGCCTGCAAGGAGCCATGCCAGAGTCTTGCCACCTCGGGGCTGAAGTACATGCCATCAGGACTCTGCTCTCTGTTAGGCTTTACCCTGCAGTTAATGCAATAATTATTCTCTAATAGGCTATTAAGCTTGATGAAAGATAGATCTAAAAGTAGATAACTCTCTGTCATTTCTCATTGATGTTCCTATATGGCATGCATGGTCTCATATCTTATAATATAGCCTAATAATATTTCTCAATAAGAACTTACAGCCTTGTGTGTTTGTGCTTGAGATTATAACTTTATCTACAGTGTATATGTAGGCCTATATGTCTATGTAGGTTATATCGCTTCCTATGACGTTATCATTGCAGTATATTTTGGGATATTGTTTGACTGTAAGTTGAATCATAAATTGTCTTGTATTTTTATTTATTTTTCAAGAGTTAGAGTTGCTGGATAACTACAGGATTCTACTTTCAAAATGTATAATTTAATGCTCCACTCATAATGACTTAATGACCTAATTCAATTTACAAACAGTGGGAATTAATTAATGAATCATTATGGGAAAGAGCAGTAGGCTCCTGTACTGGACTTCACTCTCTCCACTCCCCTGCTGCGAAATGTCGGTAACTGCATTAATATACATTTAAGGTCCCACAACATGGTGGATGTTTTTATATAGACCTTAGTGGTCCCTAATACTGTATCTGAAGTCTCTTTTATATAGACCTTAGTGGTCCCCTAATACTGTATCTGAAGTCTCTTTTATATAGACCTTAGTGGTCCCCTAATACTGTATCTGAAGTCTCTTTTATATAGACCTTAGTGGTCCCTAATACTGTATCTGAAGTCTCTTTTATATAGACCTTAGTGGTCCCTAGTACTGTATCTGAAGTCTCTTTTATATAGACCTTAGTGGTCCCTAATACTGTATCTGAAGTCTCTTTTATATAGACCTTAGTGGTCCCTAATACTGTATCTGAAGTCTCTTTTATATAGACCTTAGTGGTCCCCTAATACTGTATCTGAAGTCTCTTTTATATAGACCTTAGTGGTCCCCTAATACTGTATCTGAAGTCTCTTTTATATAGACCTTAGTGGTCCCTAATACTGTATCTGAAGTCTCTTTTATATAGACCTTAGTGGTCCCCTAGTACTGTATCTGAAGTCTCTTTTATATAGACCTTAGTGGTCCCTAATACTGTATCTGAAGTCTCTTTTATATAGACCTTAGTGGTACCCTAATACTGTATCTGAAGTCTCCTTTATATAGATCTTAGTGGTCCCCTAATACTGTATCTGAAGTCTCTTTTATATAGACCTTAGTGGTCCCCTAATACTGTATCTGAAGTCTCTTTTATATAGACCTTAGTGGTACCCTAATACTGTATCTGAAGTCTCCTTTATATAGATCTTAGTGGTCCCCTAATACTGTATCTGAAGTCTCTTTTATATAGACCTTAGTGGTCCCCTAATACTGTATCTGAAGTCTCTTTTATATAGACCTTAGTGGTCCCCTAATACTGTATCTGAAGTCTCTTTATATAGACCTTAGTGGTCCCCTAATACTGTATCTGAAGTCTCTTTTATATAGACCTTAGTGGTCCCCTAATACTGTATCTGAAGTCTCTTTTATATAGACCTTAGTGGTCCCCTAATACTGTATCTGAAGTCTCTTTTATATAGACCTTAGTGGTCCCCTAATACTGTATCTGAAGTCTCTTTATATAGACCTTAGTGGTCCCCTAATACTGTATCTGAAGTCTCTTTATATAGACCTTAGTGGTCCCCTAATACTGTATCTGAAGTCTCTTTATATAGACCTTAGTGGTCCCCTAATACTGTATCTGAATTCCAGCCACTAGAGCCAGCCCCACAATGAGCTTTCCTTAGTATGTGCCATTTATGAGTCTGTAGCTTTTGAGGAGAAAAGAGGGGGGGCTGGGTAGGTACAAAGTAGGTAGCAAGTATAGGCTATCAGCGAAATAGAGCCTACTTAAAGGTGCAATATGTAATACTGACAGCTAGTGCATAACATAGTTACTGCAGTACAAATTCAAAATACTGGAGAGAGTCGCTTCCCCGCCCCCTCCTCCCCAGACTCCAAGTCCACGGAGTTTGAAGGCTGAGGCCGCAGCATCCACAACAATGGTGCTAGTCGCTTGTCTCATTTAGCCAGACATTACTTCACAGCACAGTGGAGTAGCTAACGTTGGATGCTATTGACAGTCATAAAAGCCCACACGTCGCTCTGGACCCAACTGACAGACATACTTTAGAAATACGGTAGGAACAGCAAAAAACACAACAACCTCGCCGTCCTCTCCACCCGACGGACAGACACACTTCCTCGGCTTACAATTACGGTAGGAACTGCTAGAAATAACACTACCTTGCCGTCCTCTCCACCCGACTATTGGAGAGAATTACGGCAACAACCGCTAAACACACTGCTAACTCACGGTCCTCCCTCCCACGTTACAGCCCCCCCCCTTGGCTTAAATTAACTCACCGCTGTCAACTACAGCCGCTGAACAAGCTGCACGCTGTAACAGCCATGGCCGCTTGCTTGGTCCTCCGGTAACGATCGCTAGCAGATAGCAGGGTTAGCATGGCTACGTTAGCCAGGACCAGTCAGTTTACTGGCTGTGTCTCAATTTGTTTTTGCTGGTAAACAACTTGGGTACTCTAGCTATATAATTCAATGTGAGTAAATGACTGTTGAAATGACATAAAATGCCCGTCCCTTGTAGCCGGGATAAATTAGCCTGAAGCTAATGCTTAGCTACCTCTTCAGGAGGAAATTAGCCAACTCAGCGTGCTTTTAGGCTCTAAGCTGTTTCTATCTTTCAAATACGTTTTTTTTAGGTCAGGTAGAATCTATCTCCGTTGATTCTGTTCCTTTGTTTGCTGCTTTCATGGCTGTCAAACTGGGCAGATGATAACAACAACTTTTAAAGTATTGGCATTAACGTTGTCAGAAAAAATAGTATTTCAACTTAGCATGTTTCCCTAATATCTGATGATACATTGGATAATTTTTGGATTTATTACAGTAAATATATTACATATTGGGCATTTAAAGTGTCAAAAGTAAAAGTAGGCCTATTCATACTCGAAAAACAGAGGATGTGACTAATATATTTTGAATAGTCGACATTCAAATGTTGATACTGATACATTAATAGCTTTATTCTGTTGCAGTTAGTGGAGGAAGAGCTATTTTCTGCTTTAAAAACAGGTCTACCTTTGGTTACCTTTGGCAGACAGTAACCTGTACCTGTACGCTTATACGGTACACTGTTTCAATTTCAATACAGTCATTAAAGAAAATGCAATGCACAGGGGATTAAATATTATTTATGTAATGCCTAAAAATGCTAATGTTTTGTGGTCATCACGTGACAGTGTGGAGGTCAGAGAGAGAGAGAGAGAGAGAGAGAGAGAGAGAGAGAGAGAGAGAGGCAGTAGCTCAGTCAGTCTACAGTTGGGTTGGGAACTGGAGGGTCGCAGGTTCAAGTCCCCATACGGACCAAAGTATGGTGGTGAAATGTTAGCTGGAGTGGTGCCAGTTCACCTCCTGGGCACTGCCAAGTTGCTCTTTAGCACTGAACGCCCAACTGCGCAGGGTGCCTTTCCACAGGCAGCCCCCCCTATACTATGATACTTTGATATCTCTCCATTAGTGCATGTATAGGACCTGAGCATGTGTGTGTAATTCAGGCCTGTGTGTACATTGTAATTTCCCCTTGTGGGACTAATAAAGGATACATTATTATTATTATTATTATTATTATTATTATTATTATTATTATTATTATTATTATTATTAAGACAGCAATTCTTTGCACCGAGTGACCTGGTCTGGAAGAAGAACAGGACTTCTTTTGGCAGCATTTCGTGTTCCAGCCTAATGAGAAGGGAGAGGTGTTTCAGTATCAGTGTTTGGTGTTCACTTTCTGAATGCTGGAGGCACAAGCCAACACTTTGGTGACGCTGTCTGGCTTTTTCATTAGTCACGGTAATATTGTATACCGGGGTAAAATAGGGAGGAGGTTTGACTCTATCACAATTTGGATACTGCCCAACTCGAGTCTGCAGACTACATTCTGGGTGTGTGGAGTTAGAAAAAGGATTTTACTAGTAGCCCACTGCTAAAAATCTAACTCTTTGGTGAAAATGTGACAAGGGGCCCCAAAGACACATGGCCTACTTTTTGTGAGGGGTCACAAGCCAAAAAGATGGTAAACTACTGGTTTCTTTAAAATGTATTTTTTTACATTGTTGTATGTTTAAACTACAACCTTAATGTAGAAAAATACAGTCGCTCACTACAGTTCAATCAGGAGAGACATGTTTGCAGATATGCAAATGAGGTTTATTGTACAACTCAATAAAATGAACAAAGTCTTTGGCAATTTGACTCCATCGCTATACGAATATTTCGTATATCTATATATAGACAACCATCAGAAATATTTTGTCATTAAAATCAGATAATTCACTCCAAACTCAGTAGTTATGTTCTCCATTTGAAGTCCAAATTTAACATAATTATATGATAAAATTGGGATGTTTTGTGTATCGTACATGGTCCAGTACTGAGTTATAATACTAATAAATACTAATACTAAGTAATAAAGTGTAATGAGAGTAGGCTATAGCAGCAAAAAGAAGCAAGTGCTTGAGTAAAAGTAGTCCTACTTACTTTACACCAGACATAGCCGATGCCTACGCACATGTTGCGAATATCTGTCATTTCCATTGACGTTTTTTGTTTTGTAGCCAGTTGCACGTGTAGGGGTATACACTGTGGAGACTGTAACCCTGACACTAGTCTTGCAGGCTACATCCAGCCTGCATCTTGTCCTTAGGAGATAGAGAGAGAGAGCCGCTTGACCTTCCGCTGAAACGCTCCCTCCGCGGGTTTTCACCGCGCATGTTTGTGCGTGCCTCGTGATGTAATACGGCTACACATTGATTACATTGTAAGTGCAGCAGCATGCTCGAGTAAGTAGCTATTTGCATATGGATTTTTTTTTTGTATATAAAAAAAACAAAAAAACATCTGTTTTCATTCGGAGGTGAAGCCGATTTCAGCACCGGAGCTGTCCGAAACTGACGGATGCTGCGGCCGCGTAAACCGATGAAGCTGAGCTGATTCTCTCTCTCTCTCTCTCTCTCTCTCTCTCTCTCTCTCTCTCTCTCTCTCTCTCTCTCTCTCTCTCTCTTCTGTCCCTCCTCGCTCCTCTGTCCTCCACACGCACAAAACGCTCTGTCATGGCGTCTTCCAACAATGTTACCCCCACCAACTGTAGCTGGTGGCCCATCTCAGCCGTGGACGAAGACGGCAAAATCACAGACGGGGAGCAGTGCGAAGAACCGACGGCAGAGCCTAAACCCTTCAGTAAAGACAGGCTGGTTTTGTACCACTGGACGCAGTCTTTCACCTCCCAAAAGGTAAAAAAAAACAGAGCAGAGCATAAAAATGGAGGTGGCTCCACATCTCTTTGCATGATGCTACCTGTGTTGGTTTGTTATGATCAAAACATGTCTTTTTGTGTGTGTGTGCATGCATATTCCTGCACATACCTCCGGAATATGAATATGATCCTGCAGCTGGGCAGATCTCCCGTTGGACACGTTAGAGAAGCGCTGCAGCATGGGGCTCATTTCCTCGAAATATAGCTGGATTGATGGTCAATATTCTGTTTATTTACCACTGGGTAAATCACCCCTCATATCTCATCAGCTTCCATCTTTTTATTGAAATGTTGAAGCTGTTTTGCCTCCTTAAGGCTGCTAAATGTAGCTACAACCCATGCTTTGACACATGACATCCTAAATAATTGATTCAAATGATGTGAAAAAAACAACCAAAGGCCATCTTCCCCCTTCTGCAGCTAAATCATACCATATGTTGTTGTTTTTATGGGCTTCTTTAAGTCTACCTTTGGTTACAGACAGTACCCTGTACCTTTGCTGTTAAATGGGCATGTGTGATCAAATCAAGCCTTTCAAAACTCTGAAAGCAGACATGATCCATTCACATAACAACCAGTATACAACTACAACAAGGCGTTTTTACTCTTAAGTATAATCCACAGGGCTTTCCTTCACAAACAGCATGTATATTAAAGGGGCACTCCACCAGTATTACACACAAGTTCAATTTACTCAGATTGTGAAAACATTTGATGTATAATGCCTTCTGTGGATCTGGAGGAGCTTTGTCAAGTCCGCCTGTGGAATTCCATCATGACATGCTGTTTAGTAAGATAAAACAATGTGAGAGGTTTTAAGTAGCCTATTTCTGAAATCTTAGTATGAAACTAACAGTACATAAACCCCCTTGAGTTTGACGGCACGGGGCCCAGTGCACTGCTGAGCACTGGGTTTGATCCCCAGTCCGGGTCTTTCTTTTTGGAGTTTGCAGGTTCTCTCTGTGTTTGCGTGGGTTTCCTCTGGGTGCTTTGGTTTCCTCCCACCATAAAGACATGCATGCTAGCAACTCCTACCATTGGCCTTGACGACGGTCTTGGTTAGGGGTGGGTGCAGAGTGCAACACTTAAAGACACCGCAATCGGCTCTAAAGCATCCAGAATTGAAAAATGCCTCGTGATTCAATACCTAAGTGCAATACCTAGGAAGCAAATCTCGTCAGTGAGCCAATCAGCATGCTTCTACCAAGATCTAATATTGTTTGTGATTGGTTGTCTATAGTTTCACGTTGTAGTGGCACTCAGGAAAAAGTCAACGTTAAACAGAGACGGGGTTCACGTAGTAGTTCAATTAAAAGATTTGTGGCGTAATGAGTAATGTTGTAATTTCTTTTTGTTAAAATTGATTTGTAAAATTGATATAGGAAAAAGTATAGTTTACGAACCTGTATCAAAATCACGATATTGGTATTGATACATTTTTTAACGATACCCAGGGTGGTTTCAATGCAGAACATACACTCTTGTATGTGTAAAATATACTTGACAAATAAAGGATATTATATATCATTATAGTTTAGAAAACAGTGACGGTGATTGATTCACTAAACAGATTATTGGCAGATGAATTCATCTTTTATTACACACCATACACAGGATTGGTTAAATATTCTTGTCATGAGAAGTGGTGGTTAGAGAGGAATATACAGTAGCACCATGCTTCAGTTCATAGAGACTTAGTCTCATGTTGGTACATCACTTTCAAGGCTCAATTGTTGGCTTCTAGGCACTTTAGTGTGAGCTAATCCTGGACCTGGAGTAGCTGGAGTCACTTCACAATCATAGTGGGACTAGTGGCACAATAGTGGAAGAAGTATTTAGATCCTTGACTTGAGTAAAAGTACCAATACCACACTGTAAAAATACCCTGTTACAAGTAAAAGTCCTGTATTGAAAATGTTACTTAACCCTCATGTTGTCCTCGGTTCAAATTGACCCATTTTCTTATATCAATGTTCATTTTAATTTCCCCAAAATAACATGATTGATTCCATACAACGCTCTTCGGCAAGTACCAATCCATACTTTCATTAATTTTGGGGCGTCTTGTTCAATTTTCTAGTGTTTTTGAAATAGTATATATTGACATATAGTGACATATTCCAGTCTGTGATTATCCATCAACATCCATTCCTTTAATTTTAGTCTCAATAATTCCTAATTTCTGCTTTTCTAACTCAAACATTAGGTATAGTTTCCTATAAATGAGGTTTATTGACCATAAATTCCAAAAATAACTGTAAAATTAAAGTTAATAAGTTAGTTTTATGTAGTGTTGAAAACGTTAAAAAAAAGCGCATTGAAAAAAAGTGTTGAAAAATGGGACAAAAACATGAGAAAAAGTTAAAAACATTGATTAAAAAGCATCAACAAAAGTGTTGATTGTCAATTTTGACCGGAAGACAACACAAGGGTTAAGTAAAAGTATCTTAGTATCATCAGGAAAATGTATTTATTGGAATCAAATGCAGAAAAAACCTCAGATTTGTTAAGTGTTAATGGTCTAATCATCTCAGTTGGACTTGTAGGTTGTTATATTGTTGGCTCGTTTAATTCATAATAAACATTGTATTTTATAAACTAGAAGTGTTTTGTGGGCAAAAATCTTAATTAGTACAGCAGCTCAGTCCAAAGGGAGTTGGGTTGTGAACCGGCAGGTTGCTGGTTCGGACTGTGGATTGGTAGCTGGAGAGATGCCAGTTCACCTTCTGTGTACTGCCAGGTGCTCTTGAGCAAGGCACCGTACCCCCACACCCAACCGATCAGGGCGCTGGTCCAGCACTGGCAGCCCCCCTCACTCTGACATCTCCCCATTAGTGCATGTATAGGTGCATGTAATTTCCCCACACTGGATCAATAAACAATACAAATTATTATATTAATAACTAAAGCTGTCAGATGAATACTTCTCTCTGTAGAGTAGAAGTAGAAAGTGGCATAAAAAGAAAAGAAGTACCGCAAATTTGTACTTAATTACAGTACTTGAGTAAATGTAATAAGTTCACCACTGGGCATGTATTTCTTTTTAGAAAAAAAAACACATGGATATCAGTCACTGAGCTGGATTACTGATGTGTGTTTACAATGGCGTGTGCCATTTGTTGTTATGCAAGCTGATGTGTGCTTCAAATGGCATTTTGGGGATAAATTTTATGAGATTAAAAGGCCAAGTACTAGGTTGTCCACTCCACCAGAATTGAACTGAATATTTTGGGCCTTAATGCAACGTGATCGGTCAAATTATTTCAGCAGCACGTTGAAAGATAGTGTTATATTTAGTCAATCTTGTGATACTTGAAAACACGTTTCTTTTGTCTAAAAAGACAACCTACATTTAACATTTTGGCAATGATACACTCAGCAAGTGATGACAGAAGCGTCCAACAGATCCACAGCCCTGTGAAGATAATATCGTCATCAGATGTTCAGGGGGATTATTTACAAGTCTGTGCATGCCTCATCCTGTTCCTGAGGAAAGAGGGAAGGGGAGCCATTGGATTTCTACTGCACG
Source organism: Percina caprodes (assembly GCA_013375575.1). NCBI lineage: Eukaryota > Metazoa > Chordata > Actinopteri > Perciformes > Percidae > Percina > Percina caprodes. The sequence continues at coordinate 1,657,338 of JABXJD010000041.1, forward strand.
CCACATTCTTTATCCTCCTCTGTGTTTATAATGCTTCACGACTAACTGCTACTATAACTGTGCTCCTATGGCCATATAGTATATTCATCTGTGTAAATGTGGTAAAGATAGTTTCCTGTGTCTGTAGAGGGCAGTGTGCATGACGCCAGCAATTATCTGCTCAGTCATGTAAGAGTTAGCAGTAATTTAATTATGCATTAACAACCAGCGGTGGAAGAAGTATTCCAATTTTTACCGTAGGAAAATACAACAATGTAAAAATACTCTGTTGCAAGTAAAGGTCCTGCATTCAGAACCCTAGTCAAGGACAAGCACAGAAGGATTAGCAGTAGTTATAGTAGTCATATAACCCTACAATAGAGTACTACAATTTCTGTAGTACACTATTGTAGGATTATATGAGGAAAATATCTAATTGTTATTATGTCGATTGTAATATAATTCACAATATTAGAGGGAATTTTTTTATCTGCATCTTAAGTCTCTATTATATAGACCGTAGTGGTCCCCTAATACTGTATCTGAAGTCTCTTTTATATAGACCTTAGTGGTCCCCTAATACTGTATCTAAAGTCTCTTTATATAGACCTTAGTGGTCCCTAATACTGTATCTGAAGTCTCTTTTATATAGACCTTAGTGGTCCCCTAATACTGTATCTAAAGTCTCTTTATATAGACCTTAGTGGTCCCTAATACTGTATCTGAAGTCTCTTTTATATAGACCTTAGTGGTCCCTAATACTGTATCTGAAGTTACCTCATAAAGGCAAATCTTCATACCATGGGACCTTTATCTACTTTATACCAGGACAAAGGAACTGCGCCGGACTTTGAAGCCAGTTTGACAGTAACAGCCAAATAGTGGGATTACAACTTCCGGCCCATCACATGATGCCCTCTGGCCCAAAAATACTTTTTCCTGTAAACGTCTGTGAATCAGTGTTTTTTTTTAACGTTACAACCCCCACATCAGAATCAGAATTTGATCCATTCTGTCTGAGCGGCACGATTAAACAATTTAATTCCCATTCAAGTTAGCAGAGCGCTATACGCGTGCATGTGCCTCCCTTCTTTAAAACTCTGCACCCTCATTCAAAAGTTTCTACTGCTCTCAAAGGGTCACATATACATCTGGGGAGTCGTGAGATAAGTAAGTAAGGTGGCAGGGGAAATTGTTCTGCTAAACAAATTTGTATTTATTTCTCTCTTTCTCTAATCTTAGCTTTTTTGTAATTTTTTTATTCGACACTTTGGCTTAAACTCAAATGAAACCATGTGAGAGGAACTAGAAACTGCTTTTGTGTTCCTTTTATTGTCAAACAATGTGTTACATTCTATAAGTTTACCTTTATAAGTACCTATGTTTTTATTAAGTAAAACCTAAATCTTTTAACTAGTAACACAGCAGATAAATGTAGTGGAGTTATAAGTACAATATTTCCCTCTGACATGTAGTAGAGTAGAAGTATTAAGCAGAAGGAAACAGAAATATAATACTCAAGTAAAATACCTCAAAATTGTGCACACTGTTAACAGCAAATGTAGTAGTAACATGCAGATGTAGCCTAAGCTACTGTATATTGTTACGTTATAGGAGTTAATTTTGTGCCTCCCAGGAAACTGAGCTACTTGGCATAATTACCAAGGAGTGACTAATATTATATAACTAACTCTAGATCAGCGGTGACTGTGTTATTGTGGGCTTAACCAAGGGACTCTTCAGCAGTGCAAGCCTGGGACCTGAAACCCTTGACAGTTGTATAGAAATCCTAGATTTAGTGTGTAACAAAGTCAAGCTGATATAGATGTAAAAAGCTTTTTTTTCTTGTTTGACTTTGCAGCTGCATTCATAGATTGGTTCCTGCTGTCCGATCGAGCGGCCCTGCTGTAATTACTGCGCTCGTGTTACTGAATCAGTCAGTATTATTACATTACACCATGTCTGGCCGTGTTCGGCAAAACTCCCATTTGGTTCCTCCTAACCGGCCAAATGTAGCACTTTATAACCCAAGTGTCATCTCCTTTCATTAATCTTATTCCCACTAAGAACTCTCCATGGACCTTGGCTTATCCTTCATCCCACAAGCAATGCATCCTGAAGGTTTGTGCTCAAACGTTAGCACGCTGTAAAACATCTCATTATTTTGCCAGACCAAGCAAATGATTCAGATACGCCAATTTATTCAACACAACACAAACATGATAACTTGTCATAAAGTGATAGCTGAAGCTATTAACCACCCTGCTTAGCTTGGGTATTATTGCACTATTCGCTCTTTTCAGCAACAGAAAAGATTTGTTGATTTGTTGCAATGATATTGTTTCGCTTCAGAGAAAATGGATCATCAGTCTTCCTCTTATTTTTCTGTTTCACCATCTGGATGACATCTAAAGCATCACCTTGTGTATGAATAAAAATACAAAAGTGCGTTTAGAGCTTGCACAAACTTTTATTTGTCAGTTTTATTTCTTCGGTTTGACGCCTTGGAACAAAAAGACGGACTAAATGATTGCCTTTCATTTCACAGCAGCTGTTTGTGTTTGTGATTGTAGGTCCGTCTCGTCATCAATGAGAAGGGTCTGGTGTGCGAGGAGAGGGATGTGAGCATGCCGCTGCAGGAGCACAAGGAGCCCTGGTTCATGAGGCTGAACCTGGGTGAGGAGGTGCCCGTCTTCCTCCACGGCGACACCATCATCAGTGACTACAACCAGATTATAGATTACCTGGAGAAAAACTTTGTGGGAGGTATGGTGCAGTAACAATGTGGGTCATTCATCTGATGATGCTGTTACTTCTCTTCATGTTAAGCTTTGATTTAAAAAAAAAGACATGACTCAGAAGCACAGACAGAGTGTTGCTTTGTGGCTCTGGAGCAACGAGTCATGACAGGTCTGTCAAGCTTTTTTCTACATACTGAAGGTGTGTGCATGGGGTTGTAGTAAGAGCAATAATCAGCATTTAGAGGGTACTGTCTTTGGTCATCTTTCCAAAACCAAACTGTTGTGTGATCCCACTACGCAGACTGTCACTGCCCAATGTGAGGAGAGTGCAGATTTGAGTCGTGCATGCGTCACTTTGCGACAAGTAGCATATAAGATGCTAACAAGAGACTTCTGTAATGTCAACACAGTAAAAATGGACCTACATAACCAAGTTGGTTCACTGCTGGCTACAAGTTAGCATCAAACACAACAAAGGCTGTCAGTGGAATGGCGTTTTGAGCTAACGTCAGCAATCAAACAATCATAACTAGAAAGCTACAACGTTTTTGAAATGATTCCCATCTTTTGTTATTGTTTGTAATGTGAGAAGTTTATTATTTCATGGATTTCACAAATTTCATGCCGTAAACCATCTGAGCATGCGTGACTCAAATCTGCACACGACTTACATTGGGCAGTGACACAGACAAAGGTAGGTTTGAACTGTTTATTAAAAACAAAAAAAACTGGGGATCTGAGTAAAACTGATATATCCAGGACAGAGGCTGGGGAGGCAGAAGAGCAGGTGGAACTTGATTGGCTTGCTTGTCTTAAAGGCTCTGAGACACCACCCCAACGGCCGACCTTTGGCAGAAAAGCAAGTAGGACTGTCTCGAAACACCGAAGCAACGCCGACTTGAGTGCCCGTTCTGCGGTAGTGCGAGACGTGATACGTCTCCATAACAGCAGGCGGCGCTAATCTATATTGTCGCCCAAAAAATTAAAACTGGCACCTGTTCAGTGACAGGCTGCTCCACCCCCGCTGTGTGAAGGAGAGATACCGCAGATCTTTCTGAATGAACACTGTTGACTCAATATTTGCAATATATCCTGCATCCTGCATTCCACGTGCCATTATCATTACATCTGTACATAATTTACATTTGGGCAATTTTCAAAATGCAATTTAAAAATTCATGTGTAATTTATTGTATAATACTATTTGCTATATTTGTACACTTACTTATCTTGCTCTTATCTTTGCTGTTGCAAACCGCAATTTCCCCACTGTGGGGCAAATAAAGGTTTTTCTTATCTTCTTCTCTTATCTTATCTGATTGGACAATTGGATCTGGCTTCTCTGGAATTTCAAAACTGACCATAATGGCGTCTCCTTTGGAATACGATCTCATATTTTGCGAAAATAGTTCACCGAAACATGTTTCTAAAAACATTTTAAGTTAAAAATAAGGGCTGTCCTCGACTAAAGACATTCTTAGTCGACTAACATTCGTACAATTTTGTCGATAGTAATAAATAGTTGATTTAATGGACAGATGTGTAAAACTAAGTTTCTCTACAAAGAATCATGCAAAAGCACCACTTAAAATCTTACCAGAGATGTGCTCAGCATCTTTTTGGAAATAAGTCATAAGTTAGCATGAAAGCATGAAAAAATGACTAATCGACTAAAGAAAAGTTAGTTGACTAAGACCAAAAACAACGAGTAGTCAACTAATCGACTCACAAGGATCAGTCCGACTAGAAACAGGCCGTGCGGCTGCTGAATCTGTTTTCATTTCAGATCAACAAAGGTCAGTTTAAAAGATTTTTGTCCGATTTTGAGAGGCGTTTGTCACACTCATCCCACTCGTCATTTCTGGGTTAGCACTCCACCAATCAGATTGGTCATTGAGTCCGACTGCCCGCCTTCTGATTCAACAAGTCAAATCAGCCCAAATGAAGGCCGCCGGTTCCTCTCACAGACGATGGGATGGAACACACGGAACAGACTCGAGTCACCGACCTGCCAGACTGTCCAACGGCTGATACTGGGTTGATGTGGGATGTGTTAGCATATTAAGAGGACAAAAGCAGAAAGGCAAGCAGCAAAATACAAGTTTGCAGTATGCAGTTAAAATAGACCTTTATCTTTTGGAATCCCACGATTTAATTCTGGTCTTTGGGGTCATGATTTGATCGAACGTCTGGAGCTAGTTTGGTAATTTATCACGACAATTCAGTATGATATTAGACAATATTTAGGAATTTATTTTGGAAGGGTAATGTTTTTAAAAAAATATGCACATACCTCTGGAATATGAATATGATCCAGCAGCTGGGCAGATGTCCCCTTTCTTGAATGACAGTAATTGCGATTCTTACACATTTGACCACATTTTGGTGGCAGATGCCTGGTTTGCGTTGTTGCTTACAGAGAATACAAGGCTGCATTCTTCACCCAGTTTGTGAAGCGGGACTAGCAAAGACAATTGGAAGCCATCACTCCCAGGCCATCTGTCGTCCTTGTACAGTGTGTGTACTGTGCTGTGAAACTAAGTGGTTGCAACAATGTCTTTGCAGCAATGTCACCGACATGAACTCTGATTATATCCGATGAAATTAGAAGGATCGCTTGGGGGGCAACTTGTGGCAAAGGACAGACAGCTAAAACAGGACACAGAGAATTTAACAAATAAAATAGGTAAAAATTCAATATATCAATATATGCAATGTGGTGTGGCTGGATTGGCTTGGTGGGTAAAGCAGGCGCACATGTACTGAAAGATTTGTGCCTCGGCGCAGAGGTCAAGGATTTGAATCCGACCTGTGACTATTTCCTGTATGTCTTCCACCTTTGTCACCTAGCTGTCCTATCAAATAAAGGTGGAAAAGCCCAAAAAATAATCTTAAAAAAAATATATATATATATATATATATATATATATATATGTGCATTGTGAGACAGTGACTCAGATTCAAGTGTAACAGCCACTAATGTCATCCACTCTCTGTGCAGTTCTAAGAGTAAGCAAATGTTACAACTGTTAAGATGAATAGACCGTATACTGTTATCTCTGTGGGTGGCATGTCCTTTAGATCCGTCAGTTGAGAAATGATGCCATTATGTAATGTCCTGCGAGCCTCATACCAGTAAGGTCTGAGGAATGCTGGCCCATAACTGGAGAACTCTCTTGTCTTGGGTTAGTTTGTGGTCACTGGTTGGGAGCAGCGGTGCTTGAAAGCTTTGCAGATGATGTGGTTCACTGCTTGGTGAGTAATGAAAGGCTAGAAGGCTTTTTCTGTAGGGCTGTCCTCGACTAAAGAAATTCTCAGTTAACTAACATATACATGATTTTGTCGACTAATTGATTAGTTGATTTAATCAACAGAGCTGTACACTTTGAGAGGTGGTTAAGACTAGAAAAGCACACTATAAATGTAGTTAATTAACCACCTGTAAAACTGAGTTTAACAGGATTAATCCTGCAAAAGCACTACTTTAAATCTTGTGTTCACCTGAAATGTGCTCATAAGTATCTTGGAAATGAGTAATTAAGCATGAATAAACATAAAAAATGACTTATCAGCTAAAGAAATCTTAGTCAACTATCGACTAAGAGGGGACAGCCCTAATTAGCTGCGTGGTGTTTAATGTCTTGTTGTCTTTCATTTTATCTGTTTGATAGTGTGCTGCGTTAGACTGGGGAAACCCCGCCCACTCTCCCGCCGATTTGAATTGGCCCTGCAGCTCGGTCTGGAAACCTTCATGTTTAATTCTCTTGCTTCGGTTCACAATTTTGCAGAAACCAATCACAAACTGGCTTATCTACCTCGCGCACTATTGGCGGGTTTAACACCATGACGATAGAGAAACAACCAAGCAGCTTCTTGGTTACATTCAACATGGCGGTCGCCGAACGCCACCGAATCGCAGCAACCTGTTCTTTTGGAACAAGTTACTTTGAAATAGTCTTGCATTGCTAGACCTTCCTCACGGCGCTGCGATGGTTTATTGGCATTTCTTCAACCCTTGTGTTGTCTTCCTGTAAAAATTGAAAATTTGAGGCTTTTTTATCAACGTTTTTAACTTTTCATGTTTTGTCCCATTTTTCAACACTTGATGCTTTTTTCAATGTTTGTCACTTAACACTAACTTATTAACTTTAGTTTTACAGTTATGTTTGGAATTCAATAAAGCTCATTAATAGGAAATTATACCTCATTTTTGAGTTCGAAAAGCAGAAATTAGAAGTAGAAATAATCTCTAATGAATGCTGGCAACGTGTGCTGCAGCTGGCCAGAAAAGTGCAGATGTCTCTTATACCGGTACTCTACTTGACGACTTCACAGTGTTGTTGCAGCACAGGGCTCTCACTGTGTCAACAATATTTGCAGACTCTTATATTCTGTAATGTGCATCACTGTCTCCAAGACAGTTTGAACTAGAGCTGCTCGATTATAGAAATTTATAATCCCCATTATTTTGGTCGATATTAAAATCATGATTATTTTACACGATTACTCATTGTTGCAGATGTTGTATTTATTGAAGTTAAAAAAAACTGTGAAACAGCTTAACAAATCAAAAGTAAAAACACTTAGAACTGGGACATTTCTCTTAATACTTTCCCGTTGTTTTTTGTGATCATAAGGAGTCAAAATCGTAAAAGTAATTACAATTTTGATTAAATGCACAGGCCTAATTTGATCACTGGGTGGCTCATCAGTTAGTTGCTGATGTGATATTTCCCCCACAGTGCTGCAGCAGACCCCCCAGAGGACCACTGCATGCGGCCCAGGTCGGGCATGCAGGTCCTGGGACTGATTACTCAGCTCTCTGGAGCTGTGCCAGGTGCAGCTCCACCCCTCTGCAAGCTTCTCCGTCTGCCCAAACATCGCCAGGCAGGCAGCCAGCTGACTATCTCTTTTGTCAGCGATGCCGCACCTGAGTCTGGCCGGCTGTCACCCTGCACACAGATAAAAGCCCCGCCTGCTCTGCTAACCTGTTTCATTATACTGAGTCTCAGCTGCAGGTCATTATGATCAACGGCATCCCAGAATTAGAACAGTATAATAAAGAACACTTGTTAAAGGAGTAGTTCAACATTTTGGACATTTTGGCATTTGTAGAAAAACCAAAGTGTAAAAAGTATTTGTATCACGGCGTCTAGGTCGATAAGAAGGTTGATACCACTCTCATATCTGTCTGTTTAAAGGAGAATTATGGTCGTAGCGCGTGGTCCGAGGATTGTTATTAGAGTTTAGACAATTGTAAGTTTGTTTTAGCAAATGTGCCAAACCAAGTGAGAAAAACTGTATTAGGGATGATAATTAGATAGATAGATAGACAGATAGATAGATAGATAGATAGATAGTTAGAAAGATAATTAAATAGATAGATAGATAGATAGATAGATAGATAGATAGATAGATAGATAGATAGATAGATAGATAGATAGATAGAAAGATAGATAGATAGAAAGAAAGATATATATATATATATATATATAGTTAGATAGATTGATTGATTGATTGATTGATTGTACAGTACACAAACACTTATTTAAAAAGAACTGTGCAGGGAGTCAATTAAATATCAAAATTACAAAACAATCAAATATTGAAGTACTAGTGCTAATATAGAGTGCATTCATCTTCTCATATAACTCTCTGTAAGAAAGCAAATATTTATTTATTGACCCGCTGCTCTATTTATATATTTCCCCAAATAGCGATCTATTCCTTTAACCTGAGCAGCAGCAGATAAACCGGGCCAGTATAGCCTCATGAACCCGTGTGCTCTTGTGTTTTCTTCACCTGGATTGTGCGCAGAGTCTTACTTGGATTTAAGAGTGTTTTTAGGTTAAATCTGTGTACTTTTCCACTCAACGTAAATTCTCAGAAGCTTGTTAGTCTTCAGGAGATGTTGTTTTTTCCCTTTCAGACTGCCTGGGTGTTGAAATGTCAGGCTTTGTGAAACGTGACTGTTGGTGTGTTGCAGAGAGCGAGAGGTGTCATCTGTTACCAGGTTACAGTGCCATGTGTCGTTGTCTATCAGACAGCTGAAGCAGGAGAATTGTGTTATTTTGGGGGGGAGTTACATGCAACAGTGGTTGCTTAGAAACCTCAGGTGTTCTGGAAAGTTTATGAAAATATACCAAGAATAAGACAAACTGTGCTGGCTTTATTTACACTGTATACATGTTCTTCCGAGCCTGTGTTTTTGTCCTCAGAGAGCCGTGACAAGGCTTCTGAGCTACATTTGAGTATTTTCTCCGCATTGCTTGTTTTCACATCGATGTCTCGCCCGCAGACGCGGTGGCTCAGCTGGTTCCTGATGCAGACTCGCCTCTCCACGACCGAGTGCAGCAGTACCGTCAGCTACTGGATGGTCTGCCCATGGACGCTTACACGCACGGCTGCATCCTCCATCCGGAGCTCACCACCGACTCTATGATCCCAAAGTACGCCACCGCAGAAATACGTAGTAAGTGATGCTACCTAAACATTGTGTGTAGGCAGGATTGGTTATAATTCTGCATTAACTAGAAGAAGAACAGGGTAGATGTTTTGTATTTAAACAAAACACCTGTATATATACAAAACATATATATATGTATGTATATATATATATATATATATATATATATAACAAAAGACTGAGAAAGTCAAGGAATGCTCAAAAAATTTAAGACTATGCCTGCTGGCTGTATGCACAGATAGCTGACGAACAACATGTTTTTTTGTGATCAAATTCTTTTTTACTTATTATTATTATTATTATTATTATTAATAATATTTAGAAATTATACACAAGTGACAAACAATTACATTGTGACTGGGAATGCGATAGACGGGAGGGAGGGAGACAAAACAACACACACAGACACAAGACAACGGAACAACAACAATCTAAAAGTCGGCGTGGATATTACAGATTTTTCCGACAAACTTTAACAATAATAATGACAACAACAATAATAATAATTATAATAATTAATTTATTATTTAAATTTGTTCAAATATTGTTGTCATAATCAATAGATCAACATACTGTGTGTGTGTGTGCAACTGTGTGTGCATTTGTGTGTATGTGTGTGTGCTTGTATGAATTTGTGTGTGTGTATGTGTATGAATTTGTGTGTGTTTGTGTATGAATTTGTGTGTGTGTGTCTGTGTGTGTATGTGTATGAATTTGTGTGTGTTTGTGTATGAATTTGTGTGTGTGTGTCTGTGTGTGTGTGTGTGTGAATTTGTGTGTGTGCGTGTGTGTTTGCGTGTGTGTGTGTGCGTGTGTGTGTGTGTGCGTGTGCGTGTGTGCGTGTGCGCGCGTGTGTGTGTGTGTGTGTGCGTGTGTGTGTGTGTGCATGTGTGCGTGTGTGCGTGTGCGTGTATGAATTTGTGTGTGTGTGTATATTTGTGTGTGTGTGTGTGTGTGTGAATTTGTGCGTGCGTGTGTGTGTGTGCGTGTGTGCGTGCGTGTGTGTGTGTTCAGGACACCTGGCCAACGCTGCGACAGAGCTGATGAAGTTGGACCACGAGGAGCCTCAGCTGACAGAACCGTACCTGTCAAAGCAGAAGAAGCTCATGGTGAGTTTCACGTGTTCATTAATGATATTAAAATGCATTCATTTATTACATGTCCTTGTTATGTATTGTAATGTTGTGGCTAAGGGAGTCCAGACACTTATTATACTTATACTGAATCCCATCATCTTTCACCTGCAATTTCCATTAATTTATGCATGACTAATGACAGAATTAATTTATTTTAATGAGACTTAAGGGGGAAATAATGATTTGTAATAATGAACCCCCTTAACATACTACAGTACTTTAAGTACTCCTACATTTGAGAAGAAAGAAATAGCATCTTTGTCCTTTTAAGTTACAAATGAAGGCGCAACTTTAATATTATTATCTAAATCATCAAAACTTTAGCCCAAACCCGGGCTTAAATCCCTTAAATGTCATTCATTTGCTCCTGAAAATATTTCCGACCCATAAACAGTACAGGGGCACGGACATACAGTGTAATAAAGGAGATAGTATTTTGACAGCTCTGTTGGCTTATTTACCTCCTGAATACGGTGTGATAGACAAACCCACCACAAGTCAAACTTGTCTTTATTACGTTTGAACACTGACAGATAATTGAATTTCCAAGTCTAGCTGAGGGAAATTTCAGCCTTCAGCAGTTTCCTTGTATTGCTAAAGAGCTGAAAAATGAAAATGGACGCTGTGCAGCATGCAAACTCTGTAACACTGTACCTTTGCCCTACAGTATATACGGCTCATATTCCCTGGAGAAAAATATATCCCAGCGCACTGATTTAATCAGCTGGTTCACCAGTGCTGTGTAAACATGTGGTTTTGAATCGATGAGGCAGAGATGATGCGTATCAGTATTGTTAGCGCTGGCATGGCAGTGTGTTGATTGGTTGATTGATCCTCCACTTTGACCAGTGGGAAATCAGCAAAGCGTTAGAATGCTCTCTGGCTGTTTGAGTCTTTTCTTTACACTTTCCGTAAGTCTTTCCATCTTTATTTATGGGAAATAGTAGTATGGAAGTGTTACTCTTGCCACTGATTTCCACCAACTGCGGAACGGCGTGTCAGCTCCGTGCTCCGCTGTCCGTCACCAGGTCCGGATTTGATGCGGAAAGGCAGCTGAAGTCACGAGGACCCACGAGATCTCCCAAATTCACGCATGATTACACAATATAACAGGATGTAGTCCTAACTGGGCTCTATTTTAAAGCCATCACACGCATCGCAACCACAATAGCACAGGACAAGACCCACCAACTCAACAGCCGCTTCACCATTCTGTCCTCTGGACGCAGGTACAGGTCTCCGAGGTGCAAAAGAGGTCGCTATGGCAAAAGCCTGGTTCCTGCAACAAAACACCCATATAAAACCCATCAGTGCCACTGTGACAGTGGTATCTGTCTGTGTTATTTTGTGGCATTCTGGTATGTTTTTAGTTTTTCTGTAAGCGCGCTGTCCATAATGTACAGAATTTCATCTTTAGGACAACAAAGTCTAAAGTCTAGTGCCGTTGTGTAGCAGCTTGTTAGACACAGCAACAATTAATGTCTCCTCCATTTTGGCTCACTGAGAAAACTACAGCCAATGACAGCCAAGTGGGGTCAACACACACACTTCTTTGCTGGTTGGTTGCAGCTGCTAGTCAAAATTCACTAAAGTTGAATTCCACGTGACGCGAACATGCAAATTTGTGACTTTGTTTTGGCACAAAAGGTTTTATGCGTCCCTTAACATGCAAAGAATGGAAGTGAATAGGAGGCCAATAATCACCAATGGTGTGACTGTGCCCTCAGTCTTGTGTATTTCTGCGTAGCTATAACACATCAGTTATCATTTCCTTTAATTAACATGGGTACTGTACTGAGGGAGTCTTACATATTTTGTGTTTAACCATTTTTAGCCCAGTTATGCATGCTGGTTTACCTCTTCCTATATTTTTTTTAACCCTTTCTTAAATGATTGTCAGGCAAAAATCTTGGACCATGATAATGTGAACTACCTGAAGAAAATTCTGGGGGAGTTAGCCATGGTTCTAGATCAAGTGGAGGCTGAGCTGGAGAAAAGAAAACTAGAGTATCAAGGTATGAATCATGACTATCTTTAATCACAACAGAACCCAAAAATGAGAATTTTTAAATTTTTTTCTTCTTTTCCTTCCCTTGCAGGTCAAAAGTGTGAGTTGTGGCTATGTGGACCTGAATTTACACTAGCTGACGTCTGCCTCGGTGCCTTGTTGCACAGGCTCAAGTTCTTGGGACTTTCCAAGAAATACTGGGAGGACGGCAGCCGACCCAACCTGCAGTCCTTTTTTGTGCGTGTGCAAAAACGCTACGCTTTCCGTAGGGTCTTGGGCGACATCCACACAACCCTTCTGTCAGCGGTCCTACCCAACGCCTTCCGGATGGTAAAAAAGAAGCCACCGTCCTTCTTCGGGGCCTCTTTTCTCATGGGCTCGCTGGGAGGGATGGGCTACTTTGCCTACTGGTATTTAAAAAAGAAATACATGTAGTGAATGCCGTCTTGTTGTGTTAAATGTCTGTGTATTTGTGTGATGTTTCAACTTTTCTGTAATGTTTTATGACTGCAGGAAAACATAATGAATCTATATAGAGAACACTATTACTTACCTGGGTGAACAAAGAATATTAAAACATTCCATGATAAGAAATTCTTGACAGCACATTTTCTGGTAATCAAGGCCTTCATCGAGTTTAATTTCTGGCAACTTGCGGCCGGCAAGTCCTTGTTCAACTTTTTGTTGGCGGCATGCATCGGTTCTTCTTCTGAAAACTTAAAGAAGAAACCCAGACAAAATGTTAAATACAGTACCACCAAATGGGTTAACTGACCTTCGCATGCCACTATTATATTCATAACTCATAGCTGCTCTTCGCTGCTACGTCGGCCTGAGGTTTAAACCAGGAAAAACCAAGAGGGAAATGTTCTGTGACAAATGTTTTCTGAGAAGTGCTGTGCTGCCAGAAACTGCCAGAAGAAATGATAAATGGATGAAGGCAAAGTTCAAGGGAGTAGCTCGACATTTTGGGGAAAATATTATTTATTTACCTTCTCGCCAGGACTTACAGTATATTGATACCACTCTCGCGTCTGTTTGTTAAATATGATGCTACACTGTAATTTCCCAGGGATCAATATCTATCTATCTATCTATCTATCTATCTATCTATCTATCTATCTATCTATCTATCTATCTATCTATCTATCTATCTATCTATCTATCTATGTACAGCCAGGAGACGGCTATCTTAGCTTAGCATAAAGACTGCAACAGGAGGAAGCAGCTAGCCTTCTGAAAAACATAATCCCATTAATCTTTGACAAAATTTAAGGTACTATGTCTGTATGTTAATTTTTAAGCTAAAGCTAGCAGTCGGTTAGCTTAGCTTAGCATTAATACTGGAAACGAGGGCTAACAGCAAGCCCCAGTTTGACCCAAGAATAGGCCTATGTCACACTTCCTGCTAAAGGAATGCGGAGTAAGGAATCAGAACTTCCGGTCAACAGTCTTTCTCCATAAGGATTTAGATTATCAGCCATGATGTCACAACCGTCCGACGTAGACCGACCACGAGCTACGTGGTTGTGAAACAAAGTTTCCGCTCCTGTAGAAGCTAGAAGTCTGTATGACATCAACCTTGTTTTAGGAAAAACATGCTTTATCCACGATCTTATGGAGAAAAACTAACGTAACAGCAATGTGTCTGATTGCTCCAACTCCCTGTTACCATAGAAACATTTACCGTACCCGCGAAATTAGAGCGAGCTTCTACCATTGAAGTCTATGATAGTTTCTGTACACGGTCTTGTACCTTTTGCCTTTTTTCCGCCATTTTGAAAGGTTTTTTACTTTGAGAGTATTCTTTTACTGTCCGAACCTCATCGTCGTAGGTGACTTCAGGCAGGTCCAGAGACTTGGTCCAGCAGTATCTATCAGGCTCTGCTGTCACTCCCCGATGTGAGGCGAGTGCAGATTTGAGTTGTGCATGCGTCACTTTGCAACGAGTAGCATACAAGATGCTAACGGGAGACTTCTGTAATGTCAGTACAGTAAAAATGGACCTACTTAACCAAGTTGGTTCACACCTTAAAAAAAACAATTCTTGTGAAACACCTTTCACATATTGTTATGCTGCAGCCTTGTGCTAAAATCAATACCTCATAACTCCATAAGTACAGAATTACAGGATTTCAGAAGTGTTTGCAAATGTATTTAAAAAAGACTGAAATACTACATTGAAGTAATGAAACCCATTCATGTCTCAACACCTTGACTGGAGTCAACCTGTGGTGACAATGCACATCAGAGCAGGAAGTCAAGACATGCGGTGAGAGGAGCGGCCTGCAGCGCTCAGAGACAGGATTATGTCGAGGCCCAGATCTTAGGAAGGATACAATAACACTTCTGCTGCATTGAAGGTTCCCAAGAGCGGCCTCAGTGGCCTCCACAATTCAATTTTATTCATATAACGCCAAATTACAACAACAGTTATCTCATTGCGCTTTTCATAAAGAGCAGGTCTAGACTGTACTCTGGGATGTTATTTACAGAAACCCAACAATTCACCAAGAGCAAGCACTAGGCCACAGAGGCAGGGAAAAACTTCCTGTAAGAGGCAGAACCATGGCTCAGGATGGGGGGGCATCTGCCTCGACCGGTTGGGGGGGAGAGAAAGAGACAGACAGAGACAATTCTGTTAGGAACAACAGCAATGCATCTCATAACCCTTAAATTGCCTCCTCGAGTCCTCCACTTGCCCCCCTTCCTCGCGTCTTAGTGCCTCCCACCGAGGAGGCACGGGAGAGATGCGAGGAAGGCAGGACAGGGCAACGAGCACATATGTTTTTAGAGGGATTAGACATGAATTCACATGAATGTATCAGCTGTTTGGGTGGAGTTAGCAACTCCTTCAGCTGCATAGCTTTCAGGAAGGCTGGTCTCCTCTGTCCTCGGGGCAGAAATAAGAGCTTATGGGCAGAACAACTTCCGGTTCAGGAGCTATCAGATAAGGACATGGGATGCAGCCCAGGACTCTTCCTAGAGCTGCCTGGCCAAGAGCAAAGAAACTGCTCAAAGATGATCTAGACAAACGGGTCTAAATACTTGTGATATTTGAATTTTCCTTTTTAATCATTCAAAAATCCTGTTTTCTCTCTGTCATTATGGGGTATTGAGTATAGATTGATGAGGAAAAAATGCATTTAAACAACTTTAGCACAAGGCCTTGTGACAAAAGTGAAGGGCTCTGAATACTTTCTGACTGCAATGTATATTTTTCAGGAAAGGCAGATGCTTAGCGCTGTGATTTGAATATTCATGACAGTCACAAATTGGGGCTGGCTGTTTACCCCCCCCCCCTCCCCCCGTCTTCATGCTTAAGCTAATCTAACAAACTGCTGCATTAAATTGAACCGACGGACACGAGTGGAATCGATCTTCTCATCGAACTCTTGGCAAGAATGTGCAATAAGTGCGTAGTTCCCAAAAATGTCGAACTATTCCTTTAACTGACTGTACACCCTACACTACACACAGTAAACACAGACACACTCAGTTTATTTAGAGCACCACGGATCACACCACTCACTGGGTCCACTGTCACCGTCTTGGTCGCCGAGCAGGGGTTCACGTGTTACAAGACTTGTTGGGACAATTGGTAGTAAAATTGTAAATTCTGCATCTATGGCACAGTAGTGCTGCTTTAGGTTTAGGATGTATATTTCATTGCATGGGTCTTATTGTGTAACCATTTTCGTGACAGATGGACACTGCCCAGAGGCAGAATTTATGAATAACTACTGAATAACAAAACCACCGATTTTCTTAACCCTCCTGTTGTCCTCAGGTCAAATTTGACCCCTTTAAAAAATGTCTATATCTGAAATATGGGTTTCTTTTAACCAAAATTACCACAAAAAATGGAAAACGCTCTTTTTTAACCCAAATATTAGGTATAATTCTATATAAATGAGCATGAATTGCCAAACTAAGGTGGTGTTAGTGAAAACTAAAAAAAAAGTCTGAAAAGGGACAAAATGTTAAATTTTTGTGTGTTTTTTAACCCGGGAGGACAACACAAGGGTAGCTGTTGCTAATTGTTACCTTTGAAGCACCTGCACTGTACAGTGGTTTGGAGACGGTCCCTCAGCAATACTGAGCAAAGAAGAAAATCGCTGGATTTTACTGCTGTGTGTGTGTGTGTGTGTGTGTGTCGCTGACTCCTCCCGACAGATTGGTTTTACAGATAGATATTTTTAATTACACATTGTCTCATTTATTTTACCGTGCTGAATTTGAAATGAGCTCAAAGGTTAAATAAGGGGAATGGGAGGAAAAGCTGATCACCCCCTTGCCAGCTGTCTTGTTGATGGTGTACTTTTCTCGCTCCACCCTCTGTTTACCTAAATGGGAGCTTTTCTGCTTCTTTTTCTTAGTCAGCCCTTCAGGGTTTAACATCTTATAAATCTCAGCAACTCATTATGTCAGGTACTGGCTAGGGTTATAAGCTGCTTTTGTTTTTGTCAGACAATTCTTGCAGTAAGGACTCAGTACAGTGTTTCTGCACAGCCTAAGCCTTGCATAATGAAGGTAGTTTATTTTGTTTCCAGTTACCTGTCTCTGCAGGCGGTGGTTAGCTGCAGCCGTGGCAGAAAACGTTGAACCAAAGACGGCGATCAATGCTCCTTTAATAGCAGCGTCTCCTTGTTCTGTCACATGATAAGAAATCGGATTTTCATGGAGAAAATAGAGGCGTAGAAGCTGTAGTTCATTGTGTTCAGGATCATGTTTGCTATGGAGAGTGCAGTATATAAATGAAAGGAAGCGGGGAGGTTATTAGGTTTTAAACTGTTCTTGCATGAGCACCAGTGATGCAAATGGTACAACAGATTTGAAAATGTATATATATGAATATACATCTGAATTGTTCCAAGTTTTGAAGTAAGCAAGAGGACACAAAAGCTCAAAGTACTATTTCCTGTGGCGATTGAAACATAACATGAGCTTCATTATTATTTATATTGACTTTTTGATTCTCATTCACTTATTCTGTTGACAACAGCAGATGACACTGCGGGGGATGGGGATGGGGGGGGCGTCAAAAAGACTTCATAAGCATTATCATTGTGAACGCTTTCTCCACTGCTTCTTCTGAGGGGCTGGATCTGTACTTCTTTGAACACACAAAGAGTTCAAGTCAAATCCTAGTTGTGATTTGTGGCCATTATAACTCACTATAGTATTTTTTACTTTTTATTTTTTATATTTCTATATGCATTTATTTATGGTGCTTTTTATGATGTTTGTTCATAAGCCTTAATTTATTCAGTTGCCATCAATGACAAATAAATAATGAAAATGGAACAAAGAGAACCTGGTTTTTATTTCAGCAAAACCTGCTATCGACACGCCACAAAGATGCACACAATGCTAGAAAACTGTTTTGCTTGTGACGTAGATGATTATTCTTTCAAAATACTGCTAGGATTTACATGTACTGAAGTTCCCCCCAAATTACACCATTACAGGATAAGGCTGGTGTTATTCTACATCACAATTGTTAACAACTTCCACAAAAAAAAAATACAACCCAGACCTGCATTTTTAATACTTCCCCACCTTGTCTGCAGCCCATTGGTTCTTTAATAACACACTCACTTTTAAAAATATAAGTAATTTTCTGGCAGCTGGGCACTGTAGTCTTTAGGAAATGTTGCTGAAACACGAGTAAATAGAGCATTTATTGGGGACTATTTCCAGAAGTGGATTAATACACATTTGGTAATCTAGTGAGGATTTATGGCAGCAGAACGGTGGATGCAAGACTGGAAATCAACACAGACCATGTTCACCATTTATGTATTTTTAATAGTTTTTGGACAACAACGTAGCTCTACGGCACAGAGGCATGTACTACACGTCAGGCCTTGGCAACACTTATTGGTAGGTTACTTGGTCTTTTCATAGTGTTGACAATAAATAAAACCACAACTGAAACAATTAGTTGACCAACTGATTAGTCCATCAACAGAAAACTAGTGAGCTACTGCTTTGACTTGTGTTATTTTTCCAAGCTAAAAGTCAACCTCTCTGGTTCCACCTTTACAGTTGTGAGGATGTGTTGCTTGCCTTTGTCCTATGTGATTGTAAATTAAATATCTTTGGGTTTTGAACTATTGCCTGGACAAAACACAGCATTTAAAGATGTCACCTTGTGCATTAGGAAATTGGGATGCGTATTTTTAGCCAATTTCCAGCCTCAACCTTTTTAAAAGCATTTTAATAATACTTTGCAAACAACTTGCTGATACATTAAAATGATGGTCCTATCTGCTATTCAAACTCTACGTTATACAGTGTTGACCCAAAGCCGCAGTGACCCCAAAACATAACCATCAGTAAATTGTTTAGGCCCACTGTAGTTACAGTGTCTGATCTGATGCTAGTTTACTATATATATATATATATATATATATATATATATATATATATATATATATATATATATATATATATTTACATTGGTCTGCAAAAATACAACTGGAGCTGTAAACATTCTAAAGTGTTCCCATTCAGACATCTAAAATCTCTGATTAACCATCCACAAATAAAACATTTTAAGGCAACAAACTAGGGGACAAACGCTGGCGTAGCATGCGAGCCTCAGAAGCTGAAGGTGAGAGGCAGAAGCTGGGCAGCGTCTCGCTTTTATCTCAGATTACAGAGAGTCATTTTGGGAACAGCAGCTGCCAACAACCATCCTGTACAAATCAACCTTTCTTTGAGCAGGGAATAACTTAAAATAGCTTAAAATAGCATGGCCAGCTTGGACCTGGAGACAGATAACATCAACCGTAGTGTGTTGTTTCGAGAATGGCTGCAACATTAGTGACAATGTTGTACTGGAAAGTATGACTGCACATCAGGCGTTTTGTTTCTGTTCTTTTGGGTGGCGCTGAGGGGGGAGTCCTGGGGATAAAGGTTTGAGATACCAAACCCGATATGTCAGATACCACGCCAGCAGGCCACATAAAGTCCCCAGCAACTTGTGAGACGTGTGATGGAAGTAAACAGAGGTGCAGGCAAACATCCACACCCAAATGATCACTATCAGATTCAAGGCCACGTACAGCAGGTTGAGGACCACCCTGGGCAGTGCAGAAAGACCGGCGGTCCTTAGGGAGGCCATCGGTGCCGTTTCTTCCACGATGAAGAGAGCAGAGTAGGCCAGGATGAAGGAGTGCCCTGAGATGTCTTGGCCGTGCCATTGGAAGCCGGCCCGCCTGCAGCTGGCTTTGGTTGATAACTCCTTGATGAGAACCTCCTTGGTGCCAGTTTCATAACACGAACCGGTCACTTCCTCGATGAAGAAGAAGGTCTGGGTGCAGGCGTACCAGACGGCTGTTGCCACAAACAGAGACAGCAGTCGCCGGGAGAGGAAGGACACGCTCCTGCTGAAGGCAGAGTTGGACAGGAGGAGGAAAGGGGTCAGCAGCAGCAATGTCCAGCCCCAGGACACTTTGACAAAATACCTGCAAGAAGAACAGGAGCATTTACATTAGCATTCAGCTAATAGCACTCATTAGTAGTATTGTAGAGGTAGCGAGGTGTGTCAATAGAAACTTAAATAATCCGTCACTTTAGCTTGATATACTTTCACTTACTGTTCATATCTATCATTTCTAACTACACATATACTGTACATTTACTGCATCCCTGTTTAAAAGTCTACCAAAAATCTTTTTATATGTATTATATTTCCCTTTCTGCCCAATTGTATCTTTAGATACTCATTTCTTTTTATACCTATTTAATGAGCCTGAAATCTAATTGCAAACCACTGATTCTCTGTTATTGCATATGACAATAAATAACTTGGAACCAGACTATTAGCAGCGAAACTCTTCATTGTATTGTGTATACCACAGTGTATATTGAGAAATGGAGAGTTGTATTGCGTATGAATTCATTTGTAATATGAAGAATGTGTTGCAGTGTATTAACGTCAGTGTAACGTTATAATAAAGGGGACATGTAGCGTTAAAGCTTATCAGCACAGCAACTAGCTATGAGGCAACAGTTTAGCTAGCTAACGTTACCTTTGGCCCACATTACTTCAGCGTTGCTAACTTCATTACAACACAGTCCGGACAAGCAGTGCATTTCTCTCATGACGGCCCTTTCACCTGTCTGTCACCAGCACCCCACCGTACAGTAAGCGCCAGGTAAGCTCAGGTACTCAAATTCACTATTTCTGTGAGCTAACCCTCGGCTAGCATAACAACACAGTAGCACTACCATTACTCACACATTCAGGGCATTTCCGCTGCTGCTGAAATATGTCTGCGGGACGACCTCCAGCTCTTTCAGAAGCGACCCCACGACCGAAATGAGTACAAATATCAAGGGGAAGTTTTGTCGGGCAGCCGGTATCCTCCAGAGTGTCACCAAGTTGTCCACAATGACATCTACCGCCGCCATGTTGACGCCACTGACCGGACAACCTGGGATGCCCATTTGCGTTTCCTTTGAAGGGGGCGCCCGAGTTTCCCTTGAAGTAAAAGGAGGGGTGCTGTCGGTTGGGGTCATGTTTACAGTCTACGGTTGGGGTTGGAACTGTCACTCCCCGATGTAAGTCAAGTGCAGAGTTGAGTCGCGCATGCGTCACTTTGCGACGATTGAGGATGTGAGTTACGCATGCGTCACATAATTGTGAAACGTAGCTAGCATACAAGATGCTAACGAGAGATCCGTAATGTCAATACAGTAAAAGTGGACCTAGCTACTTAACGGAGTTTGTTCACTGCTGGCTACAAGTTAGCATCAAACAAACCAAAAGCTGTCAGTTGAATGGCGTTTTGAGCTAACGTTAGCAATCAACCATAGATAGCTAAAACGTTTTTGAAATTACTGCTAGCTTAGCTACAAGCTAGCAATCACTGTCACTTGAACGGTGTTTGGAGCTAACGTTAGCAATCAAACAACCATAGATAGGTAAAATGGCATGTTAGGATTAAAGTACTTTAAGGTTCCAACTTGTACTTCCAGGAGGTCCTTTCGCTTAATTAAAATTATGTCACTATTTTAATTTGTTTGACTTGTAAAATTAAGTTTTCGTGTATAATTCGGGGCAGTTAACAATGAATTAAAAAACGACTGCTTGACCGGTCCGCCATCATCCTAGGAAACGCAAATGTGTAAGCCAATCAGAGGCAGAGTAGGGCGGGACCATCACCTTCGCCGTCCTAGGAAATACAAGTTGGTAATTATTAAATTATTTATTGACAAAATAACAACAGAAATGCCTGGGGATTAGAACATGGACATATATCTAAAATCAATTCTTAAAAATGTAATATAGGGTTACACAGTTTCAGGATTTTCTAGCTGATATAATATAGGATTGATTTACAGTTTGATTCCATTTCCAAAAAAATTAAAAAGGATGGCTCCTGATTGGAAAATTTAGACTTATATAAGATTTTGCAAGTCATTTTTAAAAATTAATTTATTTAGAATTTAATTTACAACCAGTCAGCCGTTCCAGTTTATGAACACAAATTATAGAATTAAAATGAGAGAAATAAATAAATGAATAGGTGACTCAAAGTACGTATCACTTTTAGTTAAGAATAACTTAAAACATAGGATTGACTTTAGCTTTGTGAATATGAAACGTCCCTAATGCAATTTTACAATGGTTTATATATATATATATATATATATATATATATATATATATATATATATATATATATATATATATATATATATATATATATATACACACACATATTCAGGTACATACACCTACTGTACAGTGTACACCTTATATCTAATCATCCTTATTATGATGCTTACATAAATTATATGTATTTAAACTAATAATGAAATCATGCACCCAGAAACAATTCTCCCCAAACAGCCAAAATGATGACCTCAATGTACTCAAGTACACATTTGTACTTGTACAAATTTGCTCCAACATGGCTTTAACAACAGACTAGAATAAAAAAAAAAAAAAAAACAATCAGATAACTGTCATATGTAAGGAATAACAAGGAACACATCATCCTTCAGGATCGTAGTTTGAAATATTTGAAAGTGTGAGAGACTCGGCTCCAGACTGACTCAGACCCTCCTGCTCCGGGTCATGTTTGCTCAGGCGGTCTTACACCTGCACGTGGATGTAAACCAGAGGGTCACACAGACACTATTTAAACAGATCTTGTGCTCTCTCGCCCCTCTCTTCTCTCCTCATATCAATCCCTGCGGGTGTTTCTGGCTCTGGATCTTTGTAGTCTGGATCTATGGTTGGAGTCACCTGCTGCCTCCATGTTCCTGCTCCACACCCTCTGCTATAATTATTATCACTAGTCCTATTGCTATTATTACTATTATTATTATCATTATGTTACGATTATTATCATAAACAATACTATGAATATCTGTACCATTATTCGCTCTGTCTATGGCAACATTGCTGTTACTGTCTGTCCCTCTGTGTATATTATGTAGGCTGCTCCTCCCCCACCTCACCCCTCCCTTCCTTTCTCCCCCATCCCTCCCTCTGACTCTCTCTCCATGTCTCTCTCTCTCCCTCTCTGTTTGTCTCTCTCTCTCTCTCTCTCTCTCTCTCTCTCTGTTTGTCTCTCTCTCTCTCTCTCTCTCTGACTCTCACCCCCAACCGGTCGAGGCAGATGCCCCCACCCTGAGCCATGATTTTGCTTGCACTATATAAATAAAATTGAATTGAATAGTTTTAATGTTGCAAAGATCTTGCTGCATAACAGACTCACTTTTAGGACCCATGTAAATGTAAAGTTCTTATATAGCATATTGCAGTACTCATATATTACATAGTAAAGGAACCATTCACCATTCACACACAGTCACACACTGTGGCTGAAGCTGCTGTACAAGGTGCCACCTGCTCATCAGATACACACTCACGCACACATTCACACTCCGATGGCGCATCGGGGTTCAGTGTCTTGCCCAAGGACGATTTGACATGGGACTGCAGGGCCAGGATCGAACCACCAACCTTCCGATTGGCAGGTGACTCATTTGGACAAAGTGAAGTCAAAATTTGAATAAAAAAAGCAATAATTCATTTTTCTCTTCTGCTGGTCAGAAGCTGCCTATTGAGCTTAAAGCAATACAAAATCATAAGCTTTTATAAGCGGCGCTATGCAGTTTTGGCCATTTCTTCGCTGTTTTACTCACAAGTTTCTTCATAGAGTCTCCCCCCTTCCCCTTACAGCTTCAGAATAGATATTTAGCAGCTCCTACCTTTACGTGATGGTTTACTTGTGTCTGACCCCTCCCTCGGTTAGTCTGCCGTTCCCTCTTTCTCTGTTCCTCCAATGCTTTCCGAGCATTCTGCTTCTTTTTAGCCAGCTCAGCCATGACGATAGTGTGAAAAACTCCATTGCTACCTTGTTCTCATAGCCAGTCGGTTCCTGAATGGGAACGCAAACAAACTGGAAACATCCCTGAGAGATAGGCGGGCCGGAACGCATAATAATGTTAAAAAAACCTCATAAAGTGACATTTTCATGCCCTGGGACCTTTAAAGCTTTCGTTACAGATTCAGGTTATTAATACAAAGTATAATCTTACTTACTAATCAATGATGATGTAGTATTAATACAGGGTTAAACTATCCAGATTAAACCTAAAATTATCTTACCTTCACCAGCTGCAACTTTAATGTGATAAACAAATGAATGCTTCAATAACTGTAATCCAATAATATAGGATGTAATGAACCAGCCACTCTGCACAATTGGTACTTGTGGTATTTTGATGATTTTACTTAAGTACAATTTTGAATGCGGCAGCTCCTTAAAATGAAATGAGTTACAAAAACATAAAAAAAATAAATAATAATAAACCCTTTTGAGAATGTTAAAAACCATTATACTCAATGATTTGAATGCCACTTGTCTTCTTTAATGTGGAACTAATGTCTAATGTGTATGTAAATGACGCTGTGAATCATGCTGTACATGTTCCACATGCACGTCTTTTTGAAAAGAGATCTTGATCTCAACTGCTTTAAACAAGGATTAAACCAAGCATAGAACATCAATAAGATGCATATATGTTTGTTGGCTGGGTGCAAAATTCAAATTCATTGTCTGGTGCTGGTGATGGAAAACCTGCTGAGTCATTATGATTGTACTGGAGGAAGAGAAATCGTGTCCCTTACAGCATCTGAACGCAGAACAAAGTTTGTCCTTGATGCTCTCTGACTTGGCAAACAAGCCTCTGAAATAACATTTTCCAGGCTCGCCTGGTGTTTGGCTGATTGAGCACAAATTCATGACTAAATGCATTTAAATTAAACATGCATATTACAGTTCAGAAATGCAGATTTAACCTTCATATTGTCCTCCGGTCAAATTGACCCGATTTCCTATATCAGTGTTCTTTTTAATTCCCCAAAATAACATGAAAAGATTCCACACAACGCTCTTTGCCAAGTACAAATCTCTACTTTCATTAATTTTGGGGCGTCTTATTCAATTTTATAGCATTTGAAAAACAAATTGAAGTGGTTTTGAAATAGTATTGAGAGTAAAAGTTGACATATTCCAGTCTGTGATTATCATCAACATCCATTCCTTTAATTTTAGTCTCAATAATTCCTAATTTCTGCTTTTCTAACTCAAACATTAGGTATAATTTCCTAAAAATGAGGTTTATTGACCATAAATTCCAAAAATAACTGTAAAACTAAAGTTAATAAGTTAGTGTTACGTAGTGTTACGTCAAAAAAAGTGACAATGATTGGAAAAAAGTGTCAAAAGTGTTGAAAAAAAGGGACAAAAACGTAAGAAAAAGTTAAGTTGTCAAAAGTTTTGATTTTAAATTTTTGACGGGAAGACAACACGAGGGATAAGGATTTAAATTGAGTGTCTGTGTTGGACTAAATAAGCCTTTATACAACACATAACACATTTGATGCATACTAAAATACAGAAAATTCACAATTTGCCTCCATTGCTGCCAGCCTGCAGATATCCCCAATGTGAACATGCTAAATGCAAACACTGGAGGGACCCTCTTTGAGAATGAAAATCTCAAGCAAGTATGAGAAACGGGTTGAAACGTTAGAAACTCTCCAGCAGACGTCCCGGCTGGCTGATCAAAAGGCTTTGCTGTGCAGAGTGTCAAAAGTTGCTGTGAATTATTAAAACTGGACAGAGCTCGGAGATGATTCCAGCACTCTTGACCACGTTGTCGTCACGTCCAGCCAGAGATGGAAAAAAGTACTCACTTCCCAAGTAGAAGTACAGATACTTGTGTTAAAAAATACTCTGGTATAAGTAGAAGTACTGATTTAACTTCTTTACTCAAGTCAAAGTAACAAAGTACAGGCTTGGAAATCTACTTATTTAGTATAAAAGTAAAAGTAGCCTTGCTAATGAATCAGAGTCAGCTTTATTTGACAGGTATGAAGACATATATGAGGATGCGTATTACACATACAAAACCATCAAACAATATATACACACACACACACACACACACACACACACTAATCTATACATACTCTGGACAGGAGTGAATTGGGATAGTTATTTTAAATATGGAGCATAAATAGTAAAATAAATAGTATTATGTTATTATATTACTTTAGGTTTCTGTCCCAGGTTTCTTCCTAAAAGGAAGTTTTTCCTCGCCACTGTCCCACTGTTGCTTGCTCTGGAGGGAACTACTAGAACTGTTGGGTCCTTGTAAATTATAGAATGTGGTCTAGACCTGCTCTATCTGGTCTAGACCTGCTCTATCTGTAAAGTGTCTCGAGATAACTCTTGTTATGAATTAATACTATAAATAAAATTGAAATTGAAATATTACAATATGAAAAGTCTGAACAGCTCTGGAATAGAGAATGATGAATAAATAATCAATAATAAGTGAGATATGAGAATGATGAGTAAATAGTAAATAAGTGAAATCTTTGAACATAAATGAGGGTTATTGACCATGAATTCCACAAAGTAGTGTAAAACTAGTGGTAGTGAGGTGGTGGTAGTCCTTTTAACCTGCTTCCTTGTGTGTGTGTTCGCTGTGTGTCAGTGGGCAGCAGCCAACTCACTGAGGACATTTACTTTCTGGCTGCACCACTTGACCTTTCCTTCAGATTTTCATATCATCCAGCAAAGATTTTTCCAAAAATGTTTAATCCATAAGCGCAGTTACTCCTCTACCATCTGTCATTCTGTCTGCACAGCTCCACCCGTTTGCTCCATCTGTTTTCTGCTGCTCCTTAACATTTCCCCCGTCTTTGATGTCCGATGATAGAAATGATAACTATGTGACAGAACTGACATGCATGTGGCCACGGCTAAATTTAAATGTCTGACTCTCCAGGTACAAGGGTTCACTTATAACTCAAAACTCGATTCATTTTCAGACATGTTAAGTCAATATTGGATTTTTTTGGTGTTTTGTTCTTTTTAACCCTTGTGTTGACTTCCCGTCAAAAATTAAAATCAACACTTTTGTTGACACTTTGTATCGATGTTTTTATCTTTTTATTACGTTTTTGTCCCTTTTTCAACACTTTTGATGCTTTTTTTCCAATGTTTGTCACAGTTATTTTTGGAATTTATGCTCAATAAACCAGGAAATTATACCTAATGTTTGAGTTAGAAAAGCAGAAATTAGGAATTATTGAGACTAAAATTAAAGGAATGGATGTTGATGATAATCACAGACTGGAATATGTCAACTTTTACTCTCAATACTATTTCAAAAACACTTCAATTTGGTTTCAAATGCTATAAAATTGAATAAGACGCCCCAAAATTAATGAAAGTAGAGATTTGTACTTGGCAAAGAGCGTTGTGTGGAATCAATCATGTTATTTTGGGGAATTAAAAAGAACATTGATATAGGACAACATGAGGACAACATGAGGACAACATGAGGACAACATGAAGGCAACATGAGGGCAACATGAGGACAACATGAGGACAACATGAGGACAACATGAGGACAACATGAAGACAACATGAGGACAACATGAGGACAACATGAGGACAACATGAGGGCAACATGAGGGCAACATGAGGGCAACATGAGGACAACATGAGGACAACATGAGGGCAACATGAAGACAACATGAGGACAACATGAGGGCAACATGAGGGCAACATGAGGGCAACATGAGGACAACATGAGGGCAACATGAGGGTTACCCTTTAATGTATTGTTTTTAAGTTAGAAATAAAGCCTTCATTCATTCATTCATTCATTCATTCATTCATTCATTCAAACACAACTGACTAAATCAAGCTGATGAAACTTGTTAAAACCCACAATAATAATAATAAAATAATGCTCTTAATTCTCTCAATAATAAAACAGAAATATAAAAGATTGAATAAAGAAGCATTTTATGTGAGGGGGTCTTTCAAGCAAACCGGTCAAACTCAAAGACCAACGACAGGATGCAACACCCCCGAGTTTGGGGTAAACCTGAAGTGTTGTTGACCCCCTGTATGCCAGAGGCCCCCACAGCTTCTTTGATGGAGCCCTCTGTGCATTTTAGACACACAGTCCCAAAGTCTGGGTGTGGAAGTCTGCTGCCTGAAGCCTTTGAAGGGTCCACTTCAGAGACCTCACCTGAGTGACTTTTTCTTCTTTCAGGTAGGCCTGTAACAATTATTACATAATTGTCTAATTGCAATTTTTTTTACATGACCACGATTAATTGTTAATAGCTAAGGTTCTAAGGGGTATGACAGTAATTGTCAGTTTTATGTTAATTTAAAGCTACATTGTGTAACGTTTGTAGTTGTTCATTAGCAAAATCTGTTGCCTGTTCACAAACTTGTCCTTTTTTATGAATATTGACCACCACCATCAATTTCAAGCACATCTTTTGTATTTGACGTCTAACTGTTTAACGAACATGAATCATGGATTCCTCGTCCACAAACAGTGAACTGCAAAAGTTGATATTCCAGTTGTTCCCCTGTGCTCTGCTCTGTGAATTATTTGACCCCATAGCCACAGAGCAAACAGAGGAATGGCAAGGGCAGCCTTCCTACAACTGAAGAATATATGGCGCTCAAAGGAAGTACAACAACAAACAAAAATAAGAATTTTTAATTCAAACATAAAATATCGGTCTTGTTCTATGGAGCCGAGACCTGGAGAACAACAAATTCCACAACCAGCTAAGTACAAACCTTTAAAAATGGATGCATGTGAAAAATTCTGAAAATCCGTTGGCCAGACAAGATCTCAAATGAAGACCTATGGACGAGGACAAAGCAAACACTAGCTAGAGACGAAATACCATCAGACAGGCTCCCCACGGGAAGAGAAAGGTCTGCCAGAAACACCTGGCAGAGGGAGTTTCAGACAGACATCAAAAAGATAGGATGGGTCACAGATAGAAAAGAGAGTTCTTTGGAGGTCCTTTGTCAACGGGCTATACCCGACAAAGCGTTGCCAGGCATAAGAAGAAGAAGAATAGCCACAGAGCGTGGTCCTGGTGGTGCTGGTGGTGCAGTGTATCTTGGCAGTGTCCTGGGGTGGTGGTGGTGCAGTAGACCTTGGCAGTGTCCTGGGGTGGTGGTGCAGTGGACCTGGGCTGTTGGTGCAGTGGACCTAAGCAGTGTCCTGGGCTGGTGGTGTAGTGGACCTAGGCAGGGTGCTGGAGTGGTGGTGCAGTGGACCTAGGCAGGGTGCTGGGGTGGTGGTGCAGTGGACCTAGGCAGGGTCCTGGGGCAGTTGTGCAGTGGGCCTGGGCAATGTCCCGGGCCAAGTCTATATTACACATGGCAGGGGATCTGTGCTCCTTCCAGCAGCTGCAGATGAATGCTGACTCTGCAGCCACTTTTCTCTTTCATTGTTTAATATGCGTTCTGCTCAGTTGTTCCCAAGGCGTGCTTATTTAAAAAAAGTCATGTTTTATTAAAACGCCACTGAGGTCAGGCGAGAAGCCAAAACATATGCTCCGGTAGGCAGCTCCAACCTCTCAAACAAAGGATTCAAATACACTGTCCTAAACTCCTATTTAAGATCAAGACATCTGGTAAGACTTTATTTAAATAAACCAACTCCCTATTTAGCCTATACAAAGGTCTGCCTAATTGTTTATTAATGTAAATAAATGCATAACTAACCCTGTAAAAGCATCCATAACTAGATACTGGTATGTGAACAGATAATGAATGGCAATTCTTCACATTACTATACTTTTGTACTAGTGTCACCATAACCAGGTTTCTGTTTGCACTTTAACTCGTATTACACTGATATAGAACTTTTTTTATTTTCATGTTGTTTATGTATATGACAATATGCAATTTGTGACTATAATTTATAAAATAAATAAAGTTTGCCTCTTTATTCCCTCTATATTATAGGCCTTTATTCTGTTCTTATTTGAATATCTGGGCACCTGGATAGCTCACCTGGTAGAGCGGGCGCCCATGTGCAGAGGCTCAGTCCTCCACGCAGCGGCTCAGGGTTTGAGTCCGACCCGTGGCCATTTGCTGCATGTCTTCCCCCGCTCTCTCCCCACTTTCCTGTCTGCAGCTGTCCTGTCTATTAAAGGCTAAAACGCCCCTCCCCCCAAAAATAAAAACGATTTGAACACATTTCAAATCATTTAAACACATTTGTGTGTGTGTGGAGGGGGGCTGCAGTTGTGTTTCATTGTGCAGTCCTGTATTATAATGCAACAAAGCTGAACCTTAAACAATACAATATAATACAGATGTTATATGAAATATATCCTTTATAGGAAATGTTGAAAATATTGTACATTACTACACAATTAAAATGTCCTTTAATCTACATCATACACACATAATGTCATGATGTAATGTGTTTACAAAGTGAGATTAAGATTAATACGCGGGTGATAAAGTAAGGTGTTGCACATTTCTTATAATGACATAATGTTGAACCTCGACACAAAAAGATAATAATCCTAATCCTTTATGGAAAATAACTCAACGTTGTATTTGAAGGGTGTTTTACATTAATTTTATGGGTTGTCTGACCATTTCTTTTCTTTTTCTACAGCGTAAACAATGAAAATATTTCATGACTTCTGTTCTGAAAGGCAATTTCCTGCAGTTGATTTTCCCTGCAGTGGAGCAAAGGGCAGACACAGCGACCGTCTGACTGAAGAAGAAGCCTACAGGAGGGCTTTGTGTTACCAGTTAAAACTCTCCGCCACGCAGGACTTTGGCTTGTTTGCAAAGGCTGGCGTTGAAGTGAGGATCTCCTCTGCTTCTCTCTGTGAAAGGAGCCACTGATGAAGGTATGAAAATCAGCTTTTTTTTCTCTTTTTATGTAACAAATGTTCTGGCTGATGACTGTCTTACTGATTGATTACACCCTTTAAATGGTTTTCTTGGAGATTATGAGTGCATGTTATAACTTCACCCTGATTGTGTTCTTTTATTTACCTTTACAGTAATTGTTAATCATTTTTTATGTACTCCAGGGAATATGAATCAAAACGGTGTTGGCTGATTTTTTTTTTTTTTTTGCCAAATTAACTCTTCATTTATTTAAGAGAGTTTTGCCACAATAGCCTACTTAAATTGATATTATATTGGAAAGCTTGTTACTTTTCATTGTTTGTAATGGAATCCGTGGACGATTACTGACTAGTGAAACCTCCATTTTAATATCAACATGATAAATAGATAGATAGATAGATAGATAGATAGATAGATAGATAGATAGATAGATAGATAGATAGATAGATAGATAGATATAATTAATTAATTATAATAAGATATAATTACTATGGTAAAGGATCTGAGCATTACTGCAGCTAATGCTAATATACAAATATAGCTCTTATTTCAAGTTGCAATAATTTGAATGCACCTCTCTGGTCCACAAGCAAAAGCAGTTGAGGTTCCACAGGGAGGGGGTTATGGCTGATTGGGGATTAATTAATGCATTATCAGATATCTCAATCTTCCTAAATAATCACGTGTAATATTCTTAAAAAGAAAGTATGTAGAAGGAAATTTCAATGATGAGAAAGATGAATCATTTTAATCATGTGATCCCATCCAATCATTGACTTTTTAAAATACATTTTAGTGCAAAAGGACAGTAGGTAGTATGTGACTTGACT
Source organism: Percina caprodes (assembly GCA_013375575.1). Lineage (NCBI taxonomy): Eukaryota > Metazoa > Chordata > Actinopteri > Perciformes > Percidae > Percina > Percina caprodes. Next base: position 1,688,749 of record JABXJD010000041.1, read on the forward strand.
GACGTGTTGTTTTGTCAGCAGGTAAAATGTAATGCTTTAATATTCCAACATGTGTCATTCTTTTTTGTTAGTGTGAAGTTAATAAACCACCTGTTAGTTTCCATCTAAATGAGCTGAATTTAGCACAGACAGGGCTTACATGGCAGCCCCAACCTCTCAAATAAAGGATTCAAATACATGCACAGTGTCCTAACTGTCATTTAATTAGTACTTTTCATCTAATTTTTAAGACTTCTAGCAACACTTTATTTAAAACAATAAAACTTCCTATTTAGCATTGTCATACACAGTCTGGTTAAGTGTTTATTAATGTACACAACTTTAACTCCTCCTGTAATAACATAGTATATAAACAGATAATGAATGACTGTTTGTGTTAGTAGTAAAGGAGCTATGTGACTTCACTGACATCTTGTTTTGTCAGCAGGTGAAATTTAATGCAGTCATATTACAAGATTTGTCATTATTTTTTAATATGTTAAGGTATTTAACCACCTGTTTCAATGTTTTCCATCTAAAATGAGCTGAAGGATAAGGTTGGGGAGGATGGGTGGGGTCATAAAACACAGGACTTTCAAGAGTTTGCTTCCAAGGGGGAAAAAGAAGACTTTAGCCCAGTTTCAGCTGAACCGTGTCTCTTCCCCAGTGTGGTGCAGGGAGGTGCTGGCCTCCAATGGGTGCTGCTTGTGTTCAGCTCCAGTTGGCTGCCACCCTGTGGATGATGCCTCACATGGCTGCCACCCTGTGGATGATGCCTCACATGGGAGCAGCTGCTGCTGCTGCAGAGCCGCTCAACATGACCCGGACTGGAGCTGAGACGCGGTCAGACCTCAGGATGCCCACTGGAGCTGTCGGCAGACGTAAAAGAGCCATCTCATCACGAGAGATTAACGCTCTGCTGGATTACCACAACCGAGTCCGCTCTCAGGTCTTCCCCCCCGCCGCTAATATGGAGTTCATGGTGAGGGAACTCTGGGAATCAGACCAGGGACCAGTGGTGGAATGTAACTTAGTACATTTACTCAAGTAACATTTTGAAGGTACTTATACTTTACTCATAGGCCTAATATACAGGGGGGTTGGGGGGTTTACAACCCCACCAATAATTAAAACTGGCCATTGCACCCCCCCGACCCCCCCAAATATCTATTAATAAATACCTACACATAATTAAAGACATTTGCTCCATAAATTGATGCAGAAAAGGCACAAATTGTTGCAGAAAGATTCACCAGAAATGAAGAGTTTGATGCTCAAAATTAAAATTTTGCCTAAAAGTGGAGATCTCATCACCTCTCATCATCACTATATCTATATATACTATGTACTATATCATTACTATTTCTATATATACTATATCTATATCTATATATACTATGTACTTTATCATCACTATATCTATATATACTATATCTATATCTACTATATTGTCACTATGTAGGATAATATATTGTTCACTTTTTTTCTTTGTATATTTTGGTAACTATTGGGGATATTTATTTTAATGCAAAGCTCATATATAATATATAAAAGATATAATATTTTCTTACTTTAATGTAAGTTTAATATCAACACTTTATGGCCATTTACATATTTTGTGACCTTCATTAAATGTGAATGTAAATGGCCAGTATTATTGGTTGTAGTAGTCAATTAATAGTATAATTATTATTATTGAATCTGACCCCAAAAAATGAAGAAGCAAGCACAGCCAATCTCAAATGAAAAAAGGAACACAACTGAACCCACAGCTGATCCCACAGAGGCTTACAGTGTATTCTGCATCCAATCTTCCTTTGATACTGCAAGCAACACAAAACAACACATTTCTGCTCATTTTGTGGTACAAAAAGCTTCAAAGAGAGCAGTAAGCAGATGTACGTGTCTATTTAAAGTCCAACAGCAGAACAATCCCTGATTCTTTATCTTTTTCCTCTCTCTTTTCTTTCGCGGCTCTCCAGCTCTGGGATGAGGGCCTCGCCGAGTCGGCCGACTCCTGGGCTTCACAGTGCGTTTGGGATCACGGTCCGACACAAGTCATGAGATACATGGGCCAGAACCTGTCAGTCACTTCAGGAAGGTAGTGCAGAGCTCCTCACGGAGAACCAGCTCTCGATGCTGATGGTCTTAATATTCACTAAATACAAGTTAAATAATGATACTTTATGTGTGTTGGATGTGACAGGCAGTGGTGGAATATGACTGGAATAAGTAAATTTACTCAAGTACTGTATACATGTTGAGGTACTTTATTTCAGTCTTATCATTTAATGCCACGTTCTCCTTCTACTCCCCTACATTTCAGAGAGAAATATTGTACTTTTTACTCCACTACATTCATATGACAGCTTTAGTTACTTTACACATTAAAGGTCCCATGACATGGTGCTCTTTGGAGGCTTTTATATAGACCTCAGTGGTCCCTAATACTGTATCTGAAGTCTCTTTTATATAGACCTTAGTGGTCCCCTAATACTGTATCTGGAGTCTCTTTTATATAGACCTTAGTGGTCCCTAATACTGTATCTGAAGTCTCTTTTATATAGACCTTAGTGGTCCCCTAATACTGTATCTGAAGTCTCTTTTATATAGACCTTAGTGGTCCCCTAATACTGTATCTGAAGTCTCTTTTATATAGACCTTAGTGGTCCCCTAATACTGTATCTGAAGTCTCTTTTATATAGACCTTAGTGGTCCCTAATACTGTATCTGAAGTCTCTTTATATAGACCTTAGTGGTCCCTAATACTGTATCTGAAGTCTCTTTTATATAGACCTTAGTGGTCCCCTAATACTGTATCTGAAGTCTCTTTTATATAGACCTTTGTTTTTGTTTTTTACTTGTAAGAGAGTATGTCTGCAGTGTGGTATTAGTACTTTTACTGAAGTAAAGGATCTGAATACTTCTTCCACCCCTGGTGACAGGTACCAGTCCATCACTGATCTGGTCCAGTCCTGGTACGAGGAGAGGCATCACTTCTCCTTCCCCAACAGATGCAGTGGATCGGTGTGCTCTCACTACACTCAGGTAGAGGAAGGGTTCCAGATGGATTTGTTCATTTTGTGCATTCAAAGAGTTTAGAGTTCCCAATTAAATAAGTCTATGCTCATGTTTTGCTTAACTTTCCCAAAAGTTACGTTCACATGGATATGAATGAACAGGAAGACAGCAAAGAATCACCTCTGTTTTCATCATTCCTTGATTATTTTATTCAGGGACTGTATGACAGTTATTAGGGTGGGGGGATTGGGATGCAGAAAAGGAAGGGAGGGGGGTCTCATATATGTCATAGGTTTGTCTGGCTGAAGGGAGGATGGCCTGACATTTTTGAGAAAGTGTGGAAGGTATTTTTCCACTTTTATCTCATCCCAGTTTTATACATTTTCTTTAGTATATTTCATGCTTTTCTTGTGATATATTTTGTTAAATAAATAAAAAGACATCAATGAGAGGAGCAGCTTTTGAACGTGCTGTGTGGATGATAAAGAGCAGAGAGGATAACAATCATTTCTCTGTTGCTAGAAAGACAAATATGCCCGATTTGAGGAACAAAACACACGTGGGTTTGAGAGGTGGAGCATCACAAATTGACTACCGTGTCATCAGATCAAATGTATTTTGGGTATTTGAAACCCAGATGGGGCAAAAAAATTTACGATGCCCAAATCCTCAGCACCCAAAGAGCTGCAGCCTGATCCCAGGTCACTTCTTCATTGGCTGTACAACCTTTTATGTAGCTATGAATGGAGACACATTCACCCACGATGACATACATATCTTGTTTTGAGATATTGAGGGGGGATGGGTCCAAAGGAAATATTAATTGTTGTTGTTTTTCATCAATAAATCTAAGATCCAGCCCCCTTAACCCACCTCAATCATTTCTCTACAGTCCCTAACAAAGGATGAACTGAAAAATCAGCTTAATGCCTTGATTTTAGCATCACATCAGTTTTCAGATCAAGATTTATAGATATAATCATTAAAATGTGTTTTGCGTTTCCTTTCAGATGGTGTGGGCGAGCACCAGCAGAGTGGGATGTGCCGTCAGGAAGTGCTCTCACATGTACGTGTTTGGGAGCACCTGGAGGGAGGCGACGCTGCTGGTCTGCAACTACTCTATAAAGTAAGAAGAGCTTTGCCCTTATGTTGTCCTCGGGTCAAATTGACCCAATTTCCTATATCAAAGTTCTTTTTATTTCCCCAAAATAACATGATTGATTCCACACAACGCTCTTTGCCAAGTACAAATCTCTACTTTCATTAATTTTGGGGCGTCTTATTCAATTTTATAGCATTTGGAGAAAAATTGAAGTGGTTTTGAAATAGTATTGAGTAAAAGTTGACATATTTCAGTCCATGAACATACATTTCTTTAATTTTAATCTAAATAATTCCTAATTTCTGCTTTTCTAGGTATAATTTCCTAAAAATGAGGTTTGTTGACAATACATTCCAAAAATAACTGTGAAACTAAAGTTAATAAGGTAGAGTTACATAGTGTTCAACGTCCATAAAAGTGACAAACATTGAAAAAAGTGTTGGAAAAAGGGCAAAAACGTAAGAAAAGGTTAAAACATTGATTAAAAAGCGTCAACTAAAGTGTTGACTTACAATTTTGACGGGAAGACAACGTGAGAGTTAAAGGAAGGGTTTGACTTTTTGAAAAAATACAATTAGGCTGTTGAATGGGCGGAGTTAGCAAACGCTTTCAGCCGCAGGGCTTCAGGGAAGGCTGCACTCGTGTGTCCTCGCTCATAGCTCCTTAGAGATCCCTCCTCGATGCTCGCTCCTTGCTCCTAGGTGCAGGAGTAGGAGCTTTGAAACGGCCCTTACGAAGGAGCCAAACAGCTTTCGGTACAGGAGTCTTGGTATACACCAACGTCAGAACAGCTGCTGGACTGTGGCGCTGTTAGATAAGGTAATATAATACAATGCTACAGCGTAATAGACCAAAGCTCCACATAATGAGGCAGGTTGGGGGGGGTGGATGGGTCAAACATCCAAACTTTCACCCCCGAGACTGGGGTTGATGTCTGATGACGTTTGTGTCCTGTGTGTCACTTAAAACATAAATCTTTTAACCCCACACTTGATCTTTTCCTAACCCATACCAACTAACTGCGCCAACGGATCCTGACCAAGCATGTTGAAAAATGACGCCAAAGGGATTCCCAGAGTGTTAAAATAAATGACGCCAAGGGGTTCTGACCAAGCGTCGTGTTTGACAAGTTGGCAGTGAGAATGTAGTTGTTTTATGGGTTGTTCTGCTGTCTTATCCTTTAATACAGGGGTCTTCGGGTCACCCGGTAAGAGGGGTTGGCTTACTCCTGCAGCGGCCCGGGTTTAAATCCGACCTGCGGCCCTTTGCTGCGTGTCATCCCCATCTCTCTCCCCTTTCATGTCTATCCACTGTCAGTCTAATAAAGGGAAAAGCTTCAAAAATAATCTTAAAAAAAAGAAATTACAGGGGTCTTCAATGTTTTTTTAAGCCAACGTAAAGGGACGAAGCAAGGACCCCTTACTACATATATTGTATAAAATAAACTGGGCCTACAATAACTTGTAGGGCAGCCTAAAGCTTTTATACATATATTTTTTTAATAGAATACTAACCAATTCAATAATACTAATAATTGTTGGTATGGTTTTATAAATCATGTTTTGTCATATCATGTGAATCCTTAGGATGAACTGTGTACGTGGACCTTACCTATAGGCCAGGATTTATATTTGCTAATAATATGTCGGATTCCTGTTGAGACTTTTTAATTTTTTAAAAAGCTTTCAAAAATGAACAATAATTTGAAGGCCACCCTGCATTGACCTTGAGGACCCCCTAGGGGCCCTGGAGCCCCTGTTGAAGATCCCTGCTTCAATAGGTATTGATCCAACATAAAAGCCCAACACTGCCTCATAGCTAACAGTATGTTGATGTGTGTTTCAGGGGCAACTGGGTGGGAGAGGCTCCCTATAAGAGCGGTAAGCCTTGTTCCGTCTGTCCGTCCAGCTACGGCGGCTCCTGCTGGAGAAACCAATGCTCACATAACAGAAAACCCAAAAGACGCTCAAGAAATTAACACAACACAGGCTGTGAAATGTGTTTTTAATGTTAGACAGAGACAAAATACAAAGTCATAATCCATGTAAAGTCAAGTTTTACCAACACGAGGGCTGCAAAACAAAAATGAAGCAGCTGTCCAGTTACCACTATGATTGAATTAAATCTTAATGAATGAATGTTTTACACACGTCAATGTAGTGGTATTAATGTTTATATTTTTATCGCTGTTGGTTACTAACAAAATAATATTGAAGAAGTAATTTTCTTTCATTGGGTGACATACTTGTTGTACTTCTTGAAGACATTTACGGAGAGTTTTTGCACTTTTTTTTATTGATGAATTTGTTGGTTTGAGTGACTTTGAGAGGCATTGACCAAAGAAATTAAGCACTTTTTTGTACAGATTGTATTTACTCTAACCTTGGATGTGTTGTTAATTCTCTTTCTAACCTATATTAAAATTTTCAGCGTGTCAAATCTGTCTGGTGAATATGTTAAATTTACGCTTTGCCGTGACTGAACATTAATGTTAAAAATGACTGATAACGAAGTATCATCCATATCTATGGTATCATCCCTATGTATATAATCACTACTCTGTGTTTACTCACTGCTGCTGCAGGAAATATTCTGTCCTGCCTTTCCCCTCATTAAATCTTTCCATTTACCCCTCCGAGTGCCATAAAACCAGAGGCTAATGCAGCTTTTATGGTCGAAAAAATGAGGAAATCAGCTGTTCTCTCACACACACACACACACACACACACACACACACACACACACACACACACACACACACACACACACACACACACACACACACACACAGCAAACATGTAAAATATTAGATATGGATACCATTTTCAACCGGAAAACAGAGTTCCTAATATCTATTATTAACGATCCGACTCGGACCTCGGATATCGGAATTCTTGCTCGGTGTCCACAAGGGTTATCCGAGTTCTGAGCTCGGAAATCCGAGGAAAGGGGGCGTGTTGCTAGGCAACGTCTGACTTTCTAGTCGGAATTCCGACTCGGATAAATAATAGAACGCAGCATAACAAACAAAAGTGTGAAGAACCTGTGTCCACCTATGCTCCGCTATGCCACGCTACACCCTGTAACGCCCTGCAGCGCCCGGCTATGACATGAACTACTACGACTACCAATTGTTGTCACAGTTCCATTATCTTTATTCTGACCATTATTGCCACTGTTCATAGAGTGTGGTCTAGACCTACTCTATCTGTAAAGGGTCTTGAGATAGCTTTTGTTATGAATTGATACTATAAATAAAATTGAAATTGAATAAAAGAGCACCAAAGCACTTTGGTGACTTTAATGACCTTTTGTTTGGCAGCTTATGTATTATGAATGAATTATGTATACTGTAGTCTTATTTCCAGACCCTGGCAAGTCCACAGCATTGCTCCCCCCCCCCATTTCTCTGCACTCGTATTGCTATCACTCCTGCTAAAGGCCTGGGAACAGAAAGGGACTCAGGCGCTTCTGTTCCACCTTTAGCCATTTGGTGTACATGTAATGTACACCAAATGTCACCATGTAATCAGACAGTTACAGTGATGTGGAACATAATTTCTGAAAGACCTGTTATATTAAATGTTTAAGAAAATAAATTATTGTAGCGCAAAAAACATTTGGTTGTAGTTTTGTGACATTGTGACTGCTCACAATGCTAGTTGGTGATCTACGGTAGGCCTAAATCTTGGGCAGCACTTAGTCTCGCATTGCCAGACTGGCTAGTCCACACAGCATTCTGGGGTGGGAGAAAAACGTGCTCATGTTAATTGGCATTTCTTTAAACCAATCACAACCATCTTGGGCATTGCTAAGCGCAAAACTCAGATTGGACAGAACACCAGAACTAAACACAGCTGAATTAGTACAACTGTCATGCACATCTACAGCAGTCATATTCACTGAAGGAATCACTGCACACGGAGAGGCACTTTTAATGACATTTTGAACATGTTTAGAGGCAAAAAACACATTTAAAACTTGCCCTGTTTGAGCCTGTTGGGTGCTAACGCTAGCAGGAGGATAACTCGGTGTAGGCAGCACCGATTGGTTTCGCTTTTCTCTCTACTGACAGACCTCCACATTTACAGACAACAGAGTTACGGGTTGAAATTGACCGGAATTCTCCTTTAAGGCCGTTTCACGGTTGTGCGGAGGTTCCACGCAGAGCTTTCGCCATAGCCTACATAAGTAGCCTGATGTTTATACTTGTGCGCTGGTGTTTGTGTTGAGCTGGCATGTGTGTGTGTGTGTGTGTGTGTGTGTGTGTGTGTGTGTGTGTGTGTGTGTATGGGGAGTGGGTGATAGAACGAGGGAGAAGTGAGAGGGTGACGGTGATGGTGAGAAACAAGGAGAACCAGGATATGATTCAGGGGGGAATGCAACGCTACCAAGCTACCAAGCCAAGCGACGTGCATCACTGCAACGTGTAGATAAATTTTTTTCGAGAAGTGCACGTCAGGCAACAGCGAAGGGTCTGGTGTAGATGCAGAGGGGTCTGCACGGGTACGCCGTCAATTCTACGCACAACCATAACACGGCCTTTAGAGGTGCTGGTGGTTACCTTTGGACAGAGCCAGGCTAGCTGTTCCCCATTTCCGGCCTTTATGCTAAGCTAAGGCTGCAGGGTGCAGCTTTGTATTTAATGTACAGAGATATGAGATTGGCTCAATCTTCTTGAACTCTAAGTACAAAAGCAAAATGTGTCACATTTTTCATCAAGAGACTGTAAATTACATAAACACCATAAAACTAATTAAAACGTCTCGGTAATCAGCCTGAAGAAGGCTTGTGTGCTGCAACACATTGGTGCATATTTGTTACCTTTTGCTATGCATTAGCCGCATCAATAATGGATTTTTTAAATATTTTCTTCTACAAGAGTGCTTTTGACTTTCGTGCTGTTTACCAGTGATGTGACAGAAAGTGATCAATCCAATGTCTAATTTATCACGTCTAATATTTACACGGTTGTCATGTTAAAAACCTCAGAAAACAACTTGCTTGTGAAATTGGTAAACTGTATCAGATGGAACTGCATGGTGCAAAATTGCCATTATGATGTGAAACAGGTGGAAGCCAGGGGACTGAAAATAAGATTTTAAAATTAGATGTCGGTGGGTGTTTTGCCGTCCACAGGTGATTCAGGCCATTCAATATCCGTCAGCAATGTTTTCTCCTCGGTCAAAACAAAAGTGGTGACGTCACTCACCATCCACAGTTTGTCCGCTCCCACCCTCGGTACATTCTCCACTCCTGTCTTTTGTCACTCTCCAGCCTCCAGCTTTCTCTCTCTCCTTTTACCATGAATTCAGTTTCTTATCCAGCGTTCCTATTCACTCCTAATCTGCATCTAGAAAAACTGCCATTTGGTGATGAGAAAGAGGGGAAACGCACATCATAACTTCATGTCTATTTGAGTTTCTATCATCATGTTGCCTTAGTTACAGCTGCTATATAGATTGGTGTCCATACGAGCCTGGTTACTGTTTAACCTCCCCACCCACATTTGCCCAGATTAGGAAAATCAATAAGATAACAGCGGCAACACCGGCCTTACCTTGCACCAACAACAGCCTTCTCCCACTGCAGCAACCTGCGCCAAACTTCCACATTTTACACCTTATGGGGAGGGAGGAAAAAGTGGATTTTAAACGCATGTTGGAAAGGAAGCCGAGGACGAAATGGTCAATGTAAACACACAAGTCACTTCAAGTATGGAGCTTCCATTTGGTGAGTACACACTTCAGGTATTGTTTTTATCACCTCGGCCCGGTGGTTTCAGCCAGCTGCCAGAGTATGGCAGCTGCTTGATTCTTCTTTCTTTATCGGCGGTTTGTGCAGAGGCTCCAGAGTTCTGCCGGATCAGTGCAGACTCAGGGTGGAAATATCATCGCCATTTGTGTCTGCCCTTTTCACACGGCTGTAATCCAGGAGGTGTGTCAGAGAGATGGAGGTTGTTAGGAAAGGCCACGGCAGCTGGGCTTGATGGTGATGATGGTTCAAAGGTTTTTGAGATGTCAGAGCAGTTGTGAGTATATTAAGTCTCAGGGGGATAAGAGCAGTGGTGGTAGAAGTATTCAGATCCTACTAACACTACACTGTAAAAATACTCTGTTACCAGTAAAAGTCCTGCATTGAAAATGTTACTCAAGTAACATTATGTATTGGGAAAATGTACTTAAAGTATTTAAAGTAAAAGTACTCAATGCAGAAAAATCCTCCCATTGTAGAAAATGTGAAGGATCCAAACAGCTGTGTGTTTAATGGTCTAATCAGCTCAGCTGGACTTGTAGGCCCTTATAATGTTGGGTACTTTAATTTATAAGAAAACATGAGATTTTATAAACTACATGTGTTTCATGTGAAAAAATCTTGTAAAAAATGTGTAAATTAACTAAAGCTGTCAGATGAATGTAGTGCAGTAAAAAGTCCAGTATTTCTCTCTGATATGTAGCAGAGTAGAAGTAGAAAGATGCATGAAAAGTACAAGTAAAGTACAAATACCTCAACATTTATGCTTAAGTACAGTACTTGAGTAAATGTACTTAGTTGCATTCCACCACTGGATAAGAGGATGATTTGAAAGGATTTGAGCTTGATGTTGTTGGTGCAGTTGATACACCAAGGAGTATTGAAACGTTATTTTTATTGTGGAACCTGAAGGGCTGAAAACGTCCTCTTTGTAAAGCCTGAAACATGATGAAGCTTAACATTTTATTATGGCTCCGGTATATGATGCTGTACAGACAGAGAAATCCCAATCTCTCACGTTTCTCTTCACGTTTTGAACTATCTCGATGAAAGCGGCTTTCAGACAAAGCAGTTGATGGAAGTTTGTTTTTTTACTCCTGGGGTCATTCTTCGAATGATTTGCATGTCACATTTGGATGAGGAGATGCAAATTTTTACAAAGCTCTGGCCAAATGAGAAAAGAAATGACCAAATATTGATTAATGTGGCTAAAGCGTTGGTTTCCCCCTGAACAGCTATTGCTGTGTGATCCAACTTATTGTGGAAGGCCAGGGAGAGATGTTATTAATGTTTTTTTCTGGTCATGTTAATCCACCTATAATTAGCCATATCCTACGCTTGCTCTCCCCATTTCTCTGCAATCTATTGCAGCAACTTATTGCTGTCAATAAAAAGGCTAAAGGCCCAGCAACAGAAAGGGACTCAGGCGCTTCTGTTCCACCTTTAGCCAGTCTGTGACACTGTATTCTTGTTCATCCAAATGTCACCTCACACCTAATATATTGTTATTTTTTTTAATTTAACCTTTATGTAACCAGGAAGTGCCTTGAGATTGAAATCTCTTTTCCGAGAGAGACCTGGCCACGACAGCACACCAGTCACAATTTAAATAGAAATACAGCATAGTCGAAACAATCAAAGCATCCCACATAGAGGAAAGGAACAGGTCACATGTGGCAGCTACATTTTTGAGTTACATGGCATTTTAACATGGCCTCAAATTCATTTAATGGGACTCGATCTAGATAATACTAGGATGGGACTATAAATAAAAAAAATGTGAAAAATGTGAGTATTTGATTCTCTGTAGCGCGTTTTGTGACACTGTAACTGCTCACAATGCTAGTTGGTGATCTGGGCTGCTCTTAGTCTCGCATTGCCTGACCGTCCTCCACAACTCTGCAGAGGAAGGTCTGATTAGTCCACACAGCATTCTGAGATGGGAGAAAAATATGCTCTGGCATTATTCTTGGCATTTCTTTAAAACCAATCACAATTGTCTTGGGCGGGGGCCAAGTGCTGGACGCAGGTACTGTGCCTCTGATGATCATGCAAACAAGCCTGGCAGATCAGATGCTAAGAAGATGTATTCATCATTATGTACATTTCAAAAGATGTATTTGCCTCATCATCTGTCGGCAAACAATGCCTCTGTTGTGGAGCAGATTGTAGGCTATTCCAACAGAGGAGGTTCAATAAAAATACATGGTGCAACAGCTAAAAAACGCTCTTTTTTTTCTCCGTTCTTGTCCGCTTTGCTATTGGTCAAACATTCATGTCGAAGTTTGACTAAACACAAAATGTCCCCGTTGAGTTGCTTCAGGTCAGAGTTCAGTTCGTTCAGTTAGAAAAGACAAAAGGCTAAATAATTGTAATTTAAAAAAAACATTCAATTATGCACATGCATATGCTACATAAAAAGGACATGCACATAACGTGTGTTGTATTTTGATTTGTGTTTGTTAGGCATTTTAAATCTTGCATATTGAACTACCGCTGATGCCAGTAATTACATAATGATAATACATTGGGGAAAAAAATTAGAATATCTCTATCAACAAGACATGAACAACCACACAAAGATCTGATTATGTTGGTGATAATCCTCACTAGTAAATTATGGCAGCTATTGAGTATTCATTGCACACATCACATACAGTCTGAGGCATCGTTCAACACAATCTTTAGTGGACACGTCTGCCGATATTCTTTGCTTTTCTTATATTGTTTTCCAAAAAACTGTTAAAAAGCCATACTGTTGCTCTGGGTTCCTTCATCCACACGAACACACACTGTACTTTATTCTGACTCAATCCCACATACACCTGCTGCCCCAAATACTCACTAGAGCATTAACTGTGTATTAAGTTCGTCGCTGAAAGTAGTTCCCAACAAACACTCTGAGTAACTTTTGCTATAAACTACAGTGCCCATATGTTTTTGGAAATAACTGAGCCTTTTTCTAACATGAAAGCAGACATTCATGGCCTGTTTTAACCCTTGTTGTCTTCCCGTCAACCGTGAAACACTATTAACAATTTTCCCAACATTTTTGTCACTTTTTCAATGTTGTGGGTGCTTTTTTTGATGTTTTCTTCAAGGTTATTTGATATTTCTAATGTTGACGTTTTCAGGACTTATTTCGAAGGGCCATTTTTTGTGATAAAAAAACTGAAAACGGGTCAAATTTGACCCAAGGACATGAGGGTCAAGGATATGTCTTTAGTAGGTACAAATGGGCTACAGACAGGGTAGGAAGGATGTTTTTATAGATGGACTAACATGTTGTTTTTGCCTTATCCTTTAACCTACATGCTGTAAAAAAAATAGTCCAAACTAGAGAATTGAATTTTATGTGTCATATGCCTCTGATTTTTAAAGCCAGTGACCTCTGATTAGCCACCTCTGTCATCCATGAATTGTCTCTCAAACAGCAACAATAGCAACATTTTCTGAAAGGGTTTGTTTATCCAGTATACGGTATGCTCAACAAATCTTCCAAAAGCAGGACATTTATGTTACAAATGCATTCTTTGGCTGCTGCCTACACTAAGCCTCTTTTTGGCCTAGATCGGGTTATGTTATACTGCTTTGTCCAAACAAAGTGCAAATCACTGTTTTCTTCAAGCCTGTGCTGACATGACTCTAGCAAGCACTGCAAATTCAACATGCCCATGAGTAAAGCCAAGCGTGTCAAAGATTTTGATCAATTTCTAGAAAATCAGAGTGATATCTGGTAGTTATGTCTACCAAAACAGCCTTTGAGACTCAGAGAAAATGAAACAGACCGTCCTCTCAACAGACTTTGTTGTCCCAGAGGGGAATTTATGTTGGGCATAGTGCTACAAACTGTTGTTTCACAACACAAGCATGTAACAGAGAAACCATTCTCAAATCAACTTAAAATCAACATAAAAACAACATAAGGTCACAAATAAAGCATCTTAGGACATACATGACTGTTAAAAAGTGACTGTTCTGGTGTGTTTATTGCATGTTGCTCTGTTGTGCAGCTTGATTGGGATTGGTTGGGATAAACGCTAACTTAAGTCAGTTTGTTTTACATCTTCAAGTTCATATTCAGGAAAGAGAGGGCGTCGAGTGTTTTTCGCAGGGTTTCCTACAACACACACAACTTGTGTCAGACATATGGGATTAATTGCCCAACGGTCACAACCTGGACAAACTCCCGAGCTCTGCTGTTTGCAGAATCTCTTGCTGAATGCAAACACGACAGCAGCCGTTCAACAGCTCCTCGGCGGATATCTGTTTGCCCACAAAGCTGAATGACTTGGCAGAGGGACACAGAGAGGCTCCTTAACACACACCATCGGAGTGACGGAGCCTAAGTTAACGGTTCAAATGACTCACATAAACATCTTGTCAACACAGCTAGGTTGCACAGGCACTTATTACAAAAAAATGGTCCTCATTCACCAATGTCTTCCTGTCTTAAATTCGTTCTTAAGAAAGTCCCTAAGACGTGTTCTTAAACAGCAGAATTATTCGCAGGTGTGTTCTTAGAATGATGAATCCCAATGTTCAGAAATTGACAGCTTGTGCCTGTTGCTCCTGTGTAGTATGGGTCAATTCCCATAAAAGGGCATGAGATGGCAGGGCCATGTGGACATTTAGAGATATTTTGAATAGACAGTGGAGGCCTCAACTCCAAAAGAAAGAAAAACTTTAGTAATTCCATATATGGTAGCGTCAGCAGTGGATACAAGGCAGCAAATTGAACCGATGCATGGAATGCAATCACTCATACAGTGAGCGCTGTGCGTGGAGATGATGTGGTTTTGGTGTTTTGTCTTATTTTGGTAGTCTGTTTTTCAGTTTTGTATTTGGCACTGTTTCCTGTTTTATTTTGGCGATCTTTTTTCTGTCTTGTCTTGTTGTACTTCCTGTCTTTTTGGTTTTTCCCGCTCTTGTGATTGTCACCTGTTCCCCTGCCCTGGTGTCACCTGCCTCTTGTTACCTTCTGGATTTAGTCTTTGTGTTCCCCTTGTTTCTGTTTTTTCTTTTTTTCAGTCTTGGACTTATTTTGGATTTCCTCTTTTCCTGCCGTTCCAGGACTCTTTTTGTTTTTGTATATCTTTATGTTATTAAATCATCAAAACTACTCCACTGCTTACCGTCTGTGCCTTTGGGGCCCGCCATTCTCCAAACTCATGACAGGAGAAGGGCGCAGAACTGATGTAATTCAAAGTGCTTTACAAACGAGAACAGGTATTAAAACAAACAATTATTGAATTAATTATGTGTAAAAAAAAAAATGAAAATAATGAGTTACAAAGGAGAGAAATTTTACATTTTAAATTAGAACGGACGAAAACGGTATAACACATTTTGCACAAATATGTCTTCTCTCAATTGTTGAGTGTTCTTGAGTGTGCGTAGATTTGTTTCTAAGAACAAATCCCAAAATAAGAAAACATTGTTGAATGCCAGAATCTTCATGAAAACTGTGCAAATGGGGTTTTAGAACAAATTTGTTCTTAAAGGTCCCATGGTATGAAAATTTCACTTGATGTTTTTTAACATTAATATGAGTTCCCCCATCCTGCCTATGGTCCCCCAGTGGCTAGAAATGGTGATAGGTGTAAACCGAGCCCTGGGTATCCTGCTCTGCCTTTGAGAAAATGAAAGCTCAGATGGGCCGATCTGGAATCTTGCCCCTTATGAGGTCATAAGGCTCAAGGCTGCCTCCCCTTTCTCTGCTTTAATCGCCCAGAGAATCTGGCCCCCCCATGAGAGAGAGACATCATGGCTTTCAAACGAGCAAAGTGGCAGCTGGTCAGGGCCACCCCCCCAGCTTAACCCCCACTAAGATCTATATAAAAGAGACTTCAGATACAGTATTAGGGACCACTAAGGTCTATATAAAAGAGACTTCAGATACAGTATTAGGGGACCACTAAGGTCTATATAAAAGAGACTTCAGATACAGTATTAGGGACCACTAAGGTCTATATAAAGAGACTTCAGATACAGTATTAGGGGACCATTAAGGTCTATATAAAGAGACTTCAGATACAGTATTAGGGGACCACTAAGGTCTATATAAAGAGACTTCAGATACAGTATTAGGGGACCACTAAGGTCTATATAAAGAGACTTCAGATACAGTATTAGGGACCACTAAGGTCTATATAAAAGAGACTTCAGATACAGTATTAGGGACCACTAAGGTCTATATAAAAGAGACTTCAGATACAGTATTAGGGACCACTAAGGTGTATATAAAGAGACTTCAGATACAGTATTAGGGGACCACTAAGGTCTATATAAAAGAGACTTCAGATACAGTATTAGGAACCACTAAGGTCTATATATATATATATATATATATATATATATATATATATATATATATATATATATATATATATATATATATATATATATATACAACAGTATAGGAGATGTGCAAAGGTTGACAGTATTAAGATGAAAAGAATAGGCATTGCACAGAGAAAATAGTGTGTGTGTGTGTGTGTGTGTGTGTGTGTGTGTGTGTGTGTGCGTGTGTGTGCGTGAGAATTGGTTGGAGGCCCAGCTGATTTCCTCGTTTTTTCGACCATAAAAGCTGCATTAATCTCCGGTTTTATGGCACAGAAAGTCTTGGAGGGGTAAATGGAAAGATAAAATGGGGTGGGGGGGGGGGGTGGGGGTTGTGTCCAGGGACGGAGGGGTAAGCTACAATTTTTCCTGCCCGCCTCAGAGTCTTGGAGTTGGCTACTTTATTAAAACACCCATTCAGGTGAATAATAATGTAACTTTTGCTATTTCCATGTGCCTTTCTGATCTAAATGGAGTGTTTTAACGCATGTTTACCCACTTTAAAATATGTTTAGGCCCTTAAAGACCTTTTTTCTTGATGTCATCTGGATTTACTTGTTTTGAATGTAAATGCTGAGACAGATACTGCTTTGTTTCGACTTACTGCAGTAATGAAGTCTCTGACTGTGTCGATGGCAGGCAGCTTTTGCTTTCCCTTCTGCCAGCTTGTGACAGCGTGAATGTAATCAGACAACAGCAACGTGAACTTCATGTCTGACATAATGTATTATAAAAAAAGATTATGAACATGGCTGTATAGAAAGTATTAAGCTTGTGTTATAGTGTCCTGGTGGACGAATCACTCAGCTAATGAAGTGAAATTGAATCTGTACTGTAATAAAAATGTGGTCTAGAAGTGCCCCTCTGGTGTTTAGCCCAATTAGCAGCCTGTTTGGAGGGTAGGTATTACTTGACACTTTTAATCCGGGTGTTCAAGTCTCCAATCAAATCTCATTGTGACAGGCATTAGGGGGATTAACCCTGGGTGCTGTGGGCCCTTACAAGCCAGACAGCACTATTCAGTAACAGTGGCCCTGCTTCTCCTCCCAGCCTGCCTCAGCCTGGCCGGGCCTGAGAGAGCCGCTGAGGCTCATGGGCCTTCGCTCAGCTGGCTGGCTCACTGTCAGGGCTCGGCCTTCAGAGGGATGTATGGCCAGGATGGGACGCTGCACTTCATCAACCCAGACACAGGTAACGGAAACAGAGAGAGAGAGAGAGCTTTGAGAATCAGGAATCAGTGTGATTATTCCCAGAATAGAGGGCAAGCAACAAGCTGCTGTTGTTAAAAGTGCGTTAAAACCACACTAAACACACAAGTACATTGTGTGTTTCTGGTTCACTGGTGCTTGAATCCTCCGACAGAAATGTGAAAGTGGAAAGCTTTAAATGTTGATGAATGTTTGTAAGAGCGGCTTCATGGAGGAAACGTTACAATATCTTGACAACCCCAATTATTGGATTCTATGTGATGAATGTTGTATTCAGTGATTCAACAGATTGAGGCTAAAACATTGAAGTGTGGTTGATGCAGTGAATTGAGTGTGTGCTTTGTGTGCTACGTGTCCACATGATGGCAGTATAAGTCGTGATTTTAATGTCTCACTGGTCCCAGACTCAAATACAACAATACAGTACTCGATACATTTCAGGTACTTTACTTAGTGGTGGAAAGGAAGTACTTTTAGGTGTATGTAGGTGTAATTTACAGGGCGGATGGTGGGGGTTACGATTTTAAATTACATTTTTCAACACAGGATTTCTACTTGTAATAGTAGAATATTTTAACATTGCTAATTTCACTTGATTAAATAATCTGAGTACACCAGCGCAGAGGTCTGCAGCAGCAATTTGTATGCACATCCACATTTTGCACTTTTCCTCAACCAAAGAAATTGGAATGCAGGACTTTAACTATACTTTATACTTTATACTTCCTCCACCACTGTTGACCGGCCTGTGACATTGAAATGCAAAATAAGAGCCGGATCAGACAACAGAGTTGTTTAAACAGACCAGGAGAGAGCAGCATGCCACCTGTGCAGGAAGAAAGACCTGCACAGAAAAAAAAGACAAAAAAAAAATAGAAGCTAATGAGTGATTAAACTGTCTGAGCAAATGTTACAGGAGGATCAGTTACTGATGCAGTCAGCAGCAGTGGTAGAAGAAGTATTCAGATGCATTACTTGAGTAAAAGTAGAAGCACCACACTGTAAAAATACTCTGTTACAAGTACTGTAAAAGTCTTGCATTGGAAATGTTACTTAAGTAAAGGTATGTAAGTATTATTCAGGAGAATGTACTATGTGTGTATGTAATTTATTTATTTCAAGACAGGAACAGCACGCAATACAACATTAATCTTGTACAACAAGAGAATATTTTCCACATATAGTCCCCTAAAAGTTTTCAAAGTAAAAGTATTTGATGCAGAAACATCCTCCCATTGTAGAAAGTGTAAAGGATCCAACCAGCTGTGTGTTTAATGGTCTCGTCATCTCAGCTGGACTTGTAGGCTGTTATATTGTTGGGTACTTTAATTTATAATAAAACATCAGATTTCATAAACTACATGTCTTCACATCTTAATGTGTAAAGCAATAGAAACTAAAGCTGCCAGATGAATGTAGAGGAGTAAAAAGTAGAATATTTCTCTCGGAGTTGCGGAGTAGAAGGAGAAAGTGGCATGAAGTACTATTATTACTCTTCTACTGTACTACTTGAGTGAATGTACTTGGTTCCATTCCACCACTGGTCAGCAGACTATTCCATTATAGTGCGTCTGCATTCTTGAATTAAACTATTTATAACTTCTTTGTTTTTATATTTCCATCTTAAATAACGTCTTATAGATTTTTCACCCGTGTGCTGACAGGATATTGTTGAATTCCCAAATATGTAGTGCCTTGTTATTCAAGCTGTGGAGGTTAAACGATGTTAATGGATTGCGTGCTGACCCAAGGACCTCCTAGAGAATCTCAGAGATAAAGTCGCTCAGAGCAGAGCTGCTGACAGAGGCTGATTGGCCCGGCAGTCAAAATGAATCCTCAGCAAAACACAGTTAATGATTACAGCGCCTTATCACCCGCTGTGATTGATTTACGTCTTGCATGGGTCTTCATGTTTATTGAAGCAATTGTTTACTTATTTGGTGTCACGGAGGCTACTTGAGTTTTTCAGTCTGACGTATGTGTAACATGTTTTTTGGTAGATTAGAGATTTTATCTGGAGAATACTGTCTTTGGCTTCAAACTTCACAAAGTTGATGTGTTGAAGGGTTATTGTGGCCTGAACAAAAGGGAAATATGTGACATAAAGAAATACTTTTAGTGATTGTGCAGGAGCATTACAGGTGTGTTTCTCATGCAAAAGTTATAAAGAAATGCACTGAAATGCAGTATTACTGTACTTTATGTACATTGTATAAGGACGTTTTAGACACAAAGACAGCACACAGTGTCAGAATAAATGTCCAAAGGAAAAAAATATAGTATTATATTATACTTCCACAACTGCATACCTCCCTCATTTATTTCCCTAACTGTTTATCACCCAGTAATATCAAAAGATACTGAAGAAGTAAATAGGCAAAAGCAGGCTATCATTACCCTGAGACCAAATAGTCAACATGGATGACGACCATATCACAACTCTTCTGTTCGATTTTAACAATTTTGACGACATCCCGTCTTCTTTTTATCGAAATCATCTTTATAAAACTCTGTTAAACAACCCCCTACAAAGGTTTCAAAGGTTAAATGGCTGAAACCAAACCAAAAACATTTCATTTTTTATCTTTTTCATTAACACAGAAAGGCCTCTGATTGGCACAACTGATCACAACCCGTGATTACATTTGTCATTTCAGCACGAAACCCTTAAGAAATTACCACTACAAGGGGATGCAACTGGCTTTGGTTGACAGAATGTGTTGGCCTCTGAGGTCAGATTAACTCCACTGGAGATGTAGAGTCACTATTTGACAGGGAAAAAAAGAAATAGAACAGCCGAGCGGTAGAAAAGTAGTTTCCACTATGACACAATCTGTCAGACTAACACACACTAACATGACACTATTAGGAAATTAGGAACTTATATATATATAGATTGATTCTTTTGTTAAGATCAAATGACTTTATATATATCAAGTGGCTTTATACATATATACATATAAAGTCATTTGATCTTAGCAAAAGAATCAATCTGTGTCATTGGAAGCAATGAACGTAATTGATAATATTCCAGTGGCATAGAAAAACAGGATATTCCCGCAGTCAGCCTCAGGGGCTTGCATAAGCGATGTTATTTGCAGATAGTTATCTGTTGACAAGGTCTTTGCCATGACACCCTACTCACCTATCTCCTCCATCTACTGCAGCACAGCAGAGCAGAGCAGAGCGGCAGCCTCAAACCTGCTGCAGCCAGCACATTGTCTCCTTCTGTTTTACTCTTATCAACATCAACACGCTCCTGGATGTTACTGCACAAACACTCACATTTCCCCTTCAGCTTTCTCAGAAAGAACCTAAATAAGTCCTCAGACAGTGCGTATTCCACATCATTATTATTAACTCCTCCACCGGGCCACCATGATCCTCTTTTCCTCCCAGCTGCTGGTTCTTGCTTTTTTTGTTGTTGATTTTTCATACTTATGTTGCTTCCTGCAGCCTGCCTTTGAGATCGGACTTGGGGAAATGAAATGTAATCATTGAGGAGAAGGTACAAATAGGCAGTGGTTGCAAATGGAGTTTGGCCAGTGGTCGAAGATTCCTATTCAGAAGATATAGGACTTTGTTCACAAACTGGAGTTTGAAGTTTCAAAGGGGAGAATCACACAAGTGTTACATCAGGTCTCGGCGATCCTTTGACTTTTAGCCCCGGGGCAGGAGTTTGGGTGACTGATTATAAGACAGCACTCTCCCATCAAAAATGTTAACATGCCAGCCTCCTACTGTATTTAACAGCTATTTAACAGCTACATGTCAGCCAGTTGTTGTCAGCTGCAGCCAAAAGTTCTGCTTCAGCTTGAATAACTGCTCATTTATTTTGTGCTCACAATGCTCACAATAAGACAAACTTGATTTTATTATGCCATAAACAACATAACACATAAACCCCCTTTGTGCAAATGTTCACTGAAAACAAAACAAAACAAAAAAAACACACACACACAAGCAGAGAAACTCACAATAAAAGCTTGAATCCAACATGGAACCCAGACAAAAAATATAAAATTGAAAAATAAAATATTTCATGCATAAAACTGAAGTATGGCACAGGATAAAAACACTAAAAGGTAATATAACTTATTTCAGGTCACAGACTACTACTGCACTACAATACTGCCTCTTCTACTTTACCCATCTCAAAGCTGTCAGTATTACTACAACCTGCTACATGCACCCATCTGTCCTGTTTCCTTTTCTGCTAAATGCTTACATGTTGAGCATCTCACGTCATTTTGTCAGCTGTTCTAAAGGTTGGCCTCCGCAAAGTATTTCAGTCCAAAAGAACTTTATCTTCTGCTAAATACTTAACCTTTCCAGCAATGTTTAACCATTTAAATGATTGAAAAGGTGTTAAAACATGTTATGTATGACCATTAGACCATCAATAGTCTTGCATTGCAAGCTCTGGACGCGCGATGGTGGCTCTGCTAAATAGACTCAGGAAGGAGCTTGTTTTGGTGGAACATTTGCACCCCGCAAAAGAAAACACACCATTCAATATTAAATGAAGTTTCACACAATACAGTAACATGAGCTATTTATATTAGCTGATACATGGTTACACCTCATTGGCTCTTACCACAACAATCCCACCAATCGCTCCCACAATTTCCCAGTTAGAGAGGAAATGGCAGATTCTTTGTAAATCTTTACAGTCATTCCCCAAAAGAACCAAGTAGACCTGCTTTGTTGCACGTTCCAAATTTTCTTCAAAACTCGCCATTTTCGTGTAGATTGCTAGCGCAACACAGAGAGCAAAAAGTAAGGGAGTGTGATGTCAGCCAATTGTCCTGGAAATGTACTTCCATTCACTTTGCATGTCATTTTTAGTCTAGCGACATGGGTCTCGGGTGACCAGGTTTCCCGCTTTATGGGGGACTGCACAGCGTATTTATCCCTTGTCCTGGACATTTCTGTCAATCCAAGAATGTAAATGCGGAAAAAAATAATTTCAGAAAATTCTTGTTGTTGGTACTTGGTTTGGGTTAAAATCAGACGTTACTTCACTTCCGATAACACGCATATTTTTTATATATTCAAATAACACACAAACTGTACTCTCCTAGGTTTTTATGACCCATCCACCACCCCAACTTACTTAGCGGAAGCTTTATCTTTATCCTTATTTCCTGCGTCGCTCCTGTCATAACCACTACAACCACTAGAGGGCGCCGCCATTATAAAGGTAAATATGAGAATTGCAGCTTGAAAAAGCAACTTATGTGGGCGTTTTTCTTCACAGGACAGTCTTAAAGCTTTACTGCGTAACTTTTGGATATTAATAAACATCCGTTATATTCAAGCCACTGCTAAATGAGTTGCTACAAAGCTAATTAAGACCATCAGCTCCACACAACTCTCTCTGTAGGTCTCTTTAGGACTGTGTTCAGGAGATTGTGGCGTCCGGTGACTTTCCCGCGCAGAAACTCGAGTCCATCAGATGTTTTTAATCCTCCGTGTCCTCCTTGGCTATTAGCAACTGTGTGGGGAGCGGTGGGGTTGTTGCGCGATTACTTAGACTTCCTCCTGGGGCGTCAGAAACTACAACTACTTGTAGCTTTAAGCAAAGAGATGTTTTACAAGCTAAATTATTATATCCTTTATTATTGGATCCTTTATTAAGCTATGAGGCGGAACAGAAATGTCATTTTTTTAAGTTAGACAACAAATCAAACACCTACCTCTCAGCATTGTCCCATACAAACATATTTTTATCCCACATTTGGTTTGTTGGGCTCTGGTCTGCGTAGTCTATAATAGAAATGTCGGCCTGTCGGTCCCGATTAAAATATCTCAACAACTATTGAATGGATTCCCATGAAATTTTGGACATTCTTGGTTCCCACACAATAAATCCTAGAGATTTTAGGGACCCCCTGACTTTTCCTCCAGCGCCACCACGAGGTTGACCACTGTGGTTTCGAGGGCAAGGTCTCCATGGATGTAGCTTCATACTTAGCGTACATACGTTATTGTCATAGTCCATGGTACGTACGGCTATGAACATCTTTTCCTCTTACTCGGCAGGAAAGGGAATAAAAGTATTCCGCAAAATGTCAAGCTCTTCCTTTAAGAATATTAATTATTTAGACATGCATTAGACGTATAAGCTACACCCCCATAAGCAGAAGCTGAAAGTTTTGTCTTCAACTGAACGTTACAGAGTATGAATATGAATGGATGACTATGGGGGACTACATCAGAATTTGTCATCAGAATAAACAGCTGCAATATTTATTCTGTCCATAGGTCTTTGTGTTTTATAGCCTCCTGCACGTGTCAGTCCATCCTGTGTATTGTGGGAATATGTATGTACAGTATGTTAAGACAACCCCCACACACACACACACACACCTCAAAATGCAGATAAGTAAAGGGAGAATTCTGAGCGAATCCCTGACCTCTACACTGTATCCAGCACATCAGAACCGTTTGCCAGTGTGTGATTAAGAAAGCTACAACAGATTACACTTTATAGTCCTGTATATACGACCGTTCCTTGAGAAATTTAAGATGGGAGCAGCGATAAAAAGCACTTTAATGACGGAGAAGATAAGATTTGCTTCGAGTGACTCATTCATAGCTTCACACCGATTCTCCCATCCTCGCCACCCCCACCCACCTCCCCGCCCCCCTCTCTGCTTATTGCTTTGAAATAATCAGCACACTTCTTGAGCAAATACGGGCATTGCAAAAAAGAGCAGCACAGATCGAACGTGAAGAAATGTTGTAATGGGTGACCTCTGTACACTGAAGTGGAACAACGTGCTCCAACCGAGCTGCAGAGTGGATGCAGAATAATCATCTGTGAGCTCTGTAGGCATGGGGGGTGTTGGGGTTACAACCTCCCCAATAATCAAAACTGGCCAGTGCAACCAACCCCCAAAAACCTATTGTAGCTTCCTTTACATAAATAAAGACACCATAAGTTGCAGAAAAGACACAAATGGTTGCAGAGAAATTCACCAGAATGCAGAAAATGACGTGTCTGACTTATAGAATTTCAATTTTGCTCAGAAGTGGAGATCTCAACCCACCCAATGTTGAACCCAAAGTCACATCTTTAACTGCTGCTGGAGTGTGTGAAGTAGCCGCTAATCATCTTTTGATCATGTGCGTGGGTTCCATTGAGTTAATCAGTTTGTTAAAGATCGCCAGATCAATTCCAATCTCTGATTGCAGCTGACAGAGTGAAAAGAATAGTTTCTCTGTAGGCTTTAATCATCGATCACTTCCATTTTCATTTCTGATTGGATCACCTTTAAGAGAAATAGAACGATTGAACAGATCATCTCACAATGGTGCACAAGAGCCCGAGGGGGAGTGTTATGGTGTTTGCCTGCTGGAAGAGAAGTCATTTTACAAGCCTCCAGTGTAATTTGAGTGTATGGTTAACAGGTTCACCTGCGGGGGGTTTACTGCTTCTGAGGTCCGGCTTGAACTTGGGATCGTTGACCTGCTGCTATGTACTGGCACTTTCTCTTCAAATACAGGACTACTGTTTGCTGTGGGACATGTAGGGAGGTGCACACTTTACGCAAGCAGAGATTTGTTTTTTGTTTTTTTGGGGGGGGGGGTTTAAACAATCAAATTCAGGATTCAGGTGTGTGTGTGAGGAAAGTCACATGTGAACGCTAACCACTCAAAAAACTGACCAATATTTAGAAAATAATGTCAGCATTCACTTAAAGTGTGACACGTTTCACTCCATTTCACTCAAAAAGTGATAACATTATTATTATTATTATTATTTAATAGAGCACCACAAAGTCCCAAAGAAAAATAGTTCAAAGAATAAGACCCTAAACAGTAAAAAGAACAAGCTAAAAGAATAAAATAATAGAAACAAAATAAAAAAAACATAAAAATTACAAACGTGAGACGAAGGCCAGTTTAAATATGACAAAAGGTATGATACATTAATATAAGTATGATATATTAAATGAAAAAGTAACACAATGCTGCCCCTATTTAACGTTATAAATAAATAGTTCATAACTCATAATGTTGTAAGTAGATATAAGTACATTTTGAAGTGTTTGTCAACAGTTATAACTCCTCATGTAATGCATCCATAACTGGCTTATTAACAGCTAGTGAATGATTAATATCTGCATGACATATACTCTAATGGCATTTCATGAGTTATGATAGCTCACATTCAAGTCCTTCAGAGGTGGGAGCTCATCAGTGTTACTGTAATGAGTACTTCATAGTACATACTCATTTAAATGAGTATATAGTATATACGGTGAATCCATCCATCCATCTTCATCCGCTTATCCGGTATCGGGTCGCGGGGGCAGCAGCTCCAGTAGGGGACCCCAAACTTCCCTTTCCCAAGCCACATCAACCAGCTCCGACTGGGGGATCCCGAGGCGTTCCCAGGCCAGGTTGGAGATATAATCTCTCCACCTAGTCCTGGGTCTTCCCCGAGGCCTCCTCCCAGCTGGACGTGCCTGGAACACCTCCCTAGGGAGGCGCCCAGGAGGCATCCTTACCAGATGCCCGAACCACCTCAACTGGCTCCTTTCGACGCGAAGGAGCAGCGGCTCTACTCCGAGCTCCTCTCGGATGACTGAGCTTCTCACCCGATCTCTAAGGGAGACGCCAGCCACCCTCCTGAGGAAACCCATTTCGGCCGCTTGTACCCTGGACCTCGTTCTTTCGGTCATGACCCAGCCTTCATGACCATAGGTGAGGGTAGGAACGAAAATTGCCCGGTAGATCGAGAGCTTTGCCTTCTGGCTCAGCTCTCTTTTCGTCACAACGGTGCGATAAACTGAATGTAATACCGCACCCGCTGCTCCGATTCTCCGACCAATCTCACGCTCCATAGTCCCCTCACTCGCGAACAAGACCCCAAGGTACTTAAACTCCTTCACTTGGGGTAAGGACTCACTCCCTACCCGAAGAAAGCACTCCATCGGTTTCCTGCTGAGAACCATGGCCTCAGATTTAGAGGTGCTGATCCTCATCCCAGCCGCTTCACACTCGGCTGCGAACCGATCCAGTGAGTGCTGGAGGTCACAGGCCGATGATGCCATCAAGACCACATCATCTGCAAAAAGCAGCGATGAGATCCCGAGCCCACCAAACTGCAACCCCTCCCCGCCCCGACTACGCCTCGATATCCTGTCCATAAATATTACAAACAGGATTGGTGACAAAGCGCAGCCCTGGCGGAGGCCAACCCTCACTTGGAACGAGTCCGACTTACTGCCGAGAACCCGGACACAGCTCTCGCTTTGGTCATACAGAGATTGGATGGCCCTGAGAAGGGACCCTCACCCCATACTCCCGCAGCACCTCCCACAATTTCTCCCGGGGACCCGGTCATACGCCTTCTCCAGATCCACAAAACACATGTAGACTGGTTGGGCATACTCCCAGGCCCTCCAAGATCCTTGCGAGAGTGAAGATCTGATCCGTTGTTCTACGGCCAGGACGGAATCCACATTGTTCCTCTTCAATCCGAGGTTCGACTATCGGCCGAACCCTCCTTTCCAGCACCTTGGAGTAGACTTTACCAGGAGGCTGAGAAGTGTGATACCCCTGTAATTGGAACACACCCTCTGGTCCCCCTTTTGAATAGGGGAACCACCACCCCGGTCTGCCACTCCTTAGGCACCGTCCCAGACTTCCACGCAATGTTGAAGAGGCGTGTCAACCAAGACATCCCCTCCACACCCAGAGCTTTCAGCATTTCTGGACGGATCTCATCAATCCCTGGGGCTTTGCCGCTGTGGAGTTGTTTGACTACCTCAGCGACTTCCACCAGGGAAATTGACGACAATCCCCCATCATCTTCAGTCGGACGGCTTCCCTGACCACCGGTGTCCACCAGGGTGTTCGTGGGTTACCGCCCCTTGAGGCACCTAAGACCCTATGACCACAGCTCGCCGCCGCAGCTTCAGCAATGGAAACTTTGAACATTGTCCACTCAGGTTCAATGCCCCCAGCCTCCACAGGGATGCCCGAAAAGCTCCGCCGGAGGTGTGAGTTGAAAGTCCGTCGGACAGGGGCGTCCTCCAGACATTCCCAATTCACCCGCACTACCCGTTTGGGTTTACCAGGTCTGTCCAGAGTCTTCCCCCACCCCCTGACCCAACTCACCACCAGATATACGGTGAATATCATTAACTAACTCATTATTACAATTTATATTTCCAATCATCTTGTTTACAGTTATGCTTCATGGGAGTTATAATAGCTGACACACACTTGCAAATATCTATGTTGTTATTTTCTTCTTTTTTTCTCCTTTTTTTGGATTAACATCTTTATTTTTATACATAAACTTCATATACTGTACGTCCCACCAATAAGTAGGCTACACGCAAAATAACAAGTGTAGATTCAAGTTATTATTAAAGTTGATATTAATCTGGATTGTATTGAAGAGTATTTCATAAACGTATTAAAGTTGATGACAACATCAACTTTAATAAGTTTATGAAATACTGTTGTCATAAGACATGATGATCCTGAAAATGTCAACATTTAGGCTCTTTATGTTTTTAAGTGGGTCAAATTTAGCATCTTTAATCATTTATTTTTTACATTTAGCTATAAATTCAGGCTTTTTCTGCCTTTTAGGTCTTGTGTAGAGTGTGCGCCCCATGTTGGCCGAGTCCCTCGCAGCGGCCTGGGTTCCAATCCGACCGGCGGCATACTAAAGATCAGCCTCACACCGGTCTATCTCAACGTTTCATTTCCGGGGAAATTCCGCCCGATGTCCCTCATTTTTGGCCAGATGTCCGTCGCCCTCCGCTTCCTTTGGGTTGGCATTTTAAGACGGTGCCGCTGCCGAAGACAACTGTGATAACGTTGAAGAAATGCCAATAAACCACAGCATCCCAGAATGCTGTGCGGACTAGTCAGACCCCCCTTTGAAGCGCTGTAGAGGAAGGTCTGTCAGTGCCAGACTAACCTCACACTAACTTGTGACCCTATTAGTGTGTTTATATTCCTCCTCAACACACATGCATACATATACGTATAATATAATGTATATTTCACCCTTATAATTTAAGTTTTATCAAATTTGCTGGGGACTCCACAATATTTCCGCACACTATTCCTCGTGACGTCTGCAGAAATATTGTACAAATACTTCTGGTGCACCATTCTGTTTTTTTTTGTCTTTTTTAATGTGATAGATTTACAGGAGAAGCTCTTTAAGACAGTATATGATTAAGAACTGCAGAAAATAACTCATGTAATAAACTTGGGTTTTATTCCTATGAAGAATATATCTTTCTATCTTCTACTGATATCTTTCTAATTTTCTGAAATCTGTTTTTATCATGCTGAATGATCAAGGCTGTCTCCCTGAGACAGCTGCCTTTCCAACAACAAGTGTTGGAGCAGCTCTTGCATTCACACAGTGAAATCTTTTACATAAAGGCATCACTTTGCATTAGCAAGAGTTATTTCCTCTGGTAATTATGCTGGAATTAACTCAGATTTACCAGCAACATATTCCACATGGAAACACAGTTGGTCTGAATGTGACCGGCTGATATGATCCAACCAGTGGGTTTCCTGAAGAAGAAGAAATTCATAACCTTTCCTTTTGTAAAAAACACTCAAGTTGCAGGTTAACCCTTTGAGGAACACTCAACACTCCTGCTTAAAAAGCAGGAGTGTTAATATATCATTCTATATTACACTACTTTTGTGAACCCACGGCTTTTGTAAACTCATTTCAAGAACCGAAACAATTGAGTGTAGGTATGTTTTTCACAAAAGATTTGCGAAATTTCAAAAAGTGGACCGTTAGGGCCAAATTATCTCTTTAATCTCTGGCTCTGGAACAAATTTCGGCATCACTTTACAGAAAGCTGAGGTTCTTCTGAACATTTTGACACGGAACACACAGGATCAGTAATATGCAAACACCCTTAAAAGGTGACCACAAAGGGTACAGGAGCATTCTGTATAGGCAAGGCAAGGCAGCTTTATTTGTATAGCACATTTCAGCAACAGGGCAATTCAAAGTGCTTTACACAAAATCAGTGTGCGACGTTCACACCATTTTCATGAATATTGACCACCACCACAAATTCCAAGTATTCCTATTGACTTGGAATTTTAAATTTCCATTTGCATGAACTTGGGTAGACAGTTAAAGAAATGGACCAACAGACCCCGTTGCTCTGGCCACAGACCAGTGAAGTCTATTAGAAGCTCTTTCCCGGTGATGCTGAGCGTTACTGCGCAGCCTCCGACTGAGCTTGAAGATGTAGATGTGACGTGAGCAACCTGTCTGAAAGCTGTAAGTCTTCTGGTAGCTGTGCAAGAGAAATCTCAATCATTCCCAATCAGCAGAGACGGAGAGCGAAGGTATATGTTAGGAGATAACATAGGCACAGGCTAATTACTGCTAACTAACATGCTAGTTAACATTAGTAATTAACCTAAACAGCTGATGGGAGTCCAAACTGTCTGCGAGTGTACCCTGTCCTATGCGGGGATTTGTCAACTATGCAACAGTAAGTTGCGTGGTTATGACACAATCATTAGTCTATTTTTATAAAAATGTAACGGAGCCATAATGTGAAGTACAAGATAATGGAGCCTTTTATACATTGTCGTGTTTCTTTAGAGATAAACAAAGAAAAACAGTCTTGAAACGCTTCAGATGTTATTCACTGTCAAAGTGGCGCCAAAATGAATGGGAGTCAATGGGATGCCAATGGCAGGGGATGGCTTGTTAGCTTCAAAATGGCACCAGAGGAGCTACATGTTCTGAAGAGGGGTCTACGCTCCATAGTCTTGCGCCATCTTGATATGCTAATCCTGCTAATGGGCTGCTAATGGGTGCCGGCCTGGCACTTTGTAGAAGGAAACATGGACCACAAGTATTCAAAAACCAAATTTCAGGAACAGGGGTCCTCTTCTTTGCCAAGAAAAAGAAAAAGCATATTGAAAAAAAAGGCCATCTTTTTGAAGCGTGAAAGCTCCCATAGCTGGAATACATACTTGGAACTGAGTGGCGTGAGAGAGTTGATTGCGATATGTGATCTCAACGCTAGATGGGAGAAATTTCTACACATTGGATCTTTAAGAATCAAAAGTAAAATTACTCGTTATTATTATTGATGCATTAACATATAAGAAGCATTTCAGTGTGTCAGTTGCTCAAAGTGGAGCTAACGTTAAACTACTTTATGTATTGTTGGGTAGTTTCATCTCTAATACTGTATCATAGGTTGTGTGTTGTTAGTAAAATCTTAACAGTC
The DNA here is from genome assembly GCA_013375575.1 of Percina caprodes. NCBI lineage: Eukaryota > Metazoa > Chordata > Actinopteri > Perciformes > Percidae > Percina > Percina caprodes. The sequence continues at coordinate 1,719,420 of JABXJD010000041.1, forward strand.
ACATTTCTGTTTAAAAGTAGCTATGTTTTGATCATGTGTGTTACCATTGATCAGCCTTTTACTATTAAATGTCTATTATAGCTGCTCAGTATATTGAGACTACGGCACCATTTCATTCAAGTACAATACCGTTTGTAAAGTAGCTAAAAATCCCTTTTACAACCTGTATCTTTTCTTTGTTATGGTTTCCTATAATATTTCCTAAAGTGTTTTGTTGCATTTTGTATTAAATCGGTGCACAGGAGCGTCAGTGTGTATCAGTTTTTGACAGACTCTTACTAAGTTTCAGGTGCAGTTTTTTGCACCAGTGAGTTCTGCTTCACCTACAAAATGTCAAAAACCAATACACACGTTTTGTGTCTCTTTCAGTCTTGGTGTCTTGCTCCTTTTTTTTAGGAGAAGCTGGGGAACATTTGTCTTATAATCCACTCATGGTTGTCAGATAAATGTAGTGTAAAAGTGGAGTGTCATCAAGTATAAAGTTGCATGAAATGGAAATACTCAAGTGCAACTACCAGTACAACTCTGCAGTAAAACCAGATATTACTTTGGGTCTCCCTGCAGAGCTAAGCTGCACCTTCATTTGGTCTCGGTTGCTTTATAACGTAATGTGGGAGCTGTAAATGTGTGTGCATGTGATAAGAGCATGCTGCAGTCGCTGCACAAATGAGCTGGTTGAAATTGTCAGAGGAGTGATTTGGCAAAGGATTGTCCTGATTTAGCTTTCATGGAGGATTTGTTTAAATATTACTGACAAGAGACCAGTGGTAGAAAAAGTACAAATACCACACTGTAAAAACACTCTGATACATGTAAAAATCCTGCATTGAAAATGTTACTGATGTAGAAGTATGTAACTGTAAAATTAGGGAAATCTACATAAGATTTTAAAAGTGACAGTACTAAATGCAGAAAAATCCTCCCATTGTAGAAAGTGTGAAGGATCCAAATCAGTGTTTAATGGTTCAAAATCATTTCAGCTGGACTTGCAGGCCTTTATATTGTTGGGTACTTTAATTTATAATAAAACATCAGATTTCATAAACTACATGTGTTTTGTGGGCAAAAATCCTAAAGTGTAAAGTAACTAAAGCTGTCAGATGAATGCAGTGGAATAAAAAGTACAATATTTCTCTCTGAAATGTAGAGTAGAAGTAGAAAGTGGCATGAAAAGAAAAGACTCAAGTAAAGTACAAGTACCTCAACATTTGTGCAAAAATGCAGTACTTGGGTAGATGTACTTAGTTACATTCCACCAGTGATATCAAAAGATATCAAAGTTGAGCTATCTCGTCCAAAGAAACAACAAGCGTGTGATTCACCAGTGAAGGGGGTTAGTTAACCATCAACCAGAGAGAGACACTCCACCTCTCCCCCAGTTAGAGACTTCGCTGTCAGTCACTGGTCTTCTCCTCTAACACCAGTATATGTCCCCATCACACTCAACTGGGCTACCTTGGTACTGGGCGGAGCTAGGCTGAGGGGGGGTTAGTGGAGGTGTGTTGGGGTGTGGGAAAGGAAGGAGGAGGAGGAGAAGGAGGAGGAGGAGGGGGGACACATTAGCTTCTTGGACAAGTCTTTCTGCCCCACTGTCAGGTTAGTTGAGAATCTGTTTGTCCAAAGCGCTGGCAGCAGACATGGACATGGCAGACTACAGCGAGGCTCTGGACCCGGCCTATACCACGCTGGAGTTCGAAAACATGCAAGTGCTCCCCTTGGGCTCAGGTGAGTCACATGTATGCAACTCTGGTGTTGAACTTTGAAACTTTTACTGATTTAAAACTTTGGTCAGGAGAGGACGGAGGGAGTTGTGGCAGTGAAGTTAAAAAAGGGGGTCATTTGGCCATCTGCTCGCAGAGGGATGATCCCATGCTGTGGTCTTCTTCTTCTTCTTCTTCTTCTTCTTCTTCTTCTTCTTCTTCTTCTTCTTCTTCTTCTTCTTCTTCTTCTTTATATCACCTCTAGGCTGGGCGCATGAGTAAAACATTAAGAGACCTTGATTTACGAGACTCTGATCTGTATTCCCCAATGCACTCGGGCCATTTGGTCGAAGCCATTTGAACCTGTTTGAGCTTGTGGAGGGATGGGGGGGGTCCACATTGGTTGCACTGGATTGATATTCATCCACTGATGAAGCAGTAGTTTGAGTATCAGGATCATGCGTCTCCTGTTACAAATGGTCTGTTCCCACAGAGTCTACAAAGTGGACAAAACGGGTTCGCAATGACACCCAACATATTTATATATGCAGTCTCCCATGACATCTGGCTGCGATCCTGGTTCTAAAATTCCCAACAAGAACTCAAGAAAAGGGAAGCTTTACAGGAAACATGACTTACCCCTCAACTTTCCCATCGCTTACATGTTCCTACTCTATAACAACGTCTTATGAGTCAGCCTGACATCTTTAATCTACAGCATGACATGCTGCTTGATTGATTGAGCCAGTCTGGTGACTCCGAGACTGTGACTAAAAAGTCTCCAGTGATTGCCTTTTTTTTCTGAGGCAATCAAGCCGACATCAATTGTGCTCTGTTGACTCTGCCTGAGCTACTCAGGCAGGTTGACAGACCCTCACAGGTTCTCCTGACAGCTGGGTTTGATCAGCCGTCAATGGAGCTGATCAGTGTATTCACTCTGAGCCGTTCACACCTTCTCAAATCAAACCACATCAACCATATTTCTTGATGCCATCTAATTAAGCTTTTATGAAATGGTTTCAGGTCTCAAACTGTTGAACTAAAAGCCAGCTGAGCTAACATTTATTTATTGACTGGGATAACTCTGCAGTGTATGTCAAAGCAGGGGTCTTCAATGGACCCCTTAACTGAGAGAGAGACAGATCAGGGACCCCCTACTACATATGTTGAATAAAATGAAGTTGCATATTAAACTGGGCCTACAATAACATGTAGGGCGGCCTAAAGCCTTTATAAATAGATTTTAGTCCATAGAGTACTTTTATAAATCCTGTTTTAATGTTAAAAATACATATGGCACAGTGTGTCTGGGGGTGGCTACCTTAGAGACTACCTTACCTATAGGCCAGTAATCTTATTTTTCATTTTTCTTCTTCACAAATAGGCTGATTTATATTTGCTAATAATATGTTGGATTCATGTTTTTTCATGACATTTTGAAAAAACTTCAACTCTAAGTAACTCTAAGAGGGGTCCCATACCCCCTGTTGAAGATCTCTGTGTGAGAGTATTTATTTGTGTATGTATTACTTTTTTTGGGGCTTTTATATTCAGGTATGGCACAGCAAATTCCCTTGTACACAAGCTTGTGTAATGACAATAACGTCTGTTCTATTTTCTCTTTCTCTATCACTCTCTGTCGCTCTGTGTGTCAGACTCTTCGCCGACTGAAAGCACCAACATGAACGCGAGCGGCCACCTGGGGGCGGGCAGCCTGTGTGCCATATGTGGAGACAGAGCCACCGGCAAACACTACGGGGCCTCCAGCTGTGACGGCTGCAAGGGCTTCTTTAGACGCAGCGTCCGCAAAAACCACATGTACTCGTGCAGGTGAGGAGACACCTGCAACTCACAGTTTCTGATACTGTTGATGAAGTCCCACTGAAGCAAGGCACTGCACATGTAGCCGTGCCAGTGGAGCCAATCCCAACTGATGTGTATTTTTTTGTGTGAGTGAAAGAGAGACAATGAACTTGTTGTTTGTCTCAGTCAATTGGCTAAAACTAATCTGCAGATCTTGATTTATCCATCAATTTGTTTTTATAAAATGTCATACAATAGGGAGAAATGACTGTTATAATTTCCCACAAGAAAATCATCAAAACCTCACATTGGAGAGGCTGGAAACAGCACATTTATTGCCATTTCTTGTTTTAAATAAACTCTAAAAGCACTTTCCTGGCAATCAATGAATCGACCAATCTCATTCGAGTGTCTTTTTTGATGCTGTGGCAGCTTAAACAAACTCATGACACTCATTTTCCAGGTTCAACAGACAATGCATCGTAGACAAAGACAAGCGAAATCAGTGCAGATACTGCAGACTGAAGAAATGCTTCAGAGCCGGCATGAAGAAAGAAGGTAAGAGCGTTTTCCAAGCACACTGACTCAATCTGTCCCCTCAGTCTATATGTTTCTTTGTGGAATAACAGAGAATGTCCCTTCTAATTAGCAAACCACTGTGAGCTGTCCCTGCTGAATTGAAGTGACTCGATGGGTGTGTTGCAATGCCCACGAGAGTATCACTTTGTTAATGATCACTCAGTGGAGCGCTGAAGTCTCTAACCAGCTTATGCTGAGCAAACATTTCCAAGCAATAATAGCCATATACTGATAAACATGACAACCTAGGGAGGCTTATTTTTCTTTTAAATGACCCAGCCTTCTTTGTGTAACAAAGTAATGGAGAAAAGGCCACGTATTTCATAGTTTTTATGCTGCTGCATGAAATTGGCACATTTTTCTCAGAATATAGCTGCAGCAGCGCGCCCATATATAGAGGGTTACTCCTTGACGCAGCGGCCGCGGGTTTGACTCCGACCTGCGGCCCTTTGCTGCATGTCATTCCCCATCTCTTACCCCTTTCATGTCTTCAGCTGTCCTCTATAAATAAAGGCCTAAAAATGCCCCAAATAATAAAAGAATATAGCTGCAGCAGCAGTGCTGACCCTATAAATATGTGTATGTGTGTGTGTGTGTGTGTGTGTTCAGCTGTGCAGAATGAACGAGACAGAATCAGCACCAGGAGATCCAGCTACGAAGACAGCAGTTTACCGTCCATCAACGCACTCATCCAGGCAGACGTCCTGTCCAGACAGGTAAGACCCGCTGAATCGTGTTAGGGAATCATATCTAACCGTGAATGAGCGCCAACACAATCCCAAGGACATGAAATGACTCTAATTCATCATTTAACCCTCCTGTTGTCCTCTGGGTCACATTTGACCCATTTCCAAAAAGTTTCTATATCAGAAATGTGGGTTTCTTTCAAACAAAATTGTCCAATTTATTCAGTTGTTTTCAGCATTTGAAGAAAATAATTCGGAAAAGAACGTCCTGAGAAGCTTCAGGAACGTGGGGAAAAGTGACAGTAACCTCAGAAAAGTAAAGTCATTTGGGAAAGCGATAAAAGTGTTGAAAAAGAAGATGGAAATAATGAATCCATTTTAAATTTTGACCCAGAAACAAGGATTATGTCATCATTTATAACACGGCATCATCATTTCCTTAACCCTTGTGTTGTCTTCCCGTCAACCATGAAAAAAAACCCAGTCGTGGTCGCTTTTTTTCAACATTATTAGCACTTTTTCCCAAATTTTTGTCACTTTTTGAATGTTGTGGGCGCTTTTTTTGATACTTTTATTGTTGACATTTTCTTATTGTGACGGCCCATTTTTTGTGCCAAAAACAAAAAAAAAGATTTCACTGAAAACGGGTCAAATGTGACCCAAGGACAACATAAGGGTTAATCACACAATTTCAGAAGGTACAATGATGATGATATGTACAAGGAACCCCAAATCAGCTACTGAAAGCTTTTCGGAGAGGCGGCCTGATATACACTAAAAACTCCACATTCCCATGTCCAGATCACCTCCCCCGCTCCAATACTCAACGGCGACATGAGGACCAAAAAGATCGCCGCCATCACAGACGTTTGTGAGTCTATGAAACAGCAGCTGTTGGTTTTGGTGGAGTGGGCCAAGTACATCCCAGCCTTCTGTGACCTGCCCCTGGATGACCAGGTAAGACTCAGTGTACATAGTTGTATAGACACTCTGGTCACTCATCAACCAGTCGCCTGCAAAAACCATGGTGTGGGCTGCAGGCAAGTAGACACTCAGGGGATATGTTCTTCCAAAATAAATATGTAGTGGGGGAAAAAAAGGGAGATGCATTCAATACAACAAGATTTTATTAAACTCAAAACCTCAGACTCTTCAACCAGAGTGGTCAATGTATTTAAATCCTGAGTTAGAATATAATGAGCTGGTTTTAAAGTTATATCCTTTCTAGATTAAAATAAAAAAGAAGATAGGCGCTGAATCATTAACAGTGTGATCACCAGGCCCTGGTAACTGATTTGCTGATATATGTTATACCATTGAGGGAGTCTTCTGCCAGGGCGAGCTTCAAAAGACACTTTCTTTTCAGAAAGGGATGTAGAACTGCATTTCACTGGTGCAAGGTAATTAAGTACATTTACTACAGTACAAGTACTGCACTTTAGTACAAATGTTGAGGTACTTTACTTAAGACATTTCTTTTCATGCCATTTTCTACTTCTACTCTGCTACATTTCAGAGAGAAATATTCTACTTTTTACTCCTCTACATTCAAACTAATCTGTTTGAAATGCACCTTATTCTCTACCGCACTATTTTATTTTTAAACATGGATATTTATACTTTTTCCCAACTGTATGTATCTAGTATCTAGATAGGTTTTTTAGACTTGCTCTGCACACCCATATAAGCATTTATTTATTTTCATTCATATAACTAATATCTCAACTTTTCCACGGTGTTTTTAATTGTTTCTCTGCTGTATTTTTTTTAAGCTGTGAACTTTGCACGTAATTTCGTACCACTGTGGTATGACAATAAAGAAATCTTGAATCTGACAGCTTTTAGTTTTTTTACACACCCAAACCACATGTAGTTTATGAAATCTGATGTTTTATTATAAAGTAACCTAGCAACAATATAAGGGCCTACAAGTCCAGATGATTAGACCATTAAACACACAGCTGGTTGGATCCTTTACACTTTCTAGAATGGGAGGATTTTTCTGCACTTTTACTTTTACTTTAAGACTACTTTAAGTACATATGCCTGAGGATACTTGAATACTTCTACTTAAGTACCATTTTTAATGCAGGACGTGACAGAGTACTTTTACAGTGTGGTGTCCATACTTCTACTTAAGTAAAGGATCTGAATAATTCTTCCACCACATGCTACATTTACATAACCATGTAGAGGATGGCAGCGTTATTATCACACTAATATGTCTACACTGTAAATAATATCTCTGAAATCTCCTTTAGATTTTACAGTAACACTACTGTATATGATTTTTACAGTAGAATGCTATAAAGTTTACATTACAACCTTGTCACCATGACAACATCACAGTAGTCTAAGTATTACAGTTGAAATCACAATATAGCCACTATAGTACTGTAAATAGTGCAGTAAACTACTGTATTTTTACTTTTTTTAATCTTATGTTGTGTTTTATTGTGTTGTATTTTACAGTGAATATATAAAATACTGTAAATGGAAGTACGGTACCTTTACTGTAAAAAGAATTCACAGGAACTTGCTGGACAATCGTTGCCAGTAAGTTACTGTAAATTTGACGTTAAATGTCTTATAGTGCATGCCTGACTGTGTTGCAGGTGGCGTTGCTGCGAGCTCATGCCGGGGAACAGCTCTTGCTCGGCGTTGCAAAGAGGTCCATGCTTTACAAAGACATCCTCTTGTTAGGTAAAACTGACACATGAAGGAGTATTGTATCCCACTCATATTGCCCAATTATATTAAAAAAAAACCATTGTCTCATCCTGGACTAAACCTAAAATGTCTTGTCCCTGCAGGAAATGACCACATCATTCCTAGGAACTGCCCGGAGCTGGAGGTGGGTCGGGTGGCGGTGAGGATCCTGGATGAGCTGGTGCTTCCCTTCCAGGACCTCCAGATAGACGACAACGAATACGCCTGCTTAAAAGCCATAGTTTTCTTTGACCCAGGTACTATTCCTGACTCATCTCAGAGGTGGAAAGAGTACACAAATATTCTGTTTTAAAAAAGTACTATCACTTTGATGAACTTTTACTGAAGTACAAGTAAAATGACCGGTTCAAAGCGTGCGCCCCATGTGCAAGGTCTTAGTCCTTGTCACGGCGGCCGCAGGTTCATCTTTGACCTGCGGCCCTTTGCTGCATGTCATTCTCTCTCTCTCTCTCTCTCTCTCTCTCTCTCTCTCTCTCCCCCTTTTCACATCTTCAGCTGTCGTATTTAATAAAGGCCGAAAATGCCCAATAAATAATCTAAAAAAAATTTACTCAGAGTAAAATTTACGTAGTTACTCTTTGACAGTGGGGGGAGATATACTTTTTTTTATATTTATACTTATCTTCTTTATACTTATTATACTTATTCAATTAAATTGCCTTCTAAATTGACCTGCGATTTGATGAGGGCACTCATTTTCTTTCTCAGTAAGGGATGTGAATTAAAATGCATCAGAAGAACAATACTTCAAACAAAACCTACTTAGGTAAATTAAAAAAGGACTTTAAAACGAAAAAGTACACAGAAAAACTATACAATTACAGTCACGTGAGTAATTGTAATTTGTTACTTTCCACCTCCATGTGTTGCTACTTTTTCAAGAAACTCATACATACAGACAAAAAAAAAGTTCCAACCCAATAAGTCTTTGCAAACACCCCCGCTTTTATTTGCCCACAGACGCTAAAGGTCTGAGCGACCCTGGAAAGATCAAGCGGATGCGATACCAGGTCCAGGTCAGCCTGGAAGACTACATCAACGACCGGCAGTACGACTCGCGGGGCCGCTTCGGGGAGCTGCTGCTGCTGCTGCCCACGCTGCAGAGCATCACCTGGCAGATGATCGAACAGATCCAGTTTGTTAAACTCTTCGGCATGGCCAAGATCGACAACTTGCTACAGGAAATGCTTCTCGGAGGTGAGCCCTCTCACATCAATAGTAACCAACCATGACCTCTGACCTTATAGGCTTTGGGTCAGTTTACAAACTTTATGTGTATATAGACCAGAGGCGCCCATGTAGGGCAAGGCCACAGGCCTACAAATAAATGCAAGGGACTTAGCATTCTAAATCTAAAATAAAATTTCAAAGGACTAAGTACCTAGGGCCCTCATGTAAGGGGGGCCCAAAAAGATGCTAGAATGAATAGCTGTGGATGCGGGGAGGGGCCCATACTAAATGCCTTTCTACAGGGCCCTGGGTTTTTTACGCTAGTGGTCACATGCATGCTGCAGTGAATTGAGGCTGACTGTATATTTGTGTTTTTTGTCTCCCAGGTTCGGCCAATGAGGCTCCACACGCACCTCACTCGCTGCACCCTCACCTGGTTCAGGAACACCTCAGCAGCAGCAACATTATAGTGACCAGCAACATGCCAACGCCCATCCATAACTGTCAAATCTGTAAGGACAAAAACACAAATGTCAAGTACAACCGTTGTGGCATCTAAAATTAATTCTCTGTCTAAGTTTTTTCACTGGCACATACATACAGTAGGGAAACTGGGATGTTTTTGTCAATCTGTGTGATCAGAAGAATTAATCCAAGTGAACAGACAATCAAACTTTCTCCGTCACCCAGCTCCATGTGCAGTTACCTGCACATGCTGCAGTGTTACCTGCAGTAACCTTGTAGCTGGAAGGACAAACTTGCAAAGGCTTGGCAGAATAAGCCTCTAAATTCTTTATGGGAACTAATCTGGTTTATTTTGTCAAAGAGAACTTCTGTTATTGTTTCTTAACATGTTTAATGCTCTGAGAAATTTCACAAAAGTGCTTATTTCTTTATCTGAAAATTGTGTTGTGCCCCAAAACACGTTGGTAAAAATGGTAAAAATACACCTTCTTATGCTACAGTTTCTAACTCGCTCCTGTTCTTTTGTGTTCTACTTTTCAGCCACTCCTGAAACCCCAATCCCGTCTCCGCCTACTGCCTCCAGCTCAGAACATTATAAACTGGCTCAGGGGGTCATAGCCACCGTGCCCAAGCAGCCAACCTCCATCCCTCAGCCTACTATTACAAAGCAAGAGGCCATCTAACAGTCCTCTGAACCCTGTTTCTTTTTTCTTTTTTTGTGTTAAACCAGGGTCTTTATATATATAAGTTCATACATTAACAGCAATGAAGCTGTTATTTTGACTGAAACAATAAAGTTGTTAAATATATAGAATATGATTGCAATTATGTCCCTTGCAGATTGCTGTTTTTCTTCAGGGATCTATTTGTTCACACATGCAGCTGCAGTTGAGCTCTACAGCTCAGCTAAAGCCAGGCAAAACTATAAGCATCAAACCTATCCGGTCGGCACGTAGAAAGACGTACATTGTTGTATATATGTAGTTTATTATTGGGTAACATCACTTCCTTGAGCATGGCCTCAGTGTGTGCAGCAAGGCTCATGTTAGACATGGTGACGTGATCACGTCAGTATTTTATGAATGTTACAGGAGGCCTTACATTGTCATGTATTGCACAGTATTTTATTTTATTTTCATTAGTAATAAAGTTTTGTCAACTTCCAGTCAGGAAGTCAGTAAATTCTCTTTTTATCAAAACTTAAAGGAGAATTCCGGTCAGCACGTGGCTCTGTTGTCTGTAAATGTGGAGGTCTGTCAGTAGAGAGAAAAACTAACCAATCGGTGCTGCCTACACTGAGTTATCCTCCTGCTAGAGTTAGCACCCAACAGGCTTGAACAGGGCAAGTTTTAAACGTGCTTTTAGCCTCTGAACATGTTCAAAATCTCATTACAAGTGCCTATCTATGTGAAGTGATTCCATCCAAGTGAACACAGCAAATTTGACTGCAGTAGAAAAGTTGTGTTAATTCAACAGGTGCACACACCTCTGTTTATTTCCTGTTTTCCGGTGAAGTCCAAACTAGTTGAAACACGCTTTTCTGTCACATCTACTGCAGTCAGATTCACTGTGTTCCCTCGGAAGGAATCACTGCACATGGAGAGGCACTTTTAATGACACTTTGAACATGTTTAGAGGCTAAAAACATGTTTAAAACTTGCCCTGTTTCAGCCTCCTGGGTGCTAACGCTAGCAGGAGGATAACACGGTGTAGGCAGCACCGAATGTTTTCATATGTCTCTCTACTGACAGACCTCCACATTAACAACCAAAAGAGCTACGTATTGAAATTGACTGGAATTCTCCTTTAAGGAAATCACTTGAACGAGTTCAGCTTTCCAACATTCTGTGACAAGACTAAAATATATGTGGTTTGTGTTATGTACTGGAAATACACATTGACAGTAGTAAAATTGAACATGTTAAAATTCACACCAAGGACTCTTTCTACACATAGTGAGCTCTGTGGTGTCACTTTTTAAAAGTCCCTGGCAGACACACTGAGGAAGTTTCCCAATAGTGTGTTGTATTGGTTTTTAAAAATATATATTATATATTTTGTTTAGTAGGTTGTCATGGTTTAACTGATGGAATAAATGATGCCTTGTAACCTGTACTGCCTTACAAAAACAGGCAATGCTTTGCCTTAAAATGTGAACACGAATGAATAAATCTCAAGATTTATTTTTACATTGCATTTTCTGCAGACTATATTTCCCACCATATGTGATCATGAGACAAGGTTTTCTGAGGAGTGAATGTTGCACATTCGCTGACAAGTACATAAAGAAATCAGACATGTTGGAAAATGTGGGTCCAACGTGGCAGTGCTGCTTGTTCACTGATAGCCTAACGCAACATGTTGCCTCAGACTGATAAAGTGCCATAAAATCATTATAGATAGCACTGATTTGGAGAGGGAGAGGGATAGTGGACACTTCAAGGATTCATTTTACATTCCAATGAAATTAATCTGTAGCTGTTATCAATGTGCTGCATTTAGCATGAGGTTTGACTTAAAAAACAAGTGGAAGCTTCGGACGTGATAGTCATCCTCAAAGGTAAAGCAGATAGAGTACTTTGGTCTTACAATAATACAAACAAATATATATATATATATATATATATATATATATATATATATATATATATATATATATATATATATGTGTGTGTGTGTGTGTGTGTGCAGTATATAAAATTAAAAAAAAAACGCCAGTTGTGATTTGAAGATAACGTTACACACCTTTGACCATTATCAAAAGTGTTTTTTTACTTTTACTTTTACTTCTAACGCTTAAATACATTTAATATCTATCAGAAGATACTTAAGTACAGTACATGTCAGATCCTTTAAGACATTTAAGTAATATGCTGAAAAGTGACTTTAACTTCTACTAAAGTAATTTTCTGGTAAGATACTTCATACAATACTGGAATAAACTAATTAGAAACCAATCAAAAATAGAACAAAGATAGATATGTAAATATGCAGCAAATAGGCCTACAACTCCACGCAATATGCAGTGAACCACTGCAGCCTACTATAAAAACACTCAGGCTCTATTTTTTGTAATGCCATCATGTGCTGTCTATAAATAAGCGTAATACGGTAAACTAATTTCAGTGATACTGTGTGTACAAGAATGACTTTTTTTATTTATTTTTTATTATTATTACGTTTGATTGTAATATGTTAGGTTTATGTGTACCGAAGCTGTGTGAAATAAGAGTTATAGAATTAAGTGTTTGTTTTAGAAAGTAAAATATTGCCACGTCAGTTATCCTTTTGTGAGAATGACGTGTGGGAAGAAAACAAACAAAATCAAGAAACTCACGAGACGCGCACGAAAAAACAATTTTTATGACAAGGTCCATTTTTCTTTCAGTTCAGTTTTTTTCGAGGGACTCTTGAACGCAGCATCACCATCAAAACAACACACGTTAAACTCGACCGCCCTCGTGCGTCAATATGGACAAATGAGAGAGCGCCATCTCTCTACCCGGAAAAAGGATTTCCCTGACATGGTCTGTTGTGATTTTTGACACTTTTTCTGGTCGTCGCTATGTTTTCTCGGACATTTTCATATCTTGCCAGTGATTGCTGATAAAAAGCGTTTATGTATGTCCTAGTCGTTGAATGTTGAAAGCATTTTCTGGTTGGTGTTCAGTCATTTTTCTGTCTTTAAATTTGTCGCATCGGTTCTGTGCTGTAGCAGGTTCTGTTAACTAGCTAGCTACGTGTCGACTAAGGCTCTGACTAAAAGCTGAACAAATACAGAGCGTTACTGTTAGCATGTTTGTGCTGTTGTAGGGAACTGTACTACTCTTCTTAGATAGGGAACCTTTTAATTCCAATATATGTTGTCTTCGTTGTCCGCTTTGGGTAAACTGGTATTAATGGGTGTATTCAGATTCTCTACTCTTAAGTAAACGTAGGCTGCTAAATACCATACTGTGGCAATACTCCCCAGCTAACAATATTTGGTTCCCAGAACGTTGCGGGAACGTTCCCTGAAGGTTAGGTTTGGTTAGGTTTTGGTTGCATAAGAACGTTGGTTTAACGTTCTGGGAACGACAGTTTTTGGTTCCATCGAACGTTCTCAAAACGTTTCCATAACGTTCCCGAACGTTGCAACCTTTAGAGAACGTTCCCGTAACGTTCCCTAACGTTGCAACCTTTAGAGAACGTTCCCTAACGTTCCCCTAACGTTGCAACCTTTAGAGAACGTTCCTCAAAAGTTCTTTTTTACATTCCACTAACCTTTAACAAACTTTAAAAACCATGATGCCAATTTTATTATTACTTTAAACTGTCTGTGCATGGGCAGGAATGAATTATTATATATTAGCAGGAATTAATGAACAGGCAAGCTTGATGGGATTTAAAACTTTAATATACAATATAAAAAATTACAACAACAAAAAAATTATATATGTACAATAATCAGTTTTAGGGGCAATATAGACACATAATAGTGCAAATGTGCAAAATGCATATTGGAATAATAAAGTACAGTATTTATAAAAAAAAAAAAAGTCTCATTTAATTAGAAATTATTTCACAAAATCCAATGTTCCCCAAATGTTAGTTTTTGGTTTGAACTAACCTTTAGAGAACCATAAACTAACGTTCCCTAGACGTTATATGTTAGTGGGGTCTACTACAATTAAGAATTCTGTATTCAAAACGTTCCTTAAGTAAAACTATCATTGTGCAGTAAAATGTTCCCTGTCAGTGTTTTTGTCTTCTATCTCATGTTTGTGGATTAATATTCCTGCTGCATTCATCCTCGTATCGTGCAGCCCTAATCTGTACTAAAGTACTTGCAGTACTTGAGTATGTACTTTCCACCACTGTGTGTGAAAGCTCCCAAAAACAAAACAAAAAAGCTAACCCGGATCTTTCCCAAACAGGTCCACCCAGACCGTCCATGGCCGACCAGCATGAGTCCATCGACCTCAGGTCTCCTCCGCTGGACCCATCAGCAGCTACAGGACACAGCTGGTTCCCCGGACCCCCCCCACCCGTGTATTCCTGCACCCTGACTCCCGAGCTGGTGCATAAGGCGCGAGAGGAGCTCCAGGAGAAGCCAGAGTGGCGTCTCCGGGATGTCCAAGCACTTAGAGACATGATACTGAAGGTATTACCGTCTCTCATTGTATGTGCCTATATTTGTAAACTTGTTCAGCTGTGAGTTTTACAAATATGATAAACGGAAGAAAAGCCAACAGTGTACAAGATAATTACACACTGGACACACCATCAAAATGATAATGATGGTAAATATTCACAATGTGTAGTCTAAAGAATAGGCCAAACTTTTAAATTTAAGGCTTGCAATACTGTATTTTTGGGTCAGAAATATAATTCTAAAAAAAACTCTTGGGTACTTTAATTTTTGACAAATGTTACTTAAGGTTATTTACGTTTTCAGACAGCTCAAGTGAGTATTTACAGCAGCAGGATGGTGTGGGATTGATTTCAAATAAACTACATTGCCCATATTCATTGTAATAAAGAGTGTATCCAACTGTGGCTCACTGTTGTGTTTTATGGACATCAACAGAGCTCTGTGGCACAGAGGGATAGGAAGATATATCAGGCTTCAGATACACAGACAGGATCAAATCATTGTTGGTCTTTCCATCCATCCGTGGGCTTTGTTGACAATGATTAAAATCTAGAATATTGTCAAACTCACGTCGAGTTTTTCCTGTGTGTCTCTACGACGTGTGACGTCAGTCAGCCAATCACAGACCTTATTAGATCTTGGTAGAAGCCTGCTTATTGGCTCACTGACGCTGATGATTTTTATTTTTTATTTTTTCCTCACTCTTTAGGAACAGCCCAACCTCAGGACCCGGCTGGACGACGCCTTCCTGCTGCGCTTCCTGCGGGCCAGGAAGTTTGACTATGACCGTGCCCTGCAGCTGCTGCTCAACTACCAAGCCGGCCGTAAGGCTTGGCCGGAGGTGTTCCAGGACCTGAAGCCATCCACAGTGAAACACGTCCTGGACCTGGGCTTCCTCACGGTGCTGCCACAGCCCGACCCCAACGGGAGATACATCCTCTGTCTCCGGCCAGGTTGGTGACTTCTTCATCTTCACTGGAGAGTTCAGCAGTTTTATAAGGATTTAACCATTTTATAGTGGCGCATTGCCAGACCTATCTCCACAGCGCTGTGGAGTAAGGTCTGGCTACATCACAGATGCATTCTGGGTTAGCAGAAAAAAAATACGATCAGGGTTGTTTGCATTTCTTTAAACCAATCACAATGGTCTTGACTCTGCAAAATAGTCTCAGGAAGGAACTTGTTTTGGTTGAACATTTGCACCCCCTCAAAAGAAAATGTCACAATGCAAAATGAAGTTAACTGTTGACACAATACAGTAACGTGAGTTATTTAAATCAGCTGATCCATGGTGACCTCATTATCTCTTACCAGTGTATCTCTGTGTGTACTTCGTCACAACAATCCCACCAATGGCTCCCAAAACGCCCCACTTAGATGGCGTAAACATATTCTTTGTACATTTTTACAATTATTCCTTGAAAGAACCAAGCAGGCCTGCCCCATTTTTTTTTCAAAGCTTTTACACTACATGTTTAGCATGCAGCTAGCTAGCTTGAAGTTTGTTGTTCTTTTCCCTAAACGAACAGCGTTTTGCAAGGCGAGAGACATTGGGCGAAGGTCCATACTAACCAGTTTATAAATACTGTTTTCCATTTAGCTGTCCTATTCAGGAGACCTCGGACTTGGTGTACTTTTTTAAAATTCTTAAGAACATACTGTGTGACTAATTCTTCCAGGACAGGCTTTATTTATGATGTGCACTTACTCAACTCATTCTCATTTTACAGGGAAATGGAAACCAAATGATTATCCATTTGTTGACAATGTGAGGGCCATTTATCTGACTCTGGAGAAGCTGATCCAGCCGGAGGAGACGCAGGTCAACGGTATTGTGATCTTAGCCGACTACACCGGAGTGGGCATGTCCCAAGCGTCCAATCCAGGACCGTTCCTCGCCAAAAAGTTGTAAGCATCCTCCAGGTGAGAAACGCAAACATTGGGGAATGTAATGACTCTTTTGTGTTGTGTGAATTAAATGTATTTCAAAATGACGTTAGCAAATAACTATTTGACGCTGAAAACGGCGAGTTTTGAAGAAAATGTGGATGGTGCAACAAGGCAGGCCTACTTGGTTCTTTCAGGGAAAGATTGTGAAGATTTACAAAGAATATGTTTACGGTATTTACTCTCTAACTGGGACGTTTTGGGACCAATTGGCGGGGATTTGCTATGGAAAAAATACACAAGGCAATACACTGGTAAGAGCATGTATTCAACCATGGATCAGCTCATTTAAATAGCTCTTGCTACTGTATTGGGTGAACAGTTAATTTGTGTAATTTTAAACTCTGGTAGATGTATGATGACTATGGTTACCTGGTCCTCAGATCTCTGCAGGGTAAATCTAGTTAGCTAGCTAGACTATCTGTCCAATCTGAGGACTATGGTTACCTGGTCCTCAGATCTCTGCAGGGTGAATCTAGTTAGCTAGCTAGACTATCTGTCCAATCTGAGGACTATGGTTACCTGGTCCTCAGATCTCTGCAGGGTAAATCTAGCTTAGCTAGCTAGACTATCTGTCCAATCTGAGGACTATGGTTACCTGGTCCTCAGATCTCTGCAGGGTAAATCCAGACAGCTAGCTAGACTATCTGTCCAATCTGAGGACTATGGTTACCTGGTCCTCAGATCTCTGCAGGGTAAATCCAGACAGCTAGCTAGACTATCTGTCCAATCTGAGTTTCTGTTGCACTACTAAAACTACTTTTGAACGTACACATGTTCCACCAAAACAAGTTTCTTCCCGAGGCTATTTTGAAGCGGCACTGGGCCTCCGTCCGGCGCTGAGATGATTGTGATTGGTTAATAGAAATGCCGATAAACCAAAGCATGTAATACTCCCATCCCAGAACGTTGCGTGGCTAGCCAGACCTTCCTCCACAGCACCGTGGAGGATAGTCTGGCAAAGCAGACTATTAACACGCTGACTATGGAGAAGTGGCAACAACACTTCAAAAAAGCCGAAATATCCTTTTAAGACACATGAGGGGGAAAAAAACGTTCATTTACACCAGTGGCTCCTGAGCACTGGCTGTTGAGTTTGGTCGTGACTGCAGAGTGTGTCTTATTTACATAAAACACATCTGAAATGTTTGACAAGGCTGTGACAGTTCTGAATGCAGCTTCTCTTCTAATTCACAGGACGGCTTTCCAATCAGAATCAAGGCCGTTAACATAATAAACGAGCCCATGATCTTCAAAGGCATCTTCGCTATAATAAAGCCGTTTCTGAAGGAGAAGATGGCAGAGCGGGTAACTACTGAGCTTTAACTGTCTTTCTTTTTTTCTTTTTTTTTTTTAAACAAAGGACTATTTGAAATTGTGTGCAAAATAGAAGGCCGAGCATTTTTTTTTCCAGGTGAATGAACTCGAGCCAAACAACTTGTATTTTCCAAAATCTCCTGAGCGGGGGTTCCTTTTGTGTTCATTTAAACCTGCAGGAACTGGGTTTTATATGTGGGCAGTGGAAACAAGCTGTAAGCACATCACTGACTTGCTATCCCCTTGTATAGAAGTAACTATGGAAAACATTTTAGAAGACAGTTTTTACAGAGTGACATTAGCATTCATTTTACTCATGTATGATGAATGTATGTCCAGTAATTAGTGTAGCTCTGATTTGCGCTCCACCAACTCCTGAGAGAAAAATCTGGCTCTCTAGCTGCTAAATGCTCCACTATGTTCACCAGCTAGCTGCTAACCGTGTCTGGCTGCTGTACAGTTGGTTTTTAGAGCTTTTCAACTGGAAACGGCTCCCGGCCATGGCCGAAAACTTTGCTATGAGAGTAAAAATCAGCCAAGTTGTGGAAGCTGTAAAACCAAAACAACAGGCGGAAAGAAGCCATAAATCTCAGCAGAGTTGAGAGAATGCTGCTTTAATGAGTAACGTCTTTAAGTTCACATAAAATATTGATCACAGCCACTAGGACTGCACCATATGAGGAAAATATGCGAAAATGTTGTATATCGTGATGACAAAGTTGCTTTCAATATTCTGCTCAAATACAGCAAATTGCTTGTGTTATACAAAACAAATGAAAGGAAATAATTTCCAACACACATTGAACAATGATTTGAACATAGAAAGCAATATAAAAAAAAAAAAAAAAGTGACAGCAAGATGCAATGAAATTGCAGTTTTCCACTGATAACGCTCTTTCAACAAATACAAAAAAAAATCTCTAACTGTTTTGAGATATGACAGTCTTTTGTGTTTATTGCTCAATGTTGATATGGTGATAACAATATACTGTGCAGCCCTAATAGCCACTGTGAATAATGAATGTGACATTGAGGCCAATGCCGTCCCTGACAGTCTGTGTGCTGTCTCCTCCCACAGTACATCCTCCACGGCTCGGACCTGCGCTCCCTGCACCGGAACATCCCCCGCTCGGTTCTGCCCGAGGAGTACGGCGGCATTGCGGCCCAGCTGGACTTGTCTGCGTGGTCGAAAGTGCTTCTGAACTGCGAGGAGGAATTCATAGTGGAGTTCTGCCAGCCGGATCCACTGGAGGGCGTGGTGCTTCCAGACGCCATGCTGTTTGAAGGAGAGCAGGACGACGACACCTTCAGGGGGCTGCGCTCACAACTCTACTACTGTTACTGATGCACACACGCCCACCACTGAGGCGTTGTCTGTTTCATCTCAAACATGCGTGTACACTTTTACAGGGCAAGTTGCAGATATTATACATGATTTTATTTTATTAACTAAGCAGCACTACAATAGTTAGATAGTCTTCTGTAGTTCGCACATAGCCCAGCATTCAATCCTGGTTCCAAGGCAGCTGCAAGCTCTGGCAAAGAGGCTTCTGACATGCGCCGGTGCATGTTTAGCCATTATTGTTGGCCCTTTTGCGAAGTTATGTCTGGTACTCAAAGCATAAGTTCACATTTTTTCAATAGTGAGGTGCCCATATGTACACTGAAGCATGTAATTATTCCTCTTGTCCATACTGAATGTTAAAGGATCCCGTCCTAATGTGCTACCAACGTAAGAGATGGGGGACAAAATCCAGTCTTTGTTGAGCCAGACCTCTCTCCAGAGCACTGCAGAGGAAGGTGTGGCAACAGGAGCATACATTCTGGGACAGGAGAAAAAAACACTGGGAATATTCTCGGGAAGGAAGGAGTTGTTTAGGTGCACCCCGCAGAAGAAAACGCCACATACAATATTACAGAAGTTCAGTTTACACAATTGAATACAGTAAGGTGAGCTATATAAATTAGCTGATACATGGTTAAACCTCATTAGCTCTTACCAGTAGGTTTCAATTTGTCACCTATTTTTAATTTAGTCTTAGTCTTGTGCCAAATATCCTTTTTTAGTTTTAATCATATTTATTCATTCACATATGTTTTGGTTTTTTTTTGTCAAGTTTTCGACTAAAAGTGTCGTCATTGTCGTCTAGTTTTGTGTACTTGGTCCTCAGCAATCCCACCAATCAGCCCCAAAACGTCCCAGTTAGAGAGGAAACGCCGTACACACATTCTTTGTAAATCTTTACAGTCATTTGCCAAAAGCACCAAGCAGGCCAGCCTTGTTGCACTGTCCACATTTACTTCACAGCTTTCCAGATGTAGCGTTGCTCAGAGGGTCCCGGTTTAGCTAACCTTGAAATACATTTTTGCACACAACCCGGAATCTGGATTTGTACCCCAGCACGTTAAAGGTATCTTAAAACAATGTATAGACTAATACAAAAGTAATCCCTCTCAGTCATCACTTCATATTTTTCCACCAAGAAAGAATTCTAAAAACAGTTTCTCAAACTCAAAGTTTTTTTTTTTAACGTTTCTACATCTAGTCTGTCAGTCACATACTGGCCATTAGTGCTCTGTCTGCATGGTTACATCACCCCACAACTAAAAAAAACAAACGATAGAGACAGTTTTTGTGTATGTATCAGTCTAATGCATTGCCTTAAACTGTAGATTTCCCGATATATCATAAATCCGGTTGGAATTGTGTAAACCAAAGCAATATTTGTGTGTATTGTCAAAGCTCGTGTTACATAAGAGTGGATATACTTCTTTGTTGGGAAGTGGAAATAAATGGCTGCTGTGGTTGAGAGAAATAATAATAATAATACAAGGATTTACCAGTAAATGTCTGTGCTCAACTCTTGCACTGTATTTCAGGGCCTTTTTGTTTAGCCTAGTTTTCATCTAACTTGAATATGTTTTAATTATTTCTAATTTCAGATAATCTGCCTTATTGTCTTTTTTATAATTTTTTTTATTTTTTAAACCGTAGTTCACCTGTTTACACTCACCAGTCGGTCTTAACATAGGGGCCATCACTGATCACAGGGGTCACATGGGAAATAGAACATTTAGTCCTGACTGTATCTGCTTTGCCAAATTTCCCACCAGGCCATGTACAGAAATGTGCAATAATGTTTGATCTGTTTTCTTGCGTTAGCCCGATCCTAACTTGAATAGTTTTTGTCTTTTTATATTTTTATTTTAAGCATGTCTGTACTATAAGCTACATTGTGTTGCAGGGTATTTGTTGTTGGTAGTAAAGACCTTAAGCTCAGTAAACTCAACTAGAGAAAGTGCTATTTGTGTCTTGTTTGTGCTGCTGTGGATGCAGATGTTGGCAGTGGGTGGTGGAATGCTGCATGCTCTGGGGAAGTTATGGCTATTTCATTACGCTTTTGATATAAGCAGCGTTACCGGGTCCACAAAGAGATCAGAAGTACAGTGGAGGAACAAGTATTCCGATCCTTTTACTTGTGTAGAAGCAATAATTCCACAGTTTAGAAATACTCCACTACAAAATATTCTGTTACAGGTAGAAGTCCTTCCTTCAAAAATGGACTTATGAGAAGGAAACTGAAGCCTTAAAAGCCACAAAATGTGCTTACATTTTTAAAGTAAAATGACTCATGAAGATTTTAGCTTTCAGATTGCATTGTCATAATCAGGGACATCATTAGGATTAAAAGGCGGGGGTTGTAACTTGTATTTGCGATATCCTTGCACCCGCGACTAACTGCACTGTAGATTGGTTCAATCAGTGCGATGTTGCGGTGTAGTTTGACGTGCATGCAGTATAACCTAGGAGACAGAAGGTTACAGTGAAATTTGAAAAGTATGAGCTTTTCTTAAAATAAAGATAATTAATTCTGCCAAATATACACTGAGTTTATTAGGTACACCTAGCTAAAACTAATGCAGTCTAATACAAAAGTCCTGCAATGAAGTCTAATTTCATGAAAGCTGTAATGTTTCAACAAGGTCAAGCAGTGGCACGTGAGACAGATAATCTGTGAAAAGATCCTGTTCCTCTGCCTCCCCCTAGTGTTCCTAACGGCCTTCTTAAGTTTCCACCATGCATGGTAATAAACAGGTTAATTAATGTACGCTATATATATAAAAAAAAAAATTATAAATACATTATACATGTGTCAATAAATGAAAAAGTGAATTAAATAATATAGAAATAAACACAATATACATGTCATTAAATGATCTAAGGTGCAATATGTAATATATTTACTGTATTTAATCAAAAAAAGGACCCAAATGTGTCATCAGATATCTAGTTGATAGTTGGAGATAGATAAAAATTTAAAAAAAACTTCCCATCTTAATAGCCCAGTCTCATGGCAGTTTGTGGTCAAATTATTTATTCTGCTGATTCGTGTACAGGTCACGATAATGTCGTTATTTTCGTGTGTTGATTACAAATTTTGAAATAATGGGATGCCTATTTCATGATTACAGAACTGTTTAGGTGGATTGCGTCCCACGTGTTGCATTTCTTTCCCGCCAAATTTTGCGTCCCCTAGAGCAGACGAGGTAAAAAAAAAAAAACAGGTAAATATTGGAGATGCTAACATTGACATTGTGTGACGACGTAGCATTCTCATCGCCTGGCAACTCCCGTGAACTTCGATGCTGGGGAGGGATTTCAGTATTTGGACTGTAGTAACCATTTTAAACGCTAGCTGTCAGTATTACATATTGCACCTTTAAATAAATAAAAACATGTTGATTCCATACAGACTTCTAGCTGCTACAGGAGAACTTCTGTTTCACAACTGCATAGCTCGTAGTCAGTCTACCTCGCATGGTTTAGACATTATGGCTGATGATCTAAATCCTTATGGAGAAATCAATGGGATTTTACTTCAAGAACTACCCTGATGAGCTCTATTAAAGGTGCTCTAAACAATGTCACGTGTGTTTTAGGTTACATTTGTTGATCAAACATCTCCTCACTATCTGCTAGATGCCTGTCCCCAGAATTTATATTCAATTTTCAATTCAATTTTATTTATATAGCGTCAAATCACAATAACAGTTATCTCATTACGCTTTTCATAAAGAGCAGGTCTAAACCGGACTCTGGGATGTTATTTATCTCCCAGGTCTTTCCATAAAGAGCAGGTCTAGACCAGGACTCTGGGATGTTATTTATCTCCCAGGTCTTTCCATAAAGAGCAGGTCTAGACCGGACTCTGGGATGTTATTTATCTCCCAGGTCTTTCCATAAAGAGCAGGTCTAGACCGGACTCTGGGATGTTATTTATCTCCCAGGTCTTTCCATAAAGAGCAGGTCTAGACCAGACTCTGGGATGTTATTTATCTCCCAGGTCTTTCCATAAAGAGCAGGTCTAGACCGGACTCTGGGATGTTATTTATCTCCCAGGTCTTTCCATAAAGAGCAGGTCTAGACCGGACTCTGGGATGTTATTTATCTCCCAGGTCTTTCCATAAAGAGCAGGTCTAGACCAGACTCTGGGATGTTATTTATCTCCCAGGTCTTTCCATAAAGAGCAGGTCTAGACCGGACTCTGGGATGTTATTTACAGAAACCCAACAATTCACCAAGAGCAAGCACTAGGCCACAGAGGCAAGGAAAAACTTCCTGTAAGAGGCAGAAACCTGGAGCAGAACCATGGCTCAGGGTAGGGGGGGGCATCTGCCTCCACCAGTTGGGGGGGGAGAGAAAGAGAGAAAGACAGACAGAGACAGAGAAAGTGTGTGTGTGTGTGTATGTGTGAGAGAGAGAGAGAGACAGAGAGGGAGAGAGACACGGAGAATTGTAGCAGAGGGTGTGGAGCAGGAACATGGAGGCAGCAGGTGACTCCAACCACAGATCCAGACTCCACAGATCCAGAGCCAGAACCACCTGCAGGAAGCAATAGGAGGAGAGAGGAGAGGGGCGAGAGAGCACAAGACTCTGGGAAAGGGAAGAAGTTGAGTAAAAAACACCCACTGTTAAAACATCTCACTATCTGCGAGCTGCCTGTCCGCAGAACGCTGTAAAAAAAACGTGTTCTCTGTAGACAGCCCAGGGTCTACATACAGCAACAAAAATACTGAAATACTTTGTAAACTTACTTCGAATGTCAACAAGAAATAACGTCACCAAACATCGCTTAGAACACCTTTCAAGTCTTACATTTAACGTGGATTTTAGACTCAGGATCAACTAGAAATGACAGTAACAATGTACGGAGCCCTAACTTGTCAGAGATTCACATTTCCCCACTGTCACATTTGTGGGAAAGCTTTCAATGTTGAGGCCCAATTGTGTAGACACCTGTTGACCCACACATGTGAGAAGCTGTTTTCTTGCAAAACCTGTTGGAAAGATTTTCATTGCAATAGTAACTTGACAGTCCACATGAGAACCCATACAAGTGAGAAGCAGTATTCTTGTAACGCATGTGGAAAAGGTTTCAAACTTAGCAATGCGTTGAAAGTCCACATGAATAACCGAGAAGCCATTTTCTTGCAAAACCTGTGGGAAAGAGTTTGTATTGAATAGTAACTTGACAGTCCATGTGAGAACCCACACAGGTGAGAAGCAGTATTCTTGCAAAAAAATGTTTGCAAGATTTTGAATGTAATCGTAACTTCACAGCCCAAATGAGAATCCACACCGACGAGAAGCTGTATTCTTGCAAAACGTGGGAAATGTTTCAGAGTTAGCAAAGAATTGACAGTCCACAATAGAACCCACACAGGTGAGACTTGAGGCCATATACTTGTTAAGCATGTGGAAACGTTTTTATACATAGAAAAAATGCATAGAAAGTCCACATGTGACAAACCCACACAGGTGACCAGCAGCTCCTCTCTCACATATGTCATGTAGCTGAGAGCAAAGATCCCAACGACGGCGTGGACACTCAGGATCAACAAGAAATGCAGAGCCCAAAGATTAAAGAAAGGCCGCAGACAAAATCCCAGTCACAATGTAAATAACTTGTCTGAGATTAACCATGATTAAACCCAATTACCTAGACACCTGATAATCCACACAGGTGAGAAGCCGTATTTTTGCAAAACCTGTCGGAAAGTTTCCGACGTTGTAATGAGTTGACAGTCCACAATAGAACCCACACAGGTGGGAAGCAGTATTCTTGTAAAGCATGTGGGAAAAGGTTTCATAAAATAACAGTGCATTGATAGTTCACATGAGAAGAACCCACACAGCTCCTTTCTCAGAACTCTCATGTAGCTGAGAGCCAAGATCAGAACAGAGGCGAGCGTGGAGACTCAGGATCAGCTAGAAATGTAGAGCCCAAAAATAAAGACCGCAGACAAAGTCCTAGTAACAATGTAAATAGCTCTAACTTCTCAGAGATTAACTGTGAGACTCGCACAGGAGAAACACTTTCCCAGCGTCAAATTGGTGGGAAAGCTTTCAAGGTTAGGCCCCAATTATCTAGACACCTAATAATCCACACAGGTGAGAAGCCATATTTTGCAAAAACTTACGGGAATTATTTCAGACATTGTAATGACTTGACAGTCCACAATAGAACCCAGACAAGTGAGAAGCTGTACTCTTGTGAAGCCTGTGGAAAAGGTTTCCAACGTAGCAGTGCATTGACAGTCCACATGAGAAGCCACTGAGAGGCCACATTCTTGTAAAGCCTGTGGGAAAGGTTTCAGATGCAACAAAGACTTGAAAAACCACAAGCCATTTCCTTGTAAAGCATGCGGAAAACGTTTTATAATCAACCAAGACTTGAAAACCCACACGCAATTTTCTTGTAAAACGTATGGGAAAGATTTTAGCTATGATTGTTGGCCCACATGAGAAAACACACAGGTGGGAGTCCGTTTACATGCGGTAGAGCTTTCAGACACAGTCGTGACTTGACAGTCCACGTGAGAATCCATACAGGTGGGAAGTGATATTCTTGCAAAGCATGGGAATGTTTTTGGATATAATGGTCACTTGACAGCCCACATAAGAACCCACACAGATGAGAAGCCATTTTGCTGCAGAAAATGAAATGTGGGAAAGGTTTGATATAGTAGTGGCTTGGCGCTCCACATGAGAACCCACACAGGTGAGACTAGGCCGTTCTGTTGCAAGACATGCGGCAAAGGTTTCAGACACAATTGTAACTTGACAGTCCCCATGAGAACCCACACAGGTGGGAATTGATGCTTGTAAAATATGTGGGCAAGGTTTTAGAAATACTAGTTGCTTGCCGGTCCACATGAGAACCCACACAGGGGAGACGCCATTCCTTTGCATGGAAAGGAAAGGATTCATTGAAATGCCAAAATTAAAAACGAATATGACAATCGACACCAACCGTTTGTGTATTCAAATTCTGCGGATTTCTGCGTTTGCGTATTCCACGGCCCTGCTAATGCTAATCGCTGACCTATGTGCATGAAAGAGGAAAACGCCTAACAAGTCAAAATAACTGATGCACTGTGTGCTTGAAACAAGATGTTTGTGTTAAGATAAATCAACTTACTATAAATGTATATGTCATGAGAGGTATTGAGTCTGTAGAATAGGTATTTGTACCATACAATATTAATACAAGCCAGGTCAAATAGCCTTTTTGTACAAATCTCTTTTTGCTACATAGTTCTGAAATTGAGCATTAAATACATGAACATACTCCTACATATTTAACCATTTTGCATTTTTAAACATGTGCATTGTAGTTGCTCCTGGCCATATTATAAACTACCGTCACTATAGGTACTAGATTATCCGGGTTTGTCATAAACTGCTTCATAATCAAATCAATGGAGTGACTATGCTCCCGTACACACATTCAAATATTGAATTTGTGATAATATCAGAGGGCAGCTTTGAAAAACCAAGAGACTCATTTTAAATATTAAAAGAAAAACAAAGAGACTCATTTTAAATATTAAAAGAAAAACAAAATATGATGAAATACATGAAAAAAACAGCAACTGAAATGTTCTGATTATTCTGACACCCCATGAATGCCCTAACTAACTGGCAATGTTAACAAAAGTGAAAAATATTTTGTATATCCGTTTAGGGATTCAGATCCAGTCCAAAATGAAATGGATTCTTCCATTGCCTGTGCCACACTCTTCCACCAAGGGAAATAAACAATATGCTAAATATAGTGTGACTATGAGTGCTGCCGAGGATTCATTTTTTGAGCTGACATGCATGTACAGCTACAGCATATTTGTGAACAATGATGATTACACGTGTCCCTTTAAATGATCTTTGGGTTCAAGCTTTAGTTGACAATAGGAGATTTTAATCAAGTGGTTCGAATACTGCAACTATTTGCTACAAATTAGAAAAGCTCAAGGAAATTATGGGAGTATATTTTAACAATGAAGTGCTGTGTTTTAGTCATTTTAAAATAGGTTAGGCATGTGAGCCGGCTGGTTCGATCATCTCCATCTGGAACATTTACTGCACACAGAACTCATTAGTTTCTGTCTCTTTAATGAGAGGGACTTCATTTTACCTCCAAACTGCCTACGTTGCTGGATGTTAGTCTGCTGTTTCCATATATGTACAGTAAAATATTTCTTTAATGATTCTGGAAATACATTTTTAGAACAATGTTAAAGGGTTAAATGCAATTTTAAAAGATTTCCTGGTATTTATATTTTTCAGAGGAACTGAAATGTAAGCATCACTATACATCATACAAACCGGGGCCAGGAGAGTCTGATGGATAGAAAGAAAAAACAAGTTGCATTATGGGAAATGTAGGATCCAGCACCATAGGAGCTTGACCAACTAAAACTTTCCAAATTAAAGTTTATCCACACAAAACATACACATACAGTAAATTAACCAAGTAGTTGATTGACAGAAAATTAATTGGCAACTATTTGGATTTTTTCAAGCCTTTTTTTTTTAATTTAAAACATTTAATGTTCCCATCTGTACAAATCTGTACCATTTTCCTTTTTATTATTTTTAATGTATTTTTTGTTGGTTAGACAAAAACAAAAAAGGTGAAGGTGTTGCTTTAGGCTTTGGGTAATTGTAACAACATTATCACTATTTTCTCTATTTTTAGCATTTAAACAATCATTTGATTAATGGAGAAAAAATCAGCAGATAAATCCTTGATGAAAATACTCATTAGTTAATAGCTCCAAATAAGCTCCAGCTCAACCAGCCACAACAGTAAATCCAACTTTTGCAGTAATGCATGTAATAATTATCTAATGTTATGTCCATAATAGTATAGTCTGGATCAACAAAACTACTTTTACAGGATAATATTCTGACATTTGTGCTAGCAAGCTACTCGCTGAAAATGGCAAGTTTTAACCCTCATGTTGTCCTTGGGTCAAATTGACCCGTTTTCAGTTATTTATTTTTTTTGTCACAAAAAAATGGGCCATCGAAATAAGCGCCGAAAATGTCAATATTAAAAATATAAAGAAACTTTGAAAAAAACACCAAAAACATCAAAAAATACACTCACAACATTGAAAAAGTGAGAAAAATGTGGGAAAAAAACAATAATAATGTTGAAAAAAAGTGACCAAAACAGGTTTTTTTTTCATGGTTGACGGAAGACAACACAAGGGTTAAAGCAGCTAGCAAAGCACTAGAAAACGTTCCCCGCTTCGGTCCCCCTACAGGTTGGAAGGTGGACTTGTCCCATTATGTCTCATTGGAACTAACGATCCGCTACCCTTGACCCGATCTGGCAAACTGCAACGTGCGGTTATAGCCGGTAGAGAGCTTCACAACAGCAACACTACGTAACACTAACTTATTAACTTTAGTTTTACAGTTATTTTTGGAATTTATGGTCAATAAACCTCATTCATAGGAAATTATACCTAATGTTTGAGTTAGAAAAGCAGAAATTAGGAATTATTTTGACTAAAATGAAAGGAATGGATGTTGATGATAATCACAGACTGGAATATGTCAACTTTTACTCTCAATACTATTTCAAAAACACTTCAATTTAAATAAATAAGACACCCCAAAATGAATGAAAGAAGAGATTTGTACTTGGCAAAGAGCGTTGTGTGGTATCAGTCATGTTAGCATTGAGCAGTTCCGTCTAAGAAGATTGTTGCTGAATATTTTTTTCCTCTTATCCCAGAATGTATATGTGTGATGTAGCCATAGTCTACCAGCCAGACCTCATTACACAACGCTGTGGAGATAGGTCTGGCAACGCAAGACTAATAATAGTATAACTTATTACTTATCACATATAACTTATCTGCTGTACAACTGTCTTAATGGTTATATTATCCCTCCTACACAATCTGGACTGTGGTCATAACATATACAGCTTATATCTTATAACTTATTCCCTGTTACATATTGCTCTTATTCTTATTCAATCAGTCAGTTTATAGGTTATTATGTTTATATGTAATAGTCATAGTTAACATTTATGATCTACTGCACTGTTCAATCTCTGCACTTTTGCACTATCACCATTGCACACAGTGTACCGTAGCACCTTATCATGGTCATTGCATTTCTGTGAGTGATTTTTCTTTTTATTCTTATGTATGTGTGATATAGGTGTGTATATGTGTTTGTTGTGTTATGGTTGTCTTGCTACTGGATGCCTACAATTTCCTTCAGGATGAATAAAGTATCTATCATCATCATTGGGATACATTGGGATCAATATCTATCTATCTATCTATCTATCTATCTATCTATCTATCTATCTATCTATCTATCTATCTATCTATCTATCTATCTATCTATCTATCTATCTATCTATCTATCTATCTATCTATCTATCTAAGTCACATGGGACATTTTTCTTTTATAGTGTGGTAGCCTATTAGTAGGTTACTCCTTATACTTAAGGATCTTAATACTTCCTCAAACCAACATAAGACACATCTAGGAGTTCCCTGCGAGGAAATCTCATTAGTTGGATTGTCTGCTGGTTTAAAGTGCGTCTAAATAAAGACATGACATGAAAGCTACAATCAAAATGAATCATAAAAGAAAAAGACAAGGAAAAACCAGAGACGCATAATGTGTAAGTGTTTGATCTTCAGAGTGCTGTGTGGTGTTGCCTCCAGCCCACAGAGGAGTGGGAGCCTCCACAGGCTCGCTCTGATTGGCTGGGACACGGATAACTCCATTTTGGAAAACAGCTGTTTGAAGACACAACCTTTTTCTCGTTGTTTGCAGACGGGTACCTTGAGAAAAACACCCAGGCTTTAACACACACACACACACACACCCCTCTCTCATCACTACCACATTTTTTTTATCCACACTATCGGTCTAGTTCGGCGTTTTTGCTGCTTTTTTTTGTCCGACTGCCAGGAAACTTAACCGGGGGATCCATGGTGTTCCATTTCCATTGTAACAAGTGGATAACAGGAGGCGACCCGACCAAGGTTAGTGGCAATGTTGCTGAAATGTGTGCGGCGGGAAAACGGCTTTGTGTGTAGCCTGTAAAAAAAAATGGTTCTTGTTTGAAGTGACCGCCGGGGTCGCAGGGAACTGCAGTCACGAAGCGAGTATATATTTTTCAAAACGTGCTTTTCAAAAAGGCATTTTCACAGCCAGCACAACGACTAACCATAGACAATACATATTTCTTTGCAGAATCGTTAGTGCCCACTTCAACGTTATTAACATTGAATCTGTCAGACGGATACAATTAACTCCCCTCGGTGAATTACATTATGCTAATAACATTTTTCCCTCGAACGTACGAAGCATTCAGTTGTATATTGTGTGTGTGTGTGTGTGTGTGTGTGTGTGTGTGTGTGTGTGTGTGTGTTAAAGGACTGACATGCACGTCCTTCCACACATTAGCTGCTGCATTCAGGGGAGCTAATGACAGCCTAGATAGCTCTCATCAACGGTGCTTTTCTGATGCGTCCAGCCAGCAGCCCTCCTCCCCTGTCAATACAAATCAACTTGGGCTTCTGTTTCCTCACCCGATTTGATAACTGCAGCGATGACAGCGGGTTTTCATGCAGTAACCTGCCTGGAGAGATGGAGAGATGGAGAGATGGAGAGATAGATAGATAGATAGATAGATAGATAGATAGAGAAAGAAGCGTGTCAGTCCTTTTTTTCTGGAGCTGACTTCTTGTGAAACGGCTGGATGGAGATTCAGAAGCAGGCGAGTTGGGGAGGGATGGGGAGCAGCCTGGCTGGGACCCCCCACTTTGCATGAGTGTTGCTGGGCAAGTGCCAGCGTTACTGGGCATGGGTACTGGAGGAGAGAAACACTGGCTGCTTGCCTGCCTGTGGACTGGCTGGCTCATTGTTCCCAAAACAGTGCACAGCTAACATGTAATCTAGAAGACAAGACATAGAAAAAATATACCAACAATTGGGATTCCATTTAAATACCAGTGTTGGTAATATAACAAGCAGTTTTATTTCAGACCCGTGTGCTTGTCTTGACAGGGTGGGACTGTTCTGATTTGGCATTTCATGGCTTAAGGCAACTATTGCACATCATTTTAAAATCCATATTTTAGGAAGGATCAAAAGTTGATGTCTGGGTAGGGGGTACAACGGTAATATGTAGGGATGCCATTATTGATTATTTAGGTTTTTTTCTGCTGATAATTATCAGGATTAATTGATTACATATAATTTAATCAAAAGTTTCAAATCTTTTGTCTTAAAAATGCCAATCCCAATGTCCTAAAACCCAAGGTGATTTATAATAAATATTTTTTTTTCCATGATCAACACTCCAAAATGTTTAGATATTCAATTTACTATCACGTAGACAAAGCAAACTAACACATTTTCATAATTTTAGAAAGTGGAACTCCAGAATATTTGGCATTTTTGCATGATAAGTGACTAACAATGATCAAAGTAGTAGCAGCAGATATTTGTTTTTTGACTAATCATTTCAGTGTGAGTAAGATGCTGGACAATGCATTTCATGTTTGCATCACCTTCCAAGGTGAATCTGTCCTGGACATAATTTTAACATCAAAGAACAGATAATAGTTTTTATATCAGTGGAAAACTGGCATGCCTTAGGGGATTAAGCCACATGATGAATTAGAGATGAAAATCTGCAGTCTGATGTCAGATATATCTTTTTTTTTTTTTTTTTATTGTTGGAACAGCTCTCTACTGCCTCGTCTTCTCTCTTTGTACCAGTTAACCAAACATGGTCTGTTATCCTTCAGTGGTCGGGGGGGGGGCAGAACAGAAGATAAGACAAACAACTGCTACTACAGACACACATGCCCTGCTATCGTTGGGCTGATCCCTGCAGAACCTAACGTGTTTCAATCATAGTTACTGATCAAAACAAGTCTGCAATAGGGCTGCGTGGTATGAGGAAGTATGTGAGTAAGTATGTCATAACGTTGTTGAATATCGCAATAATGACGGATGTGGCTCAGTGGTAGAGCTATCGGCTGCCAATCGGTAGGTTGGTGTTTTCGTCCCTGGCCCTGCAGTCAAAGTGTCCTTGGGTAAGACACTGAACCCGGAGTTACCCCTTGATGCTACGCCATCGGAGCGTAAATGTGTGTGAGTGTGTATCTGATGAGCAGAGTGTATGAGCAGTGTGTCTGTTGTACAGCAGCCTTGACCACAGTGTATAAATGTGGGGGAATGGTGAATGGTTCCTGTACTATGGAAAAGAGCTTGAGAGTAGAAAAGCATTATATAAGAACAGTCCACCCAGTTCACCACCTCCTGCCAAGGTGCTCTTGAGCAAGGCACTGAAGCCTTTCCATGGGCAGCCCCCCACTCGGATATCTCTCCATTTAGTGCATGTATAGGTACTGAACATGTGTGTGTCATTCAGGCCTGTGTGTAAATTGTAATTTCCCCTTGCGGGATTAATAAAGTATACATTATTATACTTTACAATAAACCCTTTTCTGATTCTGATGAACAGATATTAAAGGGTACTCTGTTTTGCATTTCTGCTGCTGTAAGTATTCTGCTAAAATACAACAAAATGGTTGTTGAATTAAAAAAAACAAATGAAAGGAAGTCATTTTCAAAAAAAATTTTATTCAACAAATTGAACATTGAATTGAAAAGTTAAAAAAGTGGTGAAATTCTCTTTTTAACTAACAAACATTCTCTTGAGTGTCTTTTGCGATGGGTTTATTGCGCCAGTGGATATATAAAAACGATGTATTGTGCGGCTCTAGTCTGCACAGAAAGAAAAGGCTGTTCATGCGCTGCATGTTTTGGTTATTATGAAGGCTGGTCCCCGGAGGCCTTTGTGCTTTATGTGTCTTCTTATCTGTAACTGCGGTTATTCAGAAAGCGCCTAAATCATGAGTTATCAGATTCTACTTGTACTGTTATCTGCAGTGCTGCATGACCAACACTCTCCCCAACACTGCTCTCTTCCTGCAGCTCCTTCAGTAAATGGGAGTCATATCTGCTCCTGCTGCCAACAATAACATGATTTACTCTGAGAACATTCGGACCTCTTTAGCTTCCACGGTGCTGAGAGCCTGCATTACGTATACACAGCGGGGGTGGATCGGGCGGTTACTGTGTGGTTGTTTTACCATAAGTGGTCATCAGATTTTCTATTTTCCTGCTAGGTGGCATTCTTCTCTGTAGGGCTGCAACAATTATTTTCATTGTTGTCAATCTGTTGAAAAATGTCTAGATTAATCGATTAGTTGTTTGTCTTTTAAAATGTCAATTTTTTTTTTTTGTACAAAAATGTAGATCAGTGTTTCCCTAAGCCCAAGACGACGTACTCAAATGCCCTCTTTTGTCTACAACTCAAGGATGTTCACACAGAGGAGAGCAGAAACTAGAATATTCACATTTAACAAGCTGGAATCAGAGAATTTTTCTTCTTTGCAGCTATTTCTCTGTACTCCATTTGTAGTTCAGCTGAAAGTAAAAAGACAGTTCATCAATATATTGTAGATACTTTTATTCCTAGTTTGAGAACACTGTCCTTTAATGGGACTCTGAGGCAGCTGGAGTCGAAGTTTTTCTGCAGTACGGATGGGACAAAACATGCTTAAGATAAAAATAGCAATCTATTCTCAGAATTGGTTCAAGTGCTTTCTAGATATCTCTGAGATTATGTCCACAATCGGCCCAGAGACCTTTTGGATGACAGGGATCAGAAAGCAACAGTCCTGTAGTCTGTAACAGTGAAGCAGGCTCTTGGTACCATGTGAACACGCTGCTCAGGGTCTATTTTTGGATGCCTCCCTCTGTATAATCATTGGTTTAATGTGCACATATTTTGTGGACAGGGATTTGTCCGTTCAACTGTGTTGACCTCCAACTGTATTCTACGCCTTGTGTACAGAGGACTTAAGCTCCTCTGTTTTTAGCTCCCTGACTTCCCCATGAGGAGAAGATGAGTGCCTTCAGATCACCCGGGCCTTCAGTGTGTCGTGTACCAGACAGAAAAAGGCTTTCAGATACACAAAGAGACTTTGAGACACAGTGTTGTAGTACTCAAACAGTCTTGGTCTCAAGACTACTTTTCCAATGCCTCATCTCAGAAATTGACTCGGCCCTGTCTCGGCCTCCGATAAAGAAGCATATCGCTAAATTGTCTGGAAACGTCTTGGTCTTGTCTCGGTACACTCTGGTCTCGGTTTAGATGGTCTTGACTAATGCTGGATGGAGACTCAGGTTATAATGAAATGGTTCTTTCCTCTGTAACTTCTTATTTTGTGTAGCCATTAGGCCTGCACGATGAATCGTTATAAAATCATGATCTCATTTCACCCCTGTTTGCAATTTAATATTTAAATAACTTTTCTTTTTTTTTCTTTTAATGACTTTGATTCTCATTTGGTTTTACGAGCCGACTGCATCACAAACGCTATTACTTTTCTTCGGTGAGTTTTAAACATAGACTTTATTAAAAATAGGTTTTAAAGCGCTCCCATCTCTTCATTGAAGCCTCTATGTCTGCAGGCTTGTGGTGATGCCCAATGTGCTTTAGGTGCCAAAAAAATCAGTTTGGTACTGCCAATTTGTTTTATTTTGTCATGGTTCATGTGTGCAATAAACATTACATGGCAGAGTCTCGTGACATCATTTCTTAACTAAACAAATCGTGATTCATATATTTCCCTGAATCGTGCAGGCCTAGTAGCCAAAGATCTATTTCTGGCTTTATTTTCTTGATCTGTGCACATTCCTGGGGTCAGATATTTATATAAACCACATGCATGCACAAAAAACAGGCATACATGGTTTCCCACAATTTTAAAGAAGACCAGTTGGATGTTATGACGAGATGAAATATTAAAATTAATGTATCCTTTAGTAGTCCCACAAGGGGAAATTACAATTTACACTCTGTTGTTATTACACACACTACACACAGGTCTAAATTACATGCACATGCTCAGGTCCTATACATGCACTAAATGGAGAGATGTCAGAGTGGGGGGGCTGCCCATGGAAAGGCACCCCTGAGGGTGTTTAGGTTGTTAGCAACCTCATTGTCTCATATTTTTGCAGTCTACACAGTTATGAACACTGTGGAAGGCTCTGTATTTTGTATTTTTGTGTTTGTGTATGTTTTTATTGTGATATGGATCCCCCTGGGTCTGAAATACAGTTTATATCTATATAATGTGTGTAGTTGTTGCATCAGTATTAATGAAAGGGCGTATGAACTTAATTTATGTTTTTTCAGTCTTTTACTAGACATCATTTTTATCGTCCTGTTTTAACCCTTGTGTTGTCTTTCCGTCAAAATTGAAAATCAACACTTTTGTTATTCTGTTTATCGATGTGTTTTTAACTTTAAGTTTTTGTCCCTTTTTTAATGTTTGTCACTTTTTTTGACTTTTTCAGCACTACGTAACACTAACTTATTAACTTTAGTTTTACAGTTATTTTTGGAATGTATGGTCAATAAACCTCATTTTTAGGAAATTATACCTAATGTTTGAGTTAGAAAAGCAGAAATTAGGAATTATTGAGACTAAAATTAAAGGAATGGATGTTGATGATAATCACAGACTGGAATATGTCAACTTTTACTCAATACTATTTCAAAAACACTTCAATTTGTTTTTCAAATGCTATAAAATTGAATAAGATGCCACAAAATCAATGAAAGTAGAAATTTGTACTTGCCAAAGAGCGTTATGTGGAATCAATCATGTTATTTGGGGTAGTTAAAAAGAACATTGATTTAGTAAAACGGGTCAATTTGACGCGAGGACAACATTTAAGTTAAGGCTCCTTTCATTTGATCCTTTTGTTATGAAGCACTTTGTTAACACAGTTTGGATAACGGCGCTATAAAGTATATTGAAATTGATTCTCTTTCTAACCAATGATGATCATTGAGACATCACAGCCTATGATGGTACATTTAGTCTAATGAAATAATGACACAGGCGCTATAAATAGCCACAGTTATGGGTATTGGTCCTGTTTAATAGCTGACAGGGCTAATGGAGTGGTGGTGCAGGATGAAGTACTGGTATGAAAACGGATGATGAAGGGTATGACTACTGCTATTTATGGCTTGAGTTGTGCTGGTTTTACTGGGTATAGAAACATACTGATTTTAACAATATCCCCAATAATTTCTGCCAATGTGAGTAAAAGAATTTGTAACCTTTTTTTTCTGAAGACACAGTGAACACAGTACAGCGCTCCTTTCATTAGTTAGTTTCAAACATTGACAAACTTCAGGCTAGCAAGCTACATGCTGAAAATGGCAAATTTTGATGAAAATTTGGGTCATGCGTTATTTAATATTGTATGTGGCGGTTTCTTTTGCGGGCTGCAAAGGTTCCACCAAAACGAGTTCCTTCCCGAGACTATTTAGCAGAGCCCCCGTCGCTGCATCCGGAGCTTGGCGCCACCCAAGACGACTGGGATTGGTGTAAAGAAATGCAAACAACACAGACCGTTCTTTTATCCTATCCCAGAATGCATCTGTGATGCAGCCAGAACTGTGGAGATGGGGCTGGCATTGCGAGACTAAGGACATACTGACAGTTGGTGATTCTCCAGCAAGTTTCCTTGGACCTTTTTTTTTTCTACACTATGAAACTGGGTCACCATTGAAATGTACTGTACCATACATGTTAATACAAGCTGACCACTGCAGCCTGCAGCCTGTGCTCTACTACTAACTGACTATGCTGCCGCCATGGAATTAGTGTGTCAAGATAGATTGTTGGGTGGAGTAGCATGTCATGGTTTGGTAGATTTAATTCCAGCTGAAAATTAGCACAGGAAATATACTGACCCAGCCTACCTCAATGGCTTGGTCCAAAGCCATTGTTAGAGACTGCAGCTGCACACAGTAAGTGGCTACAGAAAATAGATGAATATTGCAAATGACCATTAGTCAATTTTTTATTGTTTTTACATTTCCAAGACCCAAATCTAGTTTCTCTTCCTGATGAATGACAATTTGGTGAGGTTGCTCTTCAAATTAGCAAAACATCTGTTTTTCAGCGTTAAGCCAGTTGATTTAATGGAGCAAAGCCGAGTTACATTTCATTTAAGGTTGAGGTGTTGAATAAACACTGTTTATCTGGTGAGAATGTTGAATCAAGCCTTGTTACGTAAATGCATTCTCATTCATGTGAAAAAATAGACCAATTTTGGTCTCGCAAGTCACTGGAAGATGATTTGATGAGTCTGTCTGAAGCCGAGCTGTGCTGATTTCAGGTGCCGTGGCCCATTTCAGATTCCATTTGAAGCGATGAGACAGAAGAATGCTGTAGGGTAAACGGAAACAACGTGACCTTCACTGTTTGATGAGGAATCGTAAGCTTGTGATCGGCTTAATGCTTTTGATTTGATCCACTTTGGGAATTCTCAGGCTCGGTTTGCTTTGAAATATTTGATTGTTTTTCTGAGAAGGCTTTCATCCAAATACCAGAGGAGGAGAAACACCGAGCGATGTTGAAAGAAGGAAGTACAGGGCAAATTGTCATTCAAATCCACTTGACATTAATACATTAAAAAATATTTCCCTTTCTGTTGCTAGAGGAAAACATAATTCATCAAATGTGTTAATTACACATAATTAGACAAATTGCTATTGTTAAATGTAGAGATGGGCAATATATCGATATTGAGATATGAGACTAGATATCGTCTTAGATTTTGGATATTGTAATATCATAATATGGTTTTAAAGGCTGCATGACAGTAACCAGACTGTTGTAACCGTTCTCTTATTGGCCTTTACCCACTTAGTCATTGTATCCACATTACTGATGATTATGTATCAAAAATATCATTGTGTGAATATTTTGTGAAAGCACCAATAGTCAAGACTACAATATTGTTGCGGTATCGATATCGAGGTATTTGGTCAAAAATATTGTGATATTTGATTTTCTCCTGTTGGGAAACGCTACATGATGATTGAATGGTCAACAGAAGGCTTTAAAGGCTTTCAGTTTTTAAGTACCTTTTTTAGAGGTACCATTCTTACAGTATGTGTTTTCCTTCTCTGGTATTTACTACATTTCAGAAGGCATTATTGTATTACACATTTTACGTAACAGTTACACCAAATATTTCCCCTCTGAACTTGGTTTCATTTAAATAACATTTGAGGCCAAAATAGATGAAATGAACCAATATTTCCCGAAATGAAAAGATTTGTGGAAAGTCCAAAAAAAAATACAAATTTGTGCAGCAGAACTTTGACTTTTTCTACTACTTCCCCATTAATCATCTCATAGTCTGCCATTGCCAGACCTTCCTCCACCATGCTGCGGAGGAGGGTCTGGCTTGTCCTGAACAATCCTGGAAATGAAACGTTGACTTACTAATCATCCCGCGACCCCTCAGATTTATCTTGTGACTCTATTGGAGGGCGCTTATGCATAGATGCATCATTATTAACCATCTAATAATGTATTTGATAGTTACTGACGGGCCATTTATCTTCAGAAGGAGTACTTTTAATTTTTTTTTTTTTTTTAAGAATTTTTAGGGGCTTTTCCCTTTTTTATTAAAGTGACAGTGGATAGACATGAAAGGGGGAGAGAGATGGGGGGAT
Source organism: Percina caprodes (assembly GCA_013375575.1). Classification (NCBI taxonomy): domain Eukaryota; kingdom Metazoa; phylum Chordata; class Actinopteri; order Perciformes; family Percidae; genus Percina; species Percina caprodes. The sequence goes on from JABXJD010000041.1 coordinate 1,757,911, forward strand.
GACACGCATCAAAGGGCCGCAGGTGGGATTTAAACCCGGGCCGCTGCAGGACTCAGCCAACATGGGGCGCACACTCTAACTGGGTGAGCTAGAGGGCCCCGAGCACTTTTACTTTAACACTTTAGGTACATTTAGCTACTTCCGTACTTTAACATATAGTTGGATTTTAAATGAAGGACCGTTTTAGTTGTAATAGAGTATTTTTACATTGTTGTATTGGTACTTTTACTTGAGTAAAGGACCTGACTACTTTCTGGACTGCAGTGGTGTTACAGTAGGTTCGGTGTACATTAGAATAACTCAAGGTGTTGTTCTGTACACCAACACAAATGATGGTCTCCCTATCTGGGTCCAGAGGAAAGTCCAATGTTTGCCTCTGCTCCTTTTTTTTTTTCTATGTTTAATTTGTTGCTCAGGTTGAGGGTAACGTTTGTGCCTTTTTATCACCGTCAACTGAGCAAATGCCTCAGCGTATGACGCCCACGTCCTCCGAGGCTTGTGGGAGAAAAGCGTGATGATGCAGCTGTGTGGATTTACTCTGCAAACCTGGTCAACATCGGCACAGGTGAGAGGAGAGACTAGAGGTGGTTTCAGAGGCAGCATAAAGAGCAGCTGTGGTTAGATCTGTCAGGTTTTTACTTTTATTTGTGGAACTTGTTTGTGTATTATATTTGCGGATCCGTTTTCATTGTATTGTAGTGAGTTTACAACTCTTATTTTTGTATTTGTGTTTTTTATTAACAGATTAAACACAAAGTGTCAATCTGTCCACACAAACCTAAATGCGCTTTCTGTTGACTGATGTTATTTATTATTATTAGTTATATTATTAGAGTGGATGGACAGGGGAGTTGAGGGAGGGATCCTGCTACTTCCTGCTGTGCCTTGTAAAGCCGTGCAGTGCCCTGTTATGCCATGAACTACAAACTACTATTTTTAGTCACTGTTCCATTATCTTTTACTGCGACTGTTATTGCCACTGTTCATCCCCCTCCCCAAACGGCCGTCAGACACCGCCTACCAAGAGCCTAGGTCTGTCCCAGGTTTCTTCCTAAAAGGGAGTTTTTCCTCGCCACTGTTGCTTGCTCTGGAGGGAACTACCAGAACTGTTGGGTCCTTGTAAATTATATTCTAGACCTGCTCTGTCTGTAAATTATAGAGCGGTCTAGACCTCTACCAGGTGGTAAAGAGGACATAGCCGGCAGTCTTGAATCATATATTCTGTCACATGGCCGTGCGCTGCAGCTTAGCCGAGGAGGATGTATTATGTTTCTCAACTTTCTTCTTTTTATTTAATTATTTTTTACGTATCAAAAACACTGGAGCCAGTGAGGGATATTTCCTTATTTAGAAAGCACAATAAACATGCATGCATTCCTTCTCTGCACCGCTCATCCTCCCTCTTTTTCCTTTTCGTCATCATGCTATCTCTCCCTTTCCCTGATCCTCAAGGGATGTCAGGATACCGAAAACCTAGCAGTCTGTACTGATACCACCAAAACTACACAATACTCGATACCATGGGGTGAGAGAAAGAAAAGAAGCAAAATAATACTTAAACATTAATTCCCTTTCATTTAAACATTTGAATATTATTAAAACACTATAGAGACAACTACGGATATCACAATACCAGAAATATAAGGTAAAAAAACCAAACTAAATTGTGTATTTTAGGATAAAAAGGTTAACACTGGGGGGAGAGGGACGGGACAGTGTCGTCTCACTCTTTTTTTTTCAGTGTTTCAGTTTCAACTTTGTGTCACTGTTTGGTGTGGGTGGAGGGGGCAAGCAGAGCGTTATTTACATGTAATCTGGAGAAAATGCCAGTCTTCTGGACCCACAGCCGTGTGTGTGTGTGTGTGTGTGTGCGTGTCCGTGTCCGTGTCCGTCCTCGAAAAAGATGGGGCACAGGCCAACAAAGCACCTGCTTCCTGCCGAGGTCTTATGTTGTAAAATGTGTGCACAGAAATAGAAGCGGGCAACGTTGCAATAGAATTAGAATAGATAGAATGGACAGTCGGAGAAAAATCCCAGAACATCACATCAGTCTCTAGATGTAGACACCAAGTGACACCCGAGGACTTATGAATAAATCCAGCTACTCAAACTGTTTACCTATCTGTTTAATTTATTGCTAAGATTTATTAAATTTGCACATTTGACCACACTTTACAAATAGATTTTACATGTAAAGCTGCAACTAACCATTCTGTTCATCATTGATTCATGTACAGATTATTTTCTAGAAAGAAGTGGTTGACATGTTGGTCATAATTTCCTAGAGTGCAACATAACATTGTTGAATGGATAATTTTTGGTCTACCAACAGTTGATATATTAAACAAATATATAAAATGTAACACCTTTTTCACATTTTAAGGAGCTCAAACTAGATATTGTATTTCAATCTGGAATCAATCATGTTATTTTGGGGAATTAAAAAGAACATTGATATTAGGACAACATAAGGGTTAAATCCGACTCTGCAAAGAAACTAAATTTGTCAGATAAATGTAGGGAAGTCACGAGCACAATATCTGTTTGTTATTCATGTTCAGTCATGATGAAATCTGTTCCTCCCAACACATTTGTGTTTGAGACAACACTCGCTGTGACGAGCCTCGAGAAAAATGAGACCGTAAAGGAACAGTTGTGACGCCATACGGAAGATTTTTTTGTATTCACAATCCTTTTTCAGAGTCCAGTCCAAGCACCTGCTCCTGACTCAGCTGTGAATCATGGGTGGTTTATGAGACTCAGTCACACCCATCCTACCCCCAACACACACAAGAACCAGGGGATTCCCTATAGCTGGAGGCTGGGCATGCAGCTCTGGTAGTCTCATATGTCTGGCAGTCTGGCCGCTCGATCGATCACAGCTTGTTTGCAGTTTTTGAAGCAACGGGGACACTCGCACACATGGGACACAGTGTTGTACGTCTACTGTAACTCCTCTGGTAATGTAACCTTCACTTACCTCCAAGCATGGATATCTGATCCTCTTTATGTGATCCGGTTACTTTTGCTGTGCTTCTGTGTTGTGTGAAGCGACATTAGGATGCTCTCTCACTGGTATTAATTGACCCAGCTGTTGCTAAGTGAGCTATGGGGAAGCTAAAAGTATTGTGTCTCTTCATTGTTTATCATGCCCTCCCGTCATCTGTTCAACAGATTAGATGATTTAGTAGATTAACAAAAATCTGGCGTTTTGGGTTGCTAGTTCATGCTCAATCAGTGTCACTGAGAGGAGGAGCTGTCTGCTTTAATCAAAACATATTTATGGCTGGATGATTATGACACATTTGAGCTATTCTTCAAGAAAGGAACTTTTTTGTAGCAGATTGTAGCTTGGGAGAGAAGACAGAATACTTTGTAGTTGTACTTTGTTTTCAGAAGGAAGGGTAAAATAACTTATGGTTTTCGTGAAATGTTTGAACACTGCAACAAAAATTTTGGTCTTACTGTATAAACCTCTGAGGGTTGGGACTTTGTGCGCATAAGACAGAAATAAATAAAAAAATCAAGCATACACTGTACAGTATATCCAGGGTTTTTTAAAGATTATTTTTTGGGCTTTTCCACCTTTTTATTTGACAGGACATCTTGACAACTCGAACCCTGCGTCGAGGCATCAAGCTCTCAGTAGATGTGCGCCTGCTCTACCCACTGATCCAACCTAGCCACATCCTCTGGGAATTATTTTGAATGGATTTTAAGACTTTTTTTTTTTTTTTTAAACTCTGTCTTGGTTTGGCATATTTTCATCTCCAGTTAGCTTTTAGCACTGACTTAATGTAGGGCCCTATGGAATCTGTCTTATAGCTTTTTTTTAAATTCTCAATTTCATGATTCTGTTAGCACAGAAACTAGCGGGCTCTACATTATGCTGCCTGACTGGCCCCACCCGGGCCCTCGGCGAAACAACAAAAACGACTCTTGATACCGGGCTAAACATTTCTGGGGGAAACCCTGATATTTACTCCATATGTCATATGAATGTTTTCAGCATTACTTTTCAGCTGCTGTGCCAACTTTGGGTTGTGTTAACAGGAAGCTATGCAGGACTTCCTGTGCAGAGGCTGGTCTGACGAATGTAATGTGGTCATCTGGGTGGAATCCCGTGAGGACATCGTCTGATGTGTGAAGAGAAGTTATGTGGAGTTGTATGTGGAAAAAGGTCTCTTTGCTGAGAGTTGGATTAGAAGAAGGTGGATACCGCTCCTCACATCTTTCTCTTCAACATGAAGAGTCTTGTCACTGTGAGGTGTCCAAGCAACCAGCCGCCATTCAGCAAAGCCACTGCACCCGACCAAGAAATAGTCCCGCAGCAGCATATCGAGAGTTAGCTGAGCTCAGCTGCAGGCCGACACCGCAGAAACCGGCTAGTTGAGCAACACCCTGACGCTGCCTTCAGGGTTAGGCTTTAGAAACTTTCCAATGGAAGGTGGCACATTTTTAAAATGAGGAATGTGTTAAGACTCACATTTAAGTCTCTGGATCTTGGCAGGAATAAACCGTACATTATTAACAGCTTCATTGTTTTAGTGTGATAAATTAATGCCAAATAAACAACTTTAAATATTCTAATATCAAAAATTGCTGCTATTTGTAACTGCAAATATAGCCTACAGCTATGGACCCAGGACACATAGAAAATGTTGCCACTGTGTTGTTTGTAGTTGTTTTGTACCTCTTTGTGGTCGTTTTCTCTCTTCATAGTCATTTTTAAAATTCTTTGAGGTCATTTTGCATATTTGTGTGGCAGTTTTTATCTCTTTGTGGTCATTGTGTGTCTCTTTGTGGTCATTTGATTGACCGGCCCCTTTATCTGGAAGGCCTGTTCAGTAATCCTGTTAGTTCGCTGAGTACACTATATCACTTTATACGATAACACTGCCACACATGACCCTTCTTAGTAGCATAACAATAAGTCACAACATGTTCATTTGGAGAACATATTAATATAAAGTTGTGGTACAGTGTGCTGAGCTAAAAACCTCGCCTCATCTCTCAAGAACGGGCTTACTTTGCACAGCTACCAGCAGCATATCATCACATAGAGAGCATTGTTAAACCTACACTACTGCATAGATGATGAAGGTGTTACACAAACTATACAGACCCTGTTAGCACATAACGCTCCTGAAAACCACAGCGTTCTACTATCCTTTTCAAACAGATAGTGAGCTAGAGTTAGTGAGAAAGTAGCTGTTTGGTGGTTTTTGTTACCCTTGGACACGGCCAGCAGTTTTCCCCCTGCTTCCAGTCTTGATGCTAAGCTAACCGTATTCTGGCCGTAGCGTCATGTTGAACAGACGTATCAATCTCCTCATTTAACTCTGCAGAAAGACGAGTAAGACTATTTCTTTAACTCATGTTATGGTGACTTTCCTGCTTGAATGTGTATCCTGTACATAATATCTACCAGACATCTAAGAAATGAAAGGGTGGTTCAGAGTTATTCCTGCAGGTTGTTAAGTTTCACACTGACTGCAGGTCAGTAGGGCTGGGTATCGCAACTGAATTCCCCGATTCACAAGGTGTAGGCTGGGGGTGTGGCCTTGACCAACTGCCACTTTGCTCATTTGAAAACCATGATGTCTCTCTCTTATGGGTGGGCCAAAGTCTCTGGGCAGGCAAAGCAGAGAAAGTGGAGGTTACCTTTCCCCTTATGACCTCCATAAGGAGCAAGATTCCAGATCGGCCCATCTGAGCTTTTATTTTCTCAAAGGCAGAGCAGGATACCCAGGGCTCGGTTTCACCACCTATCACCATTTCTAGTCACTGGGGGACCATTGGCAGGAAGGCAAATAATGTTAAAAAAAACCCTCAAAGTGAAATTTTCAAACCATGGGACCTTTTTTTTTAAGATTATTTATTTATTTTTTTTCCCTTTTATTTCAGTGACCGTGGATAGACAGGAAAGGTGGGAGAGAGATGGGGGATGACACGCATGCTTTATTTCTGTTTTACCAAAGGTCCCATCCTCTGTATTACCGCTCGCTATTAGTATTCCTCCATTAGGTCTTATTATTCAGACACAACAAGTCATTGTGTTCACAACAACACCGCTATATGAAGTCAGAAAAGCCTGAAATCAATAACTGTATGTTGTTTCTTTGTTGCCTGTTAAAACTCAGTTTTCTTCAGTCTCTTACATAATAATTAGCCGGCTGTTGTGGAAGTTTAATGTAATCACTGTTTTGCTTATCAAATTAAGAGTAAAATAGCTATTTTCTCAAACAAAACATGCCGTATGCAATGTCTGCAATAAGTGCAGAACTCAACAGCACAACAGCTATTAACTAAATCCCAGGTGTGACCATGTTAGCCTTGTTTTAGCTTTACTTCACTGTTTATCAGCAACACACCTGCTCCATTGGTCACGTTAACCTGGAGAAGTCAAAAAAATCCTGGAAATAAAACATTGTTAATATAGACTAATAGGCACATAACCACACAGGTTGCCTGTAAAGTTTCCAATTGATTCTTCTGCCCATCGAGACTCTGATCCCCTATGAGTCAACTGAAGCCTGAAGTTTCCCAGGCAGAAAGCAGAAAGTCGATCCTAGCCGTGCGTAGACACGCCGCTGACGTAAGCTGCAAAAAAGCTCTGGCCGCCCTGTGAAGGACGCTTGTCAAAAGTACGGGGAAGCTTTTTGACGCTTTGGCCTCTCTGACGTTGCAGCATTCTCTGTTCGACCAGGAGAAGCACACGCAGCCACGGCACGGCCAATACACTCACACTAGAAACTTTTTAAAATTACATATATAATGACAGAATTTGTACTGTTAATTGGTCGCAGGTGTCTGTTAGCAGTTAGCTTGCTTGTTAGTTCATTTCCTATCCTGGCCTGGGACACACATTCATACGGTTTGATAAAGGCCTTATTGGACTTTAACTTATCATTGAGTTTTTTATCCTGGTTAAATAAAGGTTTGAATGAATATGTGTGTCACGGACTAGCACTAAAAATCGCTCAAATGAGGTACTCTTTTGCACAACTAAAACATGTTCCACGCACCACAGCTTTTCCCGGTACTTAGCACCGCTCAAGACGCCACTGTGGCTGGTATACAAACAGGGCAAAGCAACCCACTTGGATCAAAGCCTATTCATACTGTATGTATTTATTCCTCCATCACTGATATCTCATGAGACACCGATGCTGGGAATTGATCTTTGAAGTGCTCCTTGTAAAGTGGGGAAACACAACTCGCGCTGCCCATGCATGCCGAGATTATCTGTCCAGGCCGGATTGATTTTTCATTTGGCTGTAGCTTTCTGAAGGAGCAGCCTTTGCCCCTGCCAGGCCTTTTGTTTTATTCATTAGTTCAGGCAAGACTTTTCCACACGGCAACTGACGCTAATAGCCTTGGTCAGGCTTCTTATCTCGTGTTCCCCGGCTGATTCATAATGCCTTCAGACGCAGGAGCTCAGTGCGCTCATTTAGAATGGCAATTATGTGAGAGTGACAGTGATCATTCTCAGAATCTCTGCTCGCTGAGAAGGAGATGGCAGATGTATCCAGTGTTATCAGTGATAATTCTGCATGGGACAGACAATAAAGATGGAGACTTCTGCTGCGACTTAATAGTAAGCTTGAAACTCTAAAGTGCCAGCGAGAGCGAGGTGGTGGAAACCACTAAATATGCGTGTGCTCGTCTCCTCAGCAGGGAAAGTTTTCAGTGTCGGGTGTAAATGGCTGTCGAGCTGAAGAGCAAACGCGAGCTGTTTGGCAAGTTGCCATTAGAGCTGGGTGATATAGAGAAAATCAAATATGATATTGTTGACCAAATACCTTGATATCATAGGGTTGACTATAGGTGCTTTTGCAAAATATTAACACAAAGAGATATGTGATATATAATCTTCACTACCGTAGATACAGTGACTAAGTGAGTAAAGGCAAATAATAGAACAGCTGGAACAGTCTATGTCCAGAACATTACATCACATTACTGTAATGCAGCCTTTAAAACCAGGAAAAGACAACACTTTTCTCTAATATTATGATATTAAAATTATAAGATGATATCTAGTCTATGATTTTGATATGGATATATTGCCCTGCCCAACATACTGTACATCATTTCTGTGTTTACACCAGTGGTAGATGCATAGACTGTATTGAAACCAGAAAGTCATAATACAATATCCAAAATTTAAGACCATATTTAGCCAATATCGATATATTGGCCAGCCCTAGTTGCAGTATTCACTTCACCAGGGGAAATTAGGCCTTCACACCCATGGCCCAGGTCCCATAAGAAGAGGAAGGATATAGGGCTAATATATACACTGGAGTTGAATGCACAGGGCTTTTATTTATTTATGAGAGGAGGAGGACCGCAGAGGAACAACAATGCTAATCCCGACGAGGAAACACAGCTCCCTTGTGTTTTGGAGTGGGCTCGTTGTCAACAGAGCAGCTGCTGACATCATGTGAATAGACTGTCGCCGGACCGCATTCGGCAGGGGCTGAGAGGCAAAAAGAGCCCAGGCACACTGGCTGTACGGGGCTGTGGCTGGGCTGAAACCCTGGGGGGGTAATGGATTTGGATGAATTCGTAGGCACCGGAGAGCAGATGAAGCAACTCTGACGAGGTTGGTAAGATAAGAAGGTTTGTTGTTAACTTTTAAGTTCTCTTTGGATGCATCCTTCGACCACGAGAGCTGTAATAACTGAGAGCTGTTGTAGGGCTGGGCAATTGATCGATTATTATATTAACATTAATATATGAGGCTAGATATCTTCTTAAATTTTGTATTCAGTGATATGACATTGTTTCCTGGTTTTAAAGGCTGCATTACAGTATGTTCTAAACTTATCAGATTGTTCTAGCTGTTCTAATACTTAACCCACTTAGTCATTATATCCACATTATTGGTGATTGATTATGTATTAAAACTCTCATTATGTTATTTTGTGAGAGCACCATTAGTCAACTCTACAATATCGAAGCAATATCAACATCGAGGTATTTGGCAAAAATATCGGGATGTTTGATTTTCTCCACATCACTCACCTTTTGTGAAGACATCTTTTACGAAGAAGCGGGATGGTTTCTAAGATTTTATTAGAGCTGAAAAGATTAATTCAATTAGCAGAGTGACAGAAAATGAATCCGCAGTAGTTGGTTAAACACTCAAGTGATATTTCCAGCAACAATGTTGAACATACTCTGGTCACAGCTTTGCAAATGTGAGAATTTGATGGTTTTCTCTGTCTTAAATCATTTGTATATTAAATATATTTGAGTTTTGGACTGTTGGTCGGACAAAACAAGACCTTTTAAGACCTCACCTGGAACTCTGGGAAACTGTGACAGGCATTGTTTTAACAGCGAATGATTAGAGATTAATCTGTCGATTACTTTCTTGATTCATGATCATTCTGTCTGTTAAATGTCAGAAAATAGTCTTTAAAAAAGTATTTTATTTTTTTTTTTGTCTGATCAACAGTCCACACATGATAAACAAGCATGAAATCCTCACATTTAGTGGTTTTCTTGCTTAAAAATCACAAAAAAACAAATTTTGACATAGACCAAGAAAATAAACATCAGAAAAATAGATAATGAAAATAATCGTTAGTTGCTTGCTTTTCAGATTTTTTTTTTTTTTTTTTTGACCCTTTTTTTCAGCAAAATTCGTGTGTATCTTCAGGTTTTTTAAAAACGGGTAAACCCGCTAAAAATAGCGGATAGACACCTGTCCCATTGCCAGTAGACGAGTGTGTCTTTTTCTTCGGGTGTGTCACATTCAGGGTCATCAATATAGTGCACAGATCTGCAAACTGTGCTGTACATTAACTTAGATATGTATATAAGCTAATAAACTGTTCTCCACTCCGACCCATCGCTCAGCATTCATTGTCATTCTCTGAGTCATTACGCTAGGTTTTTCCAACATAGAAAGAAAGTCCATGGATTTAAAATTCCAAATAGAGTCATAACCAACTTTGCTTGCAGTTGGAGGTGTCTTGGCAGCAGTTTTACACACGACTATTTTACAATAGTGGCCTATGGGGAAAATCCTTTTGGGTCGCAGGGGATTTTTCATTACAATACTGCCAGTTGCCACTGGACAAAGTCAATGAAAGGCTGAGCGTTGTTTGAGGGGGCTGATCTACCAGGGTGTCCCGTTTCCATCACTACCGGAGCTGGAGTTGAGAAATACCAGTGCCTACTGCAGATGAAGATGACAGAGTCATTTTGTCCTGGGAATGAATACAACTTCTAACGTGGGTTTTTATGGGCAGGGGGATTAAGTAATCAGAGTAAAAAACAAAACAAAGGAAATGTTTAGTTGCTACAAGAAGCATGGAGGCTTTTTGCCTCATAAATAAATGCAGCAGAATTAGTTAACATACTTGTAGACGCCCTTAATGGACGTCGAAATCAGCAAAGAAGCCAGTCTTTGTGTGGGTTCTAGCAGATAATGTGAGTTTATTACACACATATCAGGCTTAAAAGGCTCCTACGGAGCCTGCCTCTCTAATGGGCCCAGTGTAAGTGGCTCTGCTGACTCATATTCACCCTGTAATCTCAGAGGTTTTGGTCCCTAATATCTACATGCCAAAGCCTCTCCCGTTACATGTCACCTCGCCCAGTGTGGTCATGTCCAAACCTGTCGAGGACACATACTGTGGATGTGCAGCTGTTGTGCAGCTTTGCTTTCATTCACAATGAGGTGCTTTTTGTGTCCATATAACTCAGAATAGAGGAATTGCCAGAATTTAGTTCCTGAAATGACTTTTGTAGATTGGAAACGCTCCACACATACAGTGCAGAGTAGGAAGGCGGAGGGGGGAAAGCGAGCGAGCTTATGAGCTGAACTGCAGCCATTTCCCTTTTGAGGATTGAGTTGTTGTTGTCTCGAGTGAAAATACACACCTGTGACATTTGTCCTGTGCTAGTGTTTCCAGCTGCAGCTGTGTCGAGTTTCCCTCTGTATACACACCCTGGCCTTTTCACATAAAGACTCCCTTCTTATTTAACTAGGACACGCTCTTAAAGAGAGCTGTAACCCCAGTGTTGCCAACTTGGCAACTTTGTCGCTAGATTTAGCAACTTTTCAGACCCCCTTAGCGACTTTTTTTCACAAAAGCGACAAATCTGGCTAATCTCTGTCGAAAAGACAGCGACTTTCTGTGAAAAAGTCGCCCTTATTGTCCGAGCATGCAAGGTCTTTCTCTCCTGTGGCCGCCAAAATCCTCACATCTCCCTGAATCTGTTTTGTGAGGAGCAGCAGCCCATCCCATTCCCCGTGTGCCTAGGCAGGCAGGTAGAAAGGGGAGAAGGGACAGGGTGTGGGGGCAGGTGTAGGTAGGTGAGACCGCGGGACTCAACGGGAGAAAGACGCAGCTTACCCGGCCTGGCCCTGGCCAGCCTAGCCTTCTTTGAGAATTCTTTATTGATCTTTCTCCCTCTATGGAGTAAGAACACTATCAAAAAGATGTATGCATAACTTTATGTATTCATATTTTTCTATTCATATTCGTATTTTTATACATTTGTGCGTAAATTACATAGGCAAGCAAAATTACGTTTTCATACATGTGTGTTTTTATGTGAGTGTGACTCTAGAAGCTATGACTGTAAACATTCACGAGTACAACTCTGATTTCTACGACTACAAATTCTTGAGTGTGAACACAAATTCAAGTTTACCAGTAAAACAGTTGAAATGACGTCACTGCCGTCACAGGCAGACAGGCCGAACCTCGATTCCATTTAATGCGCATGCGTCACAGGTGAAAAATGGCTAACCGACCGGAGGCTTCTAGCCCAGGCTCAGCATCACAGGTAAAGTAAAAAACGTGGTTATTCAACATTTTTCATACAATTTTACTACTTTGATAGCACTTTATAATGATATACATTTCTGCAACTCATAGACGGTTAGCCATTTTTCACCTGTGACGCATGCACATTAAATGGAATCGAGGTTCGATTACCCCGGCCTGTTCGATTACCCCGGCCTGTGACGGCAGTGACGTCATTTCAACTGTTTTTTTACTCGTACCCGTAAACTTGAATTTGTGTTCACACTCAAGAATTTGTAGTCGTAGAAATCAGAGTTGTACTCGTGAATGTTTACAGTCATAGCTTCTAGAGTCACACTCATAAAACACATGTATGAAAACGTAATTTTGCTTGCCTATGTAATTTACGCACAAATGTATAAAAATACGAATATGAATATAAAAATACGAATATGAACACATAAAGTTATGCATACATCTTTTTGATAGTGTTCTTACTCCATATCCCTCCCTTTGTAGAATTTCTTCAAATATAGGCTACCTAAGTACACATTCCAGCACAAATCTTTTTATTCATGTTTCATCTCCTACTAAGTGAGCCCCGTCTCTGTGTAACGTCTCTACGACGTGTACTGTCAGACAGCCAATCGGTAGCATTATTAGATCTTGGTAGAAGCATGCTGATTGGCTCACTGACAATGATGAGATTTACCCCTTAGGTATTGAAATTGCGTATTGAATGACGAGGCATTTTTTGATAGTAAATACTTTTAGAGGAAATTTGGTCTGTGCCTAACATGTTAAATTTGGTATCCAGCCCTATGCATGTCTTCCATTAAGATAGTGGAGTTAAAGTGGCAACAAATTAGAGAATCCAATAATTATTTGAATTATTTATCAAGCAAAAATACAAAACATTTGCAGTCTCCAACTTCTCAAATGTGAAAACAAGACATTGTACAATGTATCAACATAGATCAATAAAAGATGAGTATAATGGCTCGTTGCAACCCTAGATGGAGTGCATGATTATACTCCATAAACAAGAGCTGCAGGTAGTTCAGTCAAACAGAAAGCCAGCAGTGGCTTTTACGGATCCTCCACAGCCTTCAAGTCACATTACATGCTCATTTGCATTATACAAATCACAGCAGGTGAACATCAAAATCACCCTGCGCCGTGTGCTTTGTGGATATCAGGGGATAAAGTGATTTTAAAATGCGATGCCATTAAACTGCCTCTACCAGCTGAGAATAGCCAGACAAGAGCAGGAGGAAGATCATCATCATCATCATCCCTCCATGGAAACCTGCTAATGATCTCAGGGTAGGGTTTGATCCACATGTGCAGGCAAGCCGACTAATTAAACAACCAACTGGCAATTAGACGGAGCTCCCATAAGCCACTGGGCCAGTGGAGTAGAAAAACACAAACACAACACAGACGAGCTAATTGCTGCACTCGAGTGCTGGTTGGTTGTTTTAATAGTATTTCAGTCAGTGTGGGAAATGCATTGTTTGGTAGTAAGGCTAGGTTTTTTTTTTGTTTTTATTAGGGCTGTCAATCGATTAACATATTTAACCCTTGTGTTGTCCTCCCGGGTCAAAAATTGACAAATATTTACATTTTTGTCCCTTTTTCAGACTTTTTTTTTTTTTTTTAGGTTTCACTAACACCACCTTATTAGTTTTACTCCTTTTTGGAATTCATGGTCAATAACCCTCATTTATGTAGCATTATGTCTAATATTTGAGTTAAAGAAGCAGAAATTCTGAATTATTTTTGACTAATAGTTAAGATCAGAGGAATGAAATTAATCAGTTTTTTTAACTGTTTTAGTCAATTTTTTAACATTTTTTTTATTTTATTTTTTGTTTTTTTGGCAATTTTCCCGATTTTGTTGGTCACCTTTTCAGCGTTGAGAATGTTTTTTGTTTTTTTCCAACGTTCTTTTGTCATAGTTATGATATAGAAAGTTTTTGTAAACAGGTCAACTTGACCCGAGGACAACAGGAGGGTTAATCTTGATTACATAATTGTCCATAGTTAACTCACGATTAATCTGAAATGAATCACAATTTTCTATCTGTACTTTGTAGTGTACTTCAAAAGGAATGTATTTCATGTTTTCATTGCTCTTGTCACCATGGGAGTGGACAAATGTTCTTGCTTTATGCAAATGTCCATTGGTCGTCATTATAGATTGGTGCAATAATAATACTGTCCAGCATATTCTCCAGAATAACCTCAAAGGTACTGTATGCTCTGAAAATTTGCTGAAAGCTTAATATGGTAAAATCTAGCAACAACACATGGGCATACTGTAACATTTTATTGGCACTCAATTTATTTTTTTCCGGCCATCTATAACATACCATCTATAATCTATAACATTCAATATACTGTTAACATACAAAAAATAACATTGTTGCTTTTACTTCCATAAATAAAAAATTGTCACAAAAACAATCAAAGCAATAATACTAATGAAATAGTGTGTGTGTGTGTGTGTGTGTGTGTGTGTGTGTGTGTGTGTGTGTGTGTGTGTGTGTGTGTGTGTGTGTGTGTGTGTGTGTGTACACAAGAAACACACAGGACCGAAAAGGTGAGCTTATTACACCTACCCTTGTATACATGAAATCATATTCTTTCATACGCAAATGAAAGTTACAGTACATTACGCTTGTACTTCTTACTTTTTTGTATTTCTCACGTCTCTGTTGCAAATTATCCAGCGTGGCTACTACAAAAGTACTACAAAAAAAAAGACATACATATGTGGTTATGAATATCTTTGCACGTCTTGCTCTAATATTGTATAGTCCACAAACAGGCCATCATCACAGTCGCCAAATTGGTCACAATAATATATTTTCCCTTAAATTGCTCAGCATTAAAAGAGTCGGTAAAAGCCTCAGATGTTGGAACTAAAGGTCGAGGACAAGGTAGTACTGTAGGTGGAACTATGAACCTGTGAGGCGCTGGTCTCCCACGGTGATGTGGCTCTCTGATGACTGTAGATGTGAATTTATCAGCGGCTCACAGCGCGGCCTGCAGTCGGCATAACAGAGGGGCTCTTGTGTCTAGTAGACGCACTCGGGGAAATGCTAGCAGTCCAGAACCCGGTGCTACCGCTCTTACCTACAGGGGCTTAACCCTCGTGTTGTCTTCACTTTCTGGACCCTCTCGTGACTTATTTAGGATTTTAAAAACTATTCTGGAATAAAATTCTACTTCATAATCTATTAACAAATCTTGTCTTTATCTCCATTTCCACCAGCTGAGATAACATCTATGTTCAGGGAATGAATTAGTCTCTACTAGAACACTATTAAAGATGGAAGTGGGGTTCGTTTTTTGTCATAAGGTTCATGTTAAAAAATTACTATGGAAAAACATATCCAGAATAATCTTCTGAATTGAGTCAGGAATACATGTTTATCACAGAAAATAAGGTAAAGCCGTTGATTTTCAGGTATAACATTTTTTCTTCTTCTTGTAAAAATGTGAAATGGGTCAATTTGACCCGAATACCATACAAGGGTTAAAGCCCGGCCTTCTCTGCTAATTTCCCATTCTCAAACAGTGTCGCCTACGTCTGTGTGGCTCGTAACCCCTCCGGGAATGACCCTGGGTTTGCTTCCTGTTTGGCATGGTGCTTGTACACAGAAAACAATCGTGGGACGTTTTCTTTTTGAATGATACTTAAAGAATGTGAGCCAAAGCGTTTGGGAACAGACTGACCCCGGGCCAGCCTGTCAGGACTGTGTCTGCCAGCTTGTTTTTATTCCTCTCTCATTCTTTCTCTTTCGAGACTCCAACCCCCCCCCCCCACTTATGTTTCTTAAAGATTGGTAGCTTAGCCGCTCAGCTGTTCTGTCGTGTTGCACGCTTCCTGGGAGGGGGGTGCGTGGACGTCCAGTTCAGCAGTGGTGGAATGTAACTATGTACATTTTACTCATGTACTGTAGTACAGTTTGAGGTACTTGTCTTTTTCTTTTCATGCCACGTTCTACTTCTACTGCGCTACATTTCAGAGAGAAATATTGTACTTTTTACTCCACTACATTCATCTGACAGCTTTAGTTACAACTTATATAAAAGTATATATTTTTACTGCAAAATACAATGTTTTATTGTAAATGAAACTACAATATAACAAACTACAAGTCCAGCTGAAGTGATTAGCTGATTAAACACTAAATTGATTGACAGAGCTGTTTGGATCGTTTAAAGGAGGAGAGGAGGATTTTTCTGCATTGAGTACTTTTACTTTTAATACCTTAAGTACATTTTCCTGATGATACTTACATACTTTTACTTAGGTAACATTGTTTGGCATTCTGTGGACAGCAAAGGAAGAATGTCATTGTACAGGGAAATGTATAAGAATATACAACTTAGAATGTGGTATTAGTACTTTTACTTAAAGTAAAGGATCTGAGTACTTCTTCCACTACTGTTGTTCAAGGACTGAAGCTGTAGCAGAGGAACGTCTGTCTACAGTGTCTCTAGTTTTCGTTCTCCTTTTTGTTTGCATCAGAAGACGACGCGCTACTACTTTTTTATTTAAAAAAAAAAAAATCTTTTCTATTCTTTTCTGGAGCAGTCTTATTCTGTGTCCTCTTCTCTCCGAGGACTTACCAGCTGTACAGTCTTTTAGAGGTTGGCAGGATCCATGACCTAGTTAAAGATGGACTGAGAACAGGAAACAGAAGAGGAATGAATGGCTGGAATGGGAGCTTATTTAGCCGGGGTTCTTTTTGGCGGCACCCCTGCTTGTCCTTTTGAACGGTTTCAAGCTCTTTTGCTCTTTCCATATTGATCAGGGCTCTTTACAGCCCCCATCTCCCTTTTTATCTTAAGCCTTGCTGTGTCAATACCTGTAGGACAGACGAATTGACTAGACAACCAGTATAGAGTAGAGATGGTTCAATACCATTTTTTGCTTACCAGTACCTGAACCGATCCAATACCAGTGTGTCAGATGTTGGATTATGTTTTAACGGCGTATACTATGAACCCTATGGATGTGATATGATTGCTATCATTGTTGTACGGCCTGGTTAAGGTTAAAGTCTTTGTGAAACAAAAACAAACACAAACACCACAGTTTGACAGTCAGTCAAAACGGAAAAAGAACATAAATAAACTACTTTAAAAGTAGATTTTCTTTGGGGATAAATTGCGTGGTATCAAGTCATATAAAAACATTTTGATACGATACCAGCATTTTAGGCAATACTGGTAGGTACTGGAACATGTCTATGTGAGAGCTGTGAGAGATTGGGTCTGTCTTTTTAGTTTTTCCTGATATAATTAGGACAACCTATTAGCAGCTCTGTCTGTAGTACCATTATTCACTGTAGAATAATGATAATAATGTATACTTTATTAATCCCACAAGGGGAAATTACAATTGTGTGCCAAAGTAGAAATTATTAACACCTTCATTCTTATTTTTAGTCATACTTTCCCAGCTGCTGTCGGTCTTCCAGGTGGTGGAAATGCATCTGAAGCACCCCCCCCCCTTTGCTTTTCTCTTACTCAGCATTGTGCGTCCCTAGTTTCCTCCTAAAGGAAACTGGGTGATAGTCTTTAGTCTGTATTCCTGCGTGCCACATGGATTCTACTGACGTAGAACTTTACAACACACAGTGATGTGTCCTCCCACGGGTACTGCAGACCGTTGGAGGGAGATGGACAGCAGCATGATTTATCTGCTTCTCCCCCCCCTCCTCGCCAGGTGTAATGAGAACGCTGGTCATGGACAGATGATGGACGTGGAGACGTCGTACTCAGACTTCATCAACTGTGATCGCACAGGCCGCAGGAACGCAGTGCCCGACATCGCCGGGAAGGGGGAGGCAGCGGCCAGCACCAGTGAACTCACCAAAGACCTGGCAGAGATGGACCTGAAGGCTGCAGGTCAGTAAAACCACAGTCGGGTACACTGGGAACCCAGTGGGAAAGCATCTGAGCATGCCATACACTAAAGCTGTAACAATTCCAAATGTTGCTGTACAATTAATTGTCTCAGAAATAATTGCGATTAACGATATAATTGTCCCGTTCAGTCACATTTTAAAAAATTTATTTAAGTAGAGTTCGTCAATAAGGGTTGTCTGATGGCCCGGGGCAAGAAAAACGCCACGTTGGGCAAGTAAATCTAACATCCTACTTGCCCCGTTCGGGCATCATCGTATCAGAAAGGATGATATTATTCTCTTGTCCTATAGGAGAACGCTTGTTGATGATTTGATTTGAATGTGCAGTTGACGCTCGATGCTTGTGACATTTTTCTTCGACATTGTTTTTACACTTTTGATCCTTTCAATCTTTGGCTTTTTCGGATTTTATTTTATTTTTTTACGTTTTTGTGGTGTTTTCCAAAGTTTTTTCAAAGAAAAAAAAGAAATTGTATAGGTGCCAGTAAAAAGTAGAATTTCTTTTTTACCTGCTCGATGATGTGAAAAACCTCAGTGTCGAACCCTTTTCAACTGGTCCGTGGTGCTAGGTTAGTTTTAATTTTGCCCTTAGATTGTTGGTCTAATGCAAGTCAGACTGTTTCTTTTTTTAAATTTACCCCCCCCCCCTCGTCACATACCCTTCACCATACATAGAGATAGGCATGGGGATCTTTCCATTAGATCATCTCTCAATGCAAATCAAACCAGCTATTAAGCTAACTGAAATAACACCATGCCAATCTCTAGGTATGGTGAAGGGCATGTGATGATGTGGGGGGTATTTTAATTCCAAAGGCCAAGGGAACTTTATCAGGATGCATAGTATCCTGATCCATGAAATAACTGGCCTTTAATAATAGGGGGGGGTGTATACTTATGCCCCCTGTATTTTAAGGAAGAACATTTTTTTATGAATACGTTATTCATTTATAAAGCAAATTGGTGTCCTTTTAAAAGGTTGGATTGGAACCAGCAATGGAAAGTGGCTGACTGAGCATATACACTATGTGTGTTGTATTCAGATTTTCTGTTTTTTATTTAGCAAAATTACATTATGTTTTTCTATCCTATCCAGTATTTCAAATATTTTTAAGCAGACTTTCAATGCTATATTCTGCCAAAATGCTAGTACTAGTGCATTGTTTTTGCTGGCCTTTCTTTACAGTCGCAAAGACAAGTTTCCCATGACATTACACCCAATCTGACGCCTATAAATCAAATTGCTAACGCTGGTCTGGTGGCAAGCCTCCAATTTGGCAATAATCTCCCAACATGCTTGGCACTGTGTTGCTACAGGAAGTTGTAGTTCCTTCCTCATTTATTATTTTCTTTCTGGGAGCCTGAAAGCAGATTTATTTCCCACTGTTGGCAATGCCAAACCACTTCTGAGCTTAATAATATACACACATCTTTGTCTGATTTTCCCCCCACCCTATATTGTTTCCTCCAGAAGGAGACCCGGGGGCCTCCCCAGCCACTGAGGCAGAGGGCTCCACCAGCCAAGATGCCCAGGGAGGCGGAGGCCCATCCTAAACTCAGCCAGAGGCCGAAGGGGGGAGGGGGGGGAGGCCCGATCCAAGGAGTGCAAAGTAGAGAGGAAGCAAGTGAAAGTGGAGAGACATGGAGAAAGGAAAGAGAGTGTATATCGGTTGTCCTATGTGGACACGAGGACACCTTCGCTCACTGCCAGCCGGTTTGGAGCCTCAGCGGCCCAACTGTACGCCTTCTCATTGGATCTGATTGTAGAACTGACAGCCTAGATGCTGCTCTCTTGGTCATTTATATTCCCGGCGAGACGAAGAAAGCACAGAAAACCTTGCATTTACGTCTGTGAAGATGGACTGAGCTGAATTCATTTCTAGCACTCGAAACATTTGTACCAACCTGAATATGGAGCTGTGTCGTAGAGGTCGTATTCATAATCATCCGTTTGTCTGTTTTTCTTTCTATATTCATGTATGCGTGTGTGTTTGTGACCCTCTTGTCCTTTTTTCTTTTTCAGTAACGAAACATAGTCGCCATCATACTGTTGTGTACGGACTTCATATTTATTGCTTAATGTTCGGTGATAACTTTGTGATAGCAATTTTCTTTGTGTAATAAAAAAATGTATGAATTATTGTCACATTTGTGTTTTTATGCTTGCGAGCGTAATTCGCTTTTCACACGAGGCAATTTGCAGGTTTCTGTCGAACACTGCGGGTGGAGGAGCTGCTGAGTCAAACGGGATTAATGGGTTCAGTTCGCTGAGTCCTTCCAGAGCCATAAATATTATTGAATGCAGCTTTTTGTGTACATTAGCTTGGCTGCAGGGAGCCAGTGTTTACATTTCCACCTTGCATGGTGCCAATGTTGCCATGCATCTCTTTAGAAAGAGAGAGAGATAATGAAACAGATCTATAAGGCTGTGATTCTTTTTATCTCTTAGTGTCAGGCTTGAGCTAATTCCCTCTTTAATAGTTATTACTCAAGAAGCTGTTTGCTAAAGTGACCTTATATTATAATGAGGATACATGCATGCAAGGATATGTGAAATTACTGTAGATTATAGGCATAAAGAAACAGGCTACAGATTAATTTTATTATAGCTTTTATTATGGTCAAAAGATGCTCTTATAAGTGTCATGAATGTGATTGTTACAAATGGGGTTTTGTTTTTTTTAGTTAGTGAAATTAAAAAATATTTAAAATAAATATGTACATCAAAAGCCTTTGGAGTAATAATGAAATACAAAGCCACATTTAATCATCTGGTTTGTTCATGTAGGTGACCATGGTGTGCCCCCTAGTGGTCAAATATAAGACTACACTTTTGGTATTGAGCTGTTTTACCAGTGTCCCACACACACATTTCTGACACTGGGTTCCCTTACTCTCCTTAAACCAAACAATGGTAAACCATATCCCCCCCCACCCGTGCTTTTACCCAAAGATTAATGACAAATAACCTCCTTATCTTTCCCTTACATGCTGACAAAGTGTTAAAGCCCTAAATCTCTTAATGACACCGTGAAGTAAACCCAAGATAAAAACATGTATCCAGAGTGTATATACGAACAAAATCTGCTTCATAAAAACAAAACACTTTTGTTGCAGCGTGCAGAGCACCATGACATCCTCTGGATACTGTACACTAAAGTATTTAAATGTATCTTAGATGGAAAATGCAAGCTGGTAATGTATGGAATATATGAGGTGAAGGCAGCAGCTATATGATAAATGGCATATCTGATATGGATTTGGACCCTGGGTTAGGTCACATTTCCTCCTTAGACTTCCTTCTTCATTCACTTTAAAAGGCAGTGCTGCTTACCATCCCATACTCGTCATGCAATCTCTTGACCAGCTCTGTCTTCTCCTCCTTAGGCAGGAAGCACGACTCTGCAGAATTGATGTTCTGTAAGACACAAGAGGTTAACTTTAAAGGCCCCGTATCATGCTGATTTTCAGATTCATACTTGTATTTGGGGGTTCTACTAGAACATGTGTACATGCTTTAATGGTCAAAAAACACATTTTCCTCTCATACTGCCTGTCTGAATATACCTGTATTCACCCTCTGTCTAAAATGCTCCGTTTTAGCACCTGTCTCTTTAAGACCTATCCCCAAGAAAAGAAAAAAAGCCCATTCTTTTCTGATTGGTCAGGATTTCTGGGTCTTCTGCATCAGCACTCTCTGAGTCTCTGCAGCGTCATTGAATGAAGAATTAATACAGACTGTGTGCATTTGTCTGTGGATTCAGCATTTTGAAAATGTATTTATATAGCATGTCAACCTGCTTTATAATTAAAAAAAAGACATGGAAATCTCATTTATTACAATATGGGGCCTTTGGGAATTGTTCAGCAATTTGGGAAATGCACTTATTTGCTTTCTTGTCGAGAGTTGGATAAGAAGATTGATACCACGTTTGTGCTAGCTTAGCTTAGCTGAGCCAGTCCAACCTTTAACGTTTAGTAACAAAGATCTGCCCATGGGAGGTGTTCAGAGCATGTACGGACAACACATCCTCACTCCCATTGGTCAGGTGCCTTTGGCGTTGTTATTGGCGCTAAAAGTCTCCTTTAGCGTCATATCTAAATGCGGGACTACTGGCGTCACTTTTGACACAGTTAGGTTAAGGAAAGGGTTGTGGGTGGGCTTACGTTTCCATGGCACGTGGGACAAGAACGGGACGGTTGGGTTCAGGAAAAGAAAAAGCGACTGTTGGGTTTAGGAATAGAAGAACGGGACAGTTAAGGAATGTAAAAGAAAAAAACGACGGTCGGGTTTAGGAAACGTGACACGTGGGACACGATCCCCGGTCTCCTGGGTGAAAGTTCAGGAGACCCCCCTCCAGCCAACCTCCCTACACGCTAGCGTTGGCGTCTTAATGCCATAGCTGCTGCTCTCCTCGGTGTGTTCCACACACACGCTGAAGGGTGATTCTTTTTCGTTGTATCGGACGCTGACAGCCACCGGTTGGTACCGACAACAAATCTTCAACAATGAATCTTTGAACTGAATCACCATGGTTACTGACAGAATTAGAAGCTTGTAGTGGAGCTTCTCAGTGGTGACTGAGAGTGTTGTTGTCAGCTCAGGTATGAATCACAGTATGTTACTCCATTGTTTAAAAGCTCATTAAAAGAATGATATGAAATTTTCATATGAAATATGAAATCCACAGAAACACTCATGATGTGATAGCTGTCCCAAATAGTAGGCTGCTGGGCTATTAACCCTGTCAACAGAGCTTGTATAGGCTAGTTTTGTACTGAAGCAGACAGTATCAGACTGAACATAGTATTGAACTGAACAAAGTCAGAAACAGCGCATTAAATTACGTATCTTATAACAAAAATCGACCGTGACAACAAATCTTTGAAGCTCAACTGAATCAAACGATCCAAATCAGCAAAGTGATGGGTCATTTATGTATTATTGGGGAACCCACTGCAGTTCTAGGCAAGACCCGCACAAAAACACCATATTTTTGTTGTACTGCACATTGCTGCAGATCCTGTTTTCCCCCTGTGTGTTTAGGTCTCTGTTTTAGCTCCAGAGTGAGACATCTCACTTGTTTTATCTCCAGAGTGAGACATCTCACTTCTATACTATCTTTGTTGGGAGCTGCACATGCTCAGTAGCTCGGTAAGATCCATCAGCTGATAACTCTTTCTCCAGCTTTGGTCAGTCCAAGGCAGGATCAGCTGGGAGACTTCTTCTAGACCAGGGCCACTTGTGGAATACCTGCACAACAGGGACAGGAAGTAGTTCTTTTGGAGATTATGGTGTGTGTTGTAGCAGTGTTTTGCCATTGCGAACGAGCTAGCATGCTACAGTTAGCCACCTCATCTCGGCTAGTGACGTAGAAAGCCGTGCAGATGTTGAACAGCTCACCCGGAGACTGAAGACAGAGGACACTCAGAAACTGGATCTCACTCAAAACAGCATGGGTGGGTTTTGTATGAGTGTGGAAGCACCAGAGACACAAAATAAAACCCCAAATCCCAGAAAAAGGGGAAAAAAAGATTTTTTTTCATAATATGGGCAGTTTAAAAACTTGATCGGATTGCTTTGTAGGGCGGGTCTTGCCTAGAACTGCAGTGGAATCCATAACGCGTAATTCACCCCTACAGCCGGAGCTTGGCTTAGCTTTGCATAAATACTGGAACCAGGAAACCCGGAACAGCTAGCCACACTGGTTGCACGGCAACTTCACAGCGCAGACAAGACTCCAAAAAGTAATGGCTTCTTTTATGTCTGCTTTTGTTCCTGCTTTAATTAGCAATTGAGAAAAGCATTACCATGCACAGGGCATGTTTGCCCCATGCTATCATCTCAAACCCTGTTCAAATGCTTTCATCCAGTGCATTTGATCTCACCAGTCGTTTGAATTCGTCCTCAGTGAATCCCATGTATTTGTACGCGGTGCTGTAGTCGAGGAACAGGGTGGAGTTGAAGATCAGCGGGTCGTCTGTATTCAGGGAGTAGTTTGCCTTGTCCTCCCGGAACCTGAACAAAGGAAGAGATGGAAATCCCAACATGATTCAAGCCCCCAATTCTACTTTAATGCAGGTTAATTACCAGACTGTGACAATAATAGATAGATAGATAGATAGATAGATAGATAGATAGATAGATAGATAGATAGATAGATAGATAGATGTATCCCAATGATCCCATGTAATAACAACGTAGCTCACTTGATGACAGGATGTTTGGTGAAGTCTGGGTCGCAGGCACTTGTCAGCTTACTGGAAACAGGACACATCTGCAAGCAGAACAGCACAGACAGCACTGAGGAACCCCCATTACTGCCATCTTTCTTCTCCCAGGTGTGATACCAGAGGCTCCACCAGAGGTCAGCGTATCACTCTGTTCCTACTGGTACAGACTGTAATAATACATTCAACTATCTTTCTATAATTTCCTGATTACCCTTGGGTTGTCTTCCCGTCAAAATTGAGCTTTTATTGACTCTTTTTATCAATGTTTCACCTTTTTTTTTACGTAACATCCCACTCTGTCATAATCAAAATGATAAGTGGATGAACAGGGCTCACTATGTTTCATAGGTGGCAGGAACAATGGTGCTCATTCTGGATAGTTTCTTACCTCAAAGTGCATGTTCTGAGCCAGCAGTTTCTTATACAGAACTTGGTCTTCCAATGTTCTGTAACCGTGGCCGATCCGTTCAGCTTTCAGCACTTCCACAGCCTGAAAGTATCAAGACAAGGGGTCACCAGGCAAAATGGTATCAAGCATACAAGAAATCCCTCCGTGTTATACATGTCAGCAGAATCTGCGGACTATTTCTAGATTGGCAACTCGAGAGCAGAACTGTCACTTTGACGGATGACTTCCTCATAGAGCGGCCACTTGTTATGGGAGTGAGACATTCTTACGCTAAACTAAATTACACCTGAGACCGGTGACTGGAAACGGTCTATGGTGGAGACGCAGCAGCTGAGATGGACACAAACAGTAGAAAAGAATAATACATCTATTCTAGGGATGTGAATCCTCACTGGTCTCATAATCCGACTATCAATATCACGATACATCACCAACTCAATATTATAATATATTACGACATATGGTTTTCATGAACAAATTCAAGCATTTATTTATATATACATATATAGAACAAAATGATAAACGCAACACTTATTTTCCCCCCATTTTTCATGAGCTGACCTCAAAGATCTAAGACTTTATGTACACAAAAGGACTATGAGAGAGAGAGAGAAAGAGAGAGAGACCTTTAGTGTATATAGAAAAAGTCTTAGATCTTTGAATTCAGCTCATGAAAAAAAAGTGTTTTGTTCATAAATTTATTGACAACTGACAAAAAGCAGAAACAAAAATCAGAAAATCAGTAGCATCAGTTTATGCAATAATCTATTATGGTCTGTCCCTGCATACTCTGCTTCTGACTGGCTAGTAGTCCTTACCTAGGTACTGTCAGGGCCCTCATACTCTGCTTCTGACTGGCTAGTAGTCCTTACCTAGGTACTGTCGGGCCCTCATACTCTGCTTCTGACTGGCTAGTAGTCCTTACCTAGGTACTGTCAGGGCATCCTACCCTGCTTCTGACTGGCTAGTAGTCCTTACCTAGGTACTGTCAGGCCCCTCATACTCTGCGTCTGACTGGCTAGTAGTCCTTACCTAGGTACTGTCAGGGCCTCATACTCTGCTTCTGACTGGCTAGTAGTCCTTACCTAGGTACTGTCAGGGCCCTCATACTCTGCTTCTGACTGGCTAGTAGTCCTTACCTAGGTACTGTCAGGCCCCTCATACTCTGCGTCTGACTGGCTAGTAGTCCTTACCTAGGTACTGTCAGGCCCCTCATACTCTGCGTCTGACTGGCTAGTAGTCCTTACCTAGGTACTGTCAGGCCCCTCATACTCTGCTTCTGACTGGCTAGTAGTCCTTACCTAGGTACTGTCAGGCCCCTCATACTCTGCTTCTGACTGGCTAGTAGTCCTTACCTAGGTACTGTCAGGCCCCTCATACTCTGCTTCTGACTGGCTAGTAGTCCTTACCTAGGTACTGTCAGGCCCTCATACTCTGCTTCTGACTGGCTAGTAGTCCTTACCTAGGTACTGTCAGGGCCTCATACTCTGCTTCTGACTGGCTAGTAGTCCTTACCTAGGTACTGTCAGGCCCCTCATACTCTGCTTCTGACTGGCTAGTAGTCCTTACCTAGGTACTGTCAGGCCCCTCATACTCTGCTTCTGACTGGCTAGTAGTCCTTACCTAGGTACTGCATATGTGTGACTCCCAACAAAGATGGAACAGAAGTGAGATGTCTCACTCTGTAGCTAAAACAGAGAGCTCAACACACAAGGTGAAAAGAGGAGCTGCAGCAATGTGCAGTACAACAAAAGATATGGTGTTTTTAGAAAATGTCAAAATACAATTATGAATCTGAAAATGAGAATAATATATGCCTTTTGAACCCATGTGAACATTAACCCGGTGCAAACATATTTGGGGGCTCTGATTGTTGCTTGTACAACTTACAGCAGTATGTAAATTGGTATCATTACTGAAAAATCCCTAACCTAATTGATCTAAATCGGAAATGTAATCGAATCGGGATCTTGGGAATCGGAATCAAATCGTTTCAAGCAATCATTGGTTAACCCAGCCCTACACGTATGTGCTGGTGGGCTCCTTTGTGCATTGGTTCCCACACAGACTTCTTGTTTCTTTTGGCTCTCTGCCTCTAATAACCATTTACTAAGTTCTGTTGTCAGTGCGTGACTTCATTGTTTAGTTGAATTGCTGTAGCAAATAAGTCCTCACATAACACCCCGTGCAGAAAGGTCGGGTGTTATTGTCGAACGGCTTACCTCCTGCACTGCAGACGGCGGGCCCACCTCTCCTGCGTGAACAGTCCTGTGGATCCCACAACGCACTGCTTCCTGTCAACAACATTGATCAGAAAAGACGTGAGCAGGCAAACAACACAAGCAAACATCTGGTTCTCACATCTGCTACACTGCATCACCTAGTGAGGTCCCATTTATCATTTCGACAGGGTTTGTGCAGCTTTGTTTGCTTTGGTACTCGGAGCTACACTTAAAAGTACAGTAAGTGATGTGAATCCAATACATTTGTTTGTCAAATTCAATGAATATCTCTGTCCAAGAGCCACAAAACCCTGTTGAACTTCAGGGTAATTACGATGCTTTAGAACAGACTGGACTATTTGGACTGGTATTTGATATGGTATCTTTGGATTTTCCCATAGACCGTGAGGTATGAATAATTTTGGACATGCCACTTTTTGTTCAAATGTAAATAAAAGATGAGTAATCATTTTTTTTCCCACAATGATGCCTCTTGTACATCGTCTTATTATCTTCTTTCTATCTTATCTATCTGCTTTTGTGGCCTGCCAATCACCTTCCCTGAAATATTAACCCTTTTGGAAAGCTTGTTTTTGTCCTTCACCTTTAGGTTGCCATACCAACAGTTGACAGTTATATCCATGTTACAGCCATGACAGTTATATCTGTCATATTAAACCATTGATTTATCGCTTCCCTCAAAATGACTTTTAACCGGCCGTGTTTAACTTCATTGTCGGCATACCCCCCCCCAGGTATGTTTGTCACCATCTTGCCAAGTATTGATGACTAAGGGACAACTGCCTCAAAACTACACCAACACACCTAAATAATACCGATATGGCCAATCACAGAATATATCGAAGCAAATAACCAGAATCAGGCAGCGGTCTACAAGGACAAGTACTTCCTATTCTCGAATTAGACTGAAAAATGTATAAAAAAAATGAAATATTCTAACCTGTTTCCATGCAGTTTCCTCCCCCCCCCCATCCTTTATCCATGCAATTCATTTCAGGTAAGTCTTGTTCCACATCCAGCGCTGTAGCGTATTAACTGATTAATCTGCCGCATTCGTTATGGTCTGACAGGCTAAATTGATTACTTACTGTGCTTTTCTCTGAATTGATCAATAAATGCTGGCTGTGAACCAAATTGGATTTTTTTTTTTTTGTCAGTGCTTAGGAGGAAATAGGTTTGAGGGTTTTAGGTTTTACTGCAGTACTGGGTTGATTACAGATAAAGACATTTACGTCCTCTTTATCTGTAAAGTTTATCAGGGGTGTAGCACAAAGTCCTGACCCCTGTACATACATATTCTCTATGGGCCCCTCCCCACGTCCACAGCTATCGTTTGTGTGCCCTCTTCACTTGAGGGCCCTGTATACTTCAGGAACTGGTCCATTTTTCTTGGAAAAAACCACACTGTCCACTTTTCCCCTTTTTGACATAGACAGTCCCAATTCTGTATCACATCTTAACGTATTACCACTAGTTTTACACTTATTCACTTCTTATCGGGGGGGGCAATAGCTCAGTCCATGGGGAGTTGAGGGTCGCTGGTGTGTATTTCAGGCCTGTGTGTAGTGTGTAATAACAACAGAGTGTACATTGTAATTTCCCCGTAGGGAATCAATAGAGTATACATTAATTCAATAACTTTTTTGTTTGTCAAGCAATTATATTATGTTTACATTCTTGGCTTTTCATAGTCATAGTGCATTTTTAATAATAAACTATTGCACTGTTCACTTTTGCACTAGCACCACTGCACACACTCTACCATAGCACCCTACCGGGGTCATTGCATCACATGACCTTTGTAATCACTAAACAAAAAACTACTAAAATTTTCCCTCTGGATGAATAAAGTATCTAATTATGGAAGTCATGGTAAATAAACCTTATTCATACTAAATTATACCTAATGTTTGATTTAACAAACCCAGAAAATCTGAATTATTTTGACTAATAGTTTAGATCAGAGGAACGTATGTTGATGGATAATCACTGCTTAGTGTTTGAAACCATCCAAGTTATTTTTGGGCAATTTGGTTGAAAGAAACCCATATTTTTGACATAGAAACTTTGAAAATGGATCAAATTTGACCCAAGGACAACATGAGGGTTAAATAAGACAGACTTTAGAATAGAATACAACTTTATTGTCCAGCCCAGGCCAAAAAATCCTCTAAGCTAAATGCTAGCATGCTGATGTACAGTATAGCAGGTATAATGTTGACCATGTCAGTATTTGGTTTAGCGTGTTAGCATGATGACATTTGCAAAACAAATTTATCAGGCTGCTCCAGGATGCTGCAGCACGGGTTCTGACATGAACCAGGAAAAGAGATCACATCTCTTCACACAGATCACAGTTCACTTACAACCCCAAATAGCGCAAGAGGAAATGTCAGCAAAGTCATTTCATCCTCTGCTGACAATGAATGTTTTTAAAATATTTTACTCCAATCCATCCAATAGTTATTGGATGATATTTGGTTCTGGACCATAACCCTCCTTAGAGCCATATCTGCCCTCACCACAGCTACAAAACAAAGTTTCCCATTCTTTCTAAAGATTCCTTAAAGTTGCTGGGGCAATAAAGTGCAGCCATACTTCCATCAGCATGTAGCTTGTGGGTACGTGAGGTGGACTCTGCCTGTGGCTGTAAACACTTTTTACAACCTCATAATGATGCAATATGGTATTAATACAAAATATGATGACTTTGCTTTAATGCCATGATAGGAGTCTACTTGTGTAATTACACTGTCAGCGATTTCCCTCCAGCAATCACACATCTTGTTAACCCTCCTGTTGTCCTCGGGTCAAATTTGACCCATTTTCAAAGTTTAATTAACAGAAATTTAGGTTTCCTTCAACCGACCAGCCAAAAACATAACACGGATGGTTCCATGCAAAGATTTTTGCAAGTAAAATGAAAGATTTTATAGCATTTTGGAACCAGGGGTCTTCAATGTTTTTTAAGCCAAGGACCCCTTAACAGGGACCCCCTACTACATAGTGTAGAAAATGAAGTTGCGTATTAAACAGGGCCTACAATTAGGTATAGGGCGGTGTAAAGCCTTTATACATGCCTTTTTTGCATGGAATACTAAGCTATAAAAATAATAATTTTTGGCATGATTTTATAAATCATCTTTTTATGTTACACTGTGGATGGCTAGCTTAGTGACGACCATATAAGCCAGTCATCAGTGGGGATTTATATTTGATAATAATACGTTGCATTCATGTTACGCCTTTTTTGTTGAAAAAACTTTCAAAAATAAACAATAATTTGGAGGCCCCCTGCAGTGACTCTTGATGACCCCCTAGGGGTCCTGGACCCCCTGTTGAAGATCTCTGACCTAAACTATTAATCAAAATAATTCATAATTTCAGCTTTTCAAAACTCATATAAATGAGATTTATTGACCACGAATTCAAAAATAAGTTTTAAACTCTAGTGGTAATTTCCCTACTGGGGATCAATAAACAGTATAAATAAAAATAAAAAAGTATAAATTAAATCTAAATAAATTAATAACATGAAAAAAAGACAACGTAAGAACTTTTTCAAAAACACATTAAAGGGTAAAAAAACAGTCTACCCAAGCTGCCGTTCAGCTCCATTATGGCTGTTGTTATACCAGTTATTGTTATGGTTCTGGCACATGAGGCTGCATATAAAGTACTCAAGACCCGCCTTTTAAATCTCCATCATGCTTTAACGAAGGCGGCCGTGACTGCTGGTGTTGCATACGTGTTTTCACACGCTCACCTCATAGGCCATCCTGTGTTCTGGGCTGGTTTCACAGTTGAGGGACTCGTCCCTGCCAGATCGATGCCGACCACGCCTTCGTGTTGATATTTCTTACACAGCTCCACCACATCCATGGACCAGTCTGGAGGGTTAAAAAACACACATATTACTATCCAGTTTGGTCCTGACAACACACACACACACATGCAAAGATGGAGTACTCGAATGGACTGGACTCAGACTCGAGGCGCTATCTTTTGGACTCATGATTTGACTTGACTTGGACTGATCAAAAGTGTTGATTTTCAAGACAACACAAGGGTTAAAATAGCACTTCTCATCTACAGTATAATGACAGAATCAAATGTCTTCTTCAGGAGGTCTCTTCCATAAAGATGTAAGCAATCGGGGACATTACGGCCTGTTTTGCAAGTGATGTAATGACAAGTTTGGTTTGTTGGATCACATAGGAAACAGCTGCATAGATGGAGCAGATTTCGCAACAGACTCATCACTACAGGCTCTGCCACTGCTTATGTTACAATAACAGTTACAGGTCATTACTTGGCATGTGACGCATGCAGCATAGAATGGACCTGGCTTTGACATTAAAGGCCCTCTCCCCCTCTCTGAGGCCTTCATTAACCAGTTGCACCACCTCGTCTGGGCTCAGGTCCCCTCTGAGTGAAGAAAGAAAACATGCAATGAGCCAAACTTTCTGTATTTTCCAACATGGACCCTATTTCCCCATGCATCATGTGAACAAGAATCTTTAGAATTGGTCCAGTATTGAGCAAGAATGCTGTAACTCAGATTATTATTCTTAAGTGTCTGGCAATACTAGGACAAGGATCCCTCCAGAGACAGACCTTTTTAACCCTCGTGTTGTCTTCCCGGCAAAATTGAAAATCAAAACTTTTTTTTTTTATCAATGTTTTTTTTTAAACTTTTTCTTATGTTTTTGTCCCTTTTTTCACACTTTTGAAACTTTTTGCAATGTTTGTCACTTTTTTTGGTTTTCACCACTTATTAACTTTAGTTGTACAACTATTTTTGGAATTTATGGTCAATAAACCTCATTTATAGGAAACTATACCTAATGGTTGAGTTAGAAAAGCAGAAATTAGGAATTATTGAGACTAAAATTAAAGGAATGGATGTTGATGATAATCACAGACTGGAATATGTCAACTTTTACTCTCAATACTATTTCAAAAACACTTCAGTGTTTTTTTCAAATGCTATAAAATTGAAACCCAAAATTAATAAAAGTAGAGATTTGTACTTGCCAAAGAGCGTTGTGTGGAATCAATCATGTTGTTTTTGGGGAATTAAAAAGAACATTGATATAAGAAAACAGGTCAATTTGACTGGAGGACAACATGAGGGTTAATAAAGAGTGAAGTCCTTTTTGATTAACCAGAAACGGCTTTGAAATCTCCATCGCCAAACCCGCCAGACTTCATTTGCATAAACAAAACTTAAAGCGTGTATAGAGCCACATGTAAATAGTTTTTTCCACCAAACCGGAGCGGTGGTTGTTGGATCCCAAAACGGATCCTACTCTTTAACAAAAAGGTCTAACTCTGTAGGGATCCTTTCCATCATGTTGTCAAACACTTAGAACAGTCTTGTTAGCACTGGACCAATTTCATGTTCTCATCAGTCACAACAGACACAAAATCCTAAGAAAATAGATGTTGAAACATCACAAAGTTACCCTTTAATACATCCCTCTCTAACACAAGGGTTCACCAAAGACTTACTCTGTCTGTTTCCATGGTATGGGATCCACTTTAGTGTTAGCCAGCAGATGTGGGCTGTATCTGACCTCCACATATATCACTCCCTCCTTGGCTTTGTCCTCCACAAGCTCATAGGCCATCCTCTTTATGGCCTCTCTGTCTCCACTGAAAAACACAAAATGACTTTCTCTTATCTCAGCGGTATAAATGAAACCATTAGTCCCTGCTAATCCAGCATCTAAACAATGATGGCATACAAAATGAGCAATATGACCATCCACAGAGTATTACTCATATGATATAATGCATTTCATTTACACTTCCTACACTTCTACTTTGTACTAGGGGTGGGGAAAATGATCCATTCACTATGTAGAGTGATTTTTTTAAAATTTAAAAATTGACTCTTTATTTATTTTACCAATGATCCCCCTAATATGCTGTGTTTATACAGTACTGCATCATATCTGTTTCCAGCAAAACAGATGAAATGAAAATGTTAAATGTAATGTAAAATGTTCTTTACAAATTAAATAATGATTTATTTTTTAAATTAAAAGTGATTCGTTAAAAAATACTTTCCTCTTCCACAGATTTACTCCTTAGGTATTGAAATGTGGTTTTGAATGACAAGGCACTTTTACTATGAGTAGGGCTGGGCGATGGGGAGAAAATCAAATATCTTTTTTTAATATTTTTTACTACATAATGTACCTCGATATCGATACTGCACCAATACTGTAGTGTTGACTATTGGTGCGTTCACAAAATGTTTGCACAATGAGATTGTTGATAAATAATCATCAATAATGTGGATATAATGACTAAGCGGTTAAAGGCCAATAAGAGAACAGTTACAACAGTCTGGCATATTCAGGAAATGACATCACTTTACTGTAATGCAGCCTTTAAAACCAGGAAAAGACAACACTTATGCCATATTACCATATCCAAAATCTAAGAAGATATCTAGTCTCATATCATAATATCGATATAATATGGATATTGTCTACATATATCTACTATGGGGGCAATTTGATCGGTGCCTAAAAATATGGAAGTCCGGTACCCAGCCCTACTGACAATACCCTTCAGACTCAGCAGCACACTGTCCGCCCCACATCACGTGACGGATAACAACACAGCTTCCAGCATCTACACAGGCCTGAATGCCTGTTGTTCTCCAGCATCCTCTCATTAACCCCCCCACCCACCCACCCAAACACACATGCCGACTGAGCTCATACAAAAATTCATACAATCAGCTGAACTCAGCTAGCAAATTCCGTATGTTGTTGAAGCACATGCGGCTTTCAAGAGCCTCGATCCAAGAGGGTCCATTCAGCACAACTGGGCTCTGCAGTCCGGCCTCTCTACAGAGCGTCATTGTGGGAAGCTTTCACGGCTGTGGAGGGTCTTTATTTGGTCTCTGCAGGATTAAATATAAGACTCCGGAAAGGCTCCCTGAACAACTTTACTCTCCTCCCAGTTCGGTTGCCAAGCTGATACTTAAGCTCTAAAACGTATGTGTCCCTGTTCTGCATGTCTGGCATTTTAAATCCAGCCCAGAAAAAAAAATCGTATGTGTGTTGACTTTTATATCTAGAATCGATATATATGTATATTTTTTTAACAATGATTGACCTAATTATTTTCTGTTACTAGGGTGACGGTGACTACATCATATCTGTTGTCGAAAGCAGAAAATGCAGAAAATCCATGTTATGAATTCAGTTTTTTTGTTTTGTTTTTTTACAAATGAAATAAATGTCAGATTGACTGACTGACATATGAATTCCTTCTTTTCTCATGATATATTTGTCTCTAGGAATGTATTATTATTATATGTATCATTATTTGTTAAAGAAAATCACAAGAATTGCAATACATGAAAATTGCAATACAAGTGGAATCGGCAGCCATGTATGGTGAAAAAATATCGTCCCAGCCCTTCAACCTGTACCACACACTCTGGTGCTCAGACTTTGGATGCATCATAATTGGATAACATAACTGCCTGGACTTTGACCTCATGGTACACTCTGAGGGAAAAACATTCCTGCGACAGTAAAGAGGTGATGACCCTGACTCTTAATCACTCCAAAGTCACCTGCTGAGCAAGGAAAGCACCTTTGGTAATTATGAAACAGAGTCATCATAGGAGACCTTATGGTCCATGGTCGGCACTTACGCAACCACGTGCATGTACTCCTCGAACTTGCCCAGGAACGTGGTGAGGTCGGTAGGCTCCTGGATGATAATGATCTGCCTCATCTCCTCCACCGTATTCGCTGGCAGACGGATGTTGCGTCTCCTAGAAAGAAAATGTAAATGTGTTCTTTGTTTCATTTAAACCCCAAATTCTAAATCTAGTTCACCTGATTTGCTCTGCTATCTTAAAAGAAAAAGGGTGTTGGGGCAACCGCTAGCTCAGCCAGTAGAATGTGCGCCCTGTGTGGGCAAATCCGACCTGTGGTCCTTTGCTGCGTGTCCCCCGTCTCTCTTTATCCAATGTCACTATCAAATAAAGGAAAAGCCCCAAAAGATAATCTTAAAAATAGGGGAAAAAAGTATTATTGCTGTATTATATTCTGAAAATGCATGCATGCTGCTCTAATCCATTTATTTTTTTATATTACCAATGGATCAGATGACAATGTGTTATGTTGAAACCAACAGTTCCCCTCAGCTATACGGAGCGTTTCAGCGTCTTTCGGCTCATTGTTTGGGATTCATGGTCCGCAACTTTAATATTTTGGTTCAGCCGCATATTTTGGATGCCTAGCATCAAACAGCACCGTTAGCAACTGGCTGGTGAACATTGTGGAGCACTTAGCGGCAGAGACAGATTAGGGACTGACATTTTCTGGTTGGAGGAGACCAAAACCAAGCTACTAGGGGGTCAGAAGGTGGACAGAAACAAAGTACATAGGCAACTGTCTGCTTACATGTTCCCCATGTGAACTCTGATAACAAAAAAACAGTATTCACATAGTGAAGAATCCCTTCATTTTGGTTATTTAAGAATTGCGACCACGATACAGTATGTTCGGAACATGTTTTTCAGTTAGTAAAACAAATCTGTGCTCCGGTGTTGGATATAACTTTTCTAATGGCAGCAATGTTGCAAACATATATTTTGCATTTACAAAACTACTGCAATTTTTTTCGGGTCCTTCTCAGCCTGACCAATATATCTGCAATAACCTAATATCAACCGATACGCTTGCTCGGGGCGACTTTTCAGTTATCTATTATATACTTTATCAAATATTCATATTCACAAGTACAGTTAATCATCTTCTTATCACTTAACTGACTTACCTGGCAACATCAAGAATAGTCTGCACCCTGATGGCTCCATCGAGGTGCACATGCAGCTCAACCTGTGGATGAGAAACATAATGAATAACTCTTCTTTCATATCGATAGATAAGACCATGTATCTGAGTCGGATTGCCCACTTTAGTTTAGAGGAGAATAATGAAGCGTGTCAGATGCTGGAAAGTGTTCAAAAAGAGAGCCGCCAGAGAGCACCCTCACCCCTCACCCAGCCCATCATTAATGCAGTCCACATGACTGGGCTACAAGTGGTAAAAAGGCCAAAGAAGATGAATCGGCTCTCTCCTGGCTCTCCTTCAAGCACTGTGGGCCGGGATTTATTCAGGCAGATGAAACCAATAAATCTGCGCTCCTCCTTCAACAACCGAGGCCTTCCCTCATCCGTCTGGCACTCAGAGAGCGCAGACCTCGGCCAAGGCCATGCCTTCTCTGGCCATGTTAACGACAGTGAAAAATGATTTGCGTATCCGCCCTGTGATCTGGATCCCCTACAAAATGTAAAGTTTTCTTTGGCCCATGCTACACTGTTCCACCGCGTTTCATGAAAATCAGGCCAGCAGTTTTTCTATAATCCTGCAGACAGCAAACACACAAACACACAAACCAAACTGAAAAAATAACCTCTTTGGTGGAGCTAAGTGTGTCTTTTGGCCTGGAAGCTATTCTAAATATTATTGATATTTTTATCCTGAATCCCGAGTGTTCAAAACAACTTCAGCTCAAAGATTATATAAACCGTCTGTGGTTAAATGCAATGAATCAAAGCATCATTCATGCTTTCTGCAGGCTTCAGGACCTGAAGAGAAATCCTGAAAAATGTGGTTTTTTAGGGAATGTTCCTGACTTAAGTTCCCCTTCCAACTTTTTTTCATTATTTTCTAAAAGCGTGCAATAAAAACATGAATGTCGCTCTACTGTATGTGTACCAAATTTGGATCTTGTTTGTTAAAAAGAAAAAAAAAAGAATCAGCCACCAGCTTTTAATAACCAAACTATTTGGATAAAAGATGAATCATTTGTCATTTTTCAAGCAAAAACTCATCATCCTCTGCTTCCAGATCCACAAATATGAAGATTTGCTGCTTTTTTCCTGTTTGATGTCATTGTAAATTGAATATCTTTGTGCGTTGGTTGAAGACACCATGTTGGACTTGGCCAGATCACTTGGATATCAAGGGTCATTTTCCACTACTTTCTGATGATGTGTGGGCCAAATCATTCATTAAATAATCAACAAAATGCCCTGTAATAACCTGTTAAAAGATAATGAAAATATTTATGACCAACTGCTTTTCCGACCTGCTTTCATATCACCTCGCTACTTTTGTAGAACAGCTGTCTCCGCCTGTGTGCTTTGAGAGAAAGAAAATCTCGAGATCGTATGTTTACAACAAGACGTAATGTATGTTAAGTTAAGCGAGCTGTCTCTTTTGTTTACTTGGATTTTCTTCCCCTAAAAGCTACTTCACAGCTGGTTAACCCATCTGCACATTCAGGACATCCGGTGGTAATTATTTTAGTACACGCAGCACTTCCTGTTCTGCATAGCAATAACTTATATACAGCAGGGATCGTCGACAGGGGGGTCCTCAGAGTCAATCTGCGGGGGACCCCCTGTTAATTATTGGTAATTTCGGAAGGTTTTTTTCAAAATTGAAACTGTCTTAACATGAATTCAACATATTATTAGCAAATCTAAATCCCCACTGCTTAATGGAGATAGCCACTAAGATAGCCCCCACAGATCCAGTTCATTCTAAATATGGATCAACCGATATGGATGCTGATTATTAGTAGTTAATGAAACCAATAACCGATATTTGGAACCGATTTGCATTAAGACTGAAAATGAAAATGAAAGTCAAAATTAAGATTTTGGAATCTAACAAACTCCTACGCAGAACTTTGTTAAATGCCTTAAGCATTATGATAAATAATAATGTGATAAAAGAAATAGTAATGTGATAAATGGCGGATGGTGTTGATGGTGCGGTGGATGTGACACATGCCTTTGGTGTGTGAGATCAGCGTTCGATTCCCACTGCAATACGTTAGCCAACGTGTCCCTGAGCAAGACACCTAACCGCTAGCTGCTCATATATATAAAAATATATATATATATTAACCCCTAGTTGCCTGTATGTATATATATATATAGTGTATATATTTTAACCCCTAGTTGCTCCTATGTATATACTGTATGTATATATACAGTATATATATATTATAGTATGTATATACCCCTAGTTGCTCATATATATATATATATATATATATATATATATATATATATATATATATATACATATATATATATGACATATCATGTGGATGAGAGAAACCCAGCAGAGGGACAGACACGGAGCCAGAGCCGAGACAAAGTAGGACACTCATTAACCCATTAACTTTATCGGTTATCAGACAAATAATACGCTGATACAGATGATCTGCAAAGTGCCAAAAAGTGACCCGAGATCTCGAGATCAAGGGCCAACAATCAGTCATACCAACAATTTTAGGCTATTTTAATAGCTTCGTATTCTATGCTAAAAAGGAATGTATTAAGACTTCAGGCCGCCCTACAAGTTGTTGTAGGCCCAGTTTAATATGCAACTTGATTTTATATGATATATGTAGTAGGGGGTCCTTGGCTTAAAAGACGTTGAAGACAGCATACGTCAGAGTTTATGCTATAATGTCAAAGTGATGCCGCAAAACATAGGATGTTCCTACAATATTTAGTGAATTAGAAACACTGAATTCCAGTGAACCAAAACACATTTTAGCTACTGTCAAATTTAGCTTTTTATTTTATTTAATTTAATTTATTGTCCACCACAATGGTAATTTGTCTTTGGTTTCTCCCAAATACATAAGACAATGCACCCTAAAACATATATATAGGCCTAAAGTATACAATATACAATAGTGCAAATGGGCAGGTAGCAGCAAATAACTTATATTAATAATAAAAGAGAGCACATCTTATAAAATAACGGAAGTGTTCCCTGATGCAGCTGTAAGTATGGAACAGTAAATATAAGAATTATTATGTTGTATGTTTATGTTGTGACTGGCCCCTGGGATTATGGCGGCTCTGAGGTATCTGTTACATTCCTGTGTACAGCGTGTACTATCAAATATACTGCAAAGTTGTTTCTATGATATTATGATATGTCAATCACCGTCAGATGTGGATTTTATGAAATTGTGATGAGCACATCTCACTGTTAATAATCAGGAAATGAATTAATAATGAGAATAATCTCCACTTATTACATGCACACACACACTGACTGTATTAACCTTACTTTACTGTGCTGCATGGATGGTGAACTGATGGCTGCAGCAGACAACACCCCCATGAGTGGTATCATTTCCACAACAGCAAATTCATATTTAATTAGATTATCTCTGCAAGCGGCCCCATCTCCTTTTACATTTTATGAGCTCTCTCTCTCTCTCTCTCTCTCTCTCTCTCTCTCTCTCTCTGTCAATTTTCAATTTCATGTTGCTTTATAAGCATGACAAGCAAATCCATGTGTGTTGCTAAAGCATAAGAACAAACATACATATAAACCACAACAATGAGTGAATACATCTGATATAATAATACAAGTAAACAGGGTACTTATGATATAATTGTAGATACTAAACAAATTTTGTGCATGTCCCTCAAAGGGTACTTTGAAGCAGTAAAAAAAAGAATAGAAAAATAAAAATGATAATAATGCTAGCCATGCCGTGCTTTTATCTTCCTCTAATAAAAAAGGAAGCGGTTTGTCCTCAGTGGAAGTAGTCTCTCTCTCTCTCTCTCTCTCTCTCTCTCTCTCTCTCTCTCTCTCTCTCTCTCTCTGTCTCTCTCTCTCTCTCTCTCTCTCTCTCTCTCTCTCTCTCTGTCTCTCTCTCTCTCTCTCTCTCTCTCTCTCTCTCTCTCTCACACACACACACACACACACACACACACACACACACACACACATATACACACTCACTCACTCACTCACTCACTCACTCACTCACTCACTCACTCACACACACACACACACACACACACACTCTCTCTCTCTCTCTTTCTCTCTGTCTTTCACACACACACTCTCTCTTACACACTGTCTCTTTTTCACACACACACACACACACACACACACACACACACACACACACACACTCTCTGTACAGTGGGCTATGTAATTTCTTGGCTCCTTATCAGCGGTGACCTCCAGCCCCGAGACTCCAAAGGGCATCAGTCAGTAAATATACCTTTTAAAATATTACCTTTCACACCAGTGTGCCTGACGTGCACGTGAAACTAGCTGAACATGAATCACCATTCAGGTTTCATTGTAATGAAAGCCAGTTGTCTCTATGCCAGCTAATAAAAGAACTACTAATAGGTTGTGTTTCTGTGTGTCTTTATGTTACAGAGAGGAGAAGCTGGCATGAATCGAAGGTAAATCCCTTCATCCAGGTGTGGAATGGAACTAAGTACATATACTCAAGTACTGTACTTAAGTATAAATGTTGAGGTACTTTACTTGAGTCTTTTCTTTCCATGCCACTTTCTACTTCTACTTCACATTTCAGAGAGAAATATTGGACTTTTTACTTCTCTACATTCATCTGACAGCTTTAGTTACTTTACACATTAAGATCTTTGCCCACAAAACCCATGCAGTTATGAAATCTGATGTTTTATTATAAATTAAACCAGCCAACAATATAACAGCCTACAAGATTATTAGACCATTAAACACACACCTGTTTGGATCCTTCACACTTTTTAAGATGGGAGGACTATTCTGCATTGAGTACTTTACTTTTAATACTTTTTCCTGATGGTACTTACATAGTAAGAAACATTTTTCACAGTGTGTATTAATACTTTTGCTGAAGTTAAGGATCTGAAATACTTCTTCCACCACATGCCTTAATCATCTCACAAGCATGCCTTCATGCAGTATTATTATTAGTATTATACTAATAATATAATTCACTGTTATTGTTATTATTATTGTAATTATTATACAGAACGAGCTGTTAAAGCGCGATTCAAGTTCAGGATTCCCACATTTCATTTCTTTGCTCCATGGCATGGCAGTGTGAATGATAAAATGGAAAAAGCTCATTTCATTCATCACAGTGCTGCTGGACAGACAGCTGGATCTTGTTTTGATTGTTTTTTTGTTTTTTTTAAAGCCGTCACATGTGAAACTGCATGCTATGCAATAATTCATATTCTTCCGTGTTCCACTACCGGTGGATCAACATGGCGGTACATGTTGTTATTTAACCCGAGATTTGATATTTTTCCCCTTTATATTTGTAACCATTCTTCTTCTCTTCACAAGAACACAAAGAGTGTTAACGAAGTCATAATGCGTAAAACCAAGGAGCCACACGTTCCTTTGCGTAAAATCAGGAAAAGCGCGCCATTCGGTAATCCTCCAACTTGTCCATTTAACCGAATTACGCTCACGCTGCAGTGTACCAGCGGCTGATAACGTACCTTTGGCTT
This sequence comes from Percina caprodes, assembly GCA_013375575.1. Lineage (NCBI taxonomy): Eukaryota > Metazoa > Chordata > Actinopteri > Perciformes > Percidae > Percina > Percina caprodes. The sequence goes on from JABXJD010000041.1 coordinate 1,798,872, forward strand.
GTTGAATCCCACTTGTTGGGACGAGAGCTCGGCCATGGTGTCAGTGAGTGTGCCGGTGTACAGAGCGCTCAGGACTGGGGAGCAGAAGCCAATCGCAGCTCGTCTGGCTGTTATATGCATGGTTCCGGGACACGCCTTCGTTTCGGCAAAAAAAGCACCCACTGGTGATATAACTAGGCGTATACCAGAAGCTGGGAGGGTGTGTTGTGCTGTACAGAGCTGCAGGTTCAGTATGCATTAACACATGGAGACTGCAGGAGGTAGAAGGATTAAGGGCCCGGTATGGGAGCAGCTTTGCACCCATGTGATGAGAGCTTTACCGGGCTAATTCATTATGTCAAACCGGTGAGCACCAAGCAAATGTCTGTGTTTGCGTAAAGTAGGATACTCTGCATGTATAAAAACATCTGTGATTGTATAGTCTATCATGACCATGGGGAATATGTTGAAATAGTCTACCCCTATATCAAGTAGAAAGCATTTACAGTAAACACACAGGCCAAAGATAAAAACAGACATTTGGACCCAGAATGGAAATTTCAAAGGAGAAAATACTGGCTTTAGTATTGTTGTCAGAGAAGATAGTATTTCAACTTAGCATGTCTCCATAATAACTGATTTTTTTTATTAAATACAGTAAATACAGTGGCTTGAGAAAGTTTACACACCCATGCTAAAGTTTATTAAAAAGACAACACCTCAATGCCTCAGATGTAGAATTAGATTTGTTGTTGGTCATTGGTGCTTTTTTATATACAGTGTAAATGGACTGTATTTATATAACTCTTGTCTGGTCTCAACGACTACTTTCACATATTACACAAACCATTCACCATTCACACACATTCATACACACATTCAACCACTCTACCACTTAGCCACATCCGCCCGACTGCATCCTGTATGCATACAACTATTCTCTTTACGTAAAAGTCCTGTCTCTTCTTCTCTTCTATGTTTCCAGCTGTGTTGTCCTTATTGTTAGCTGTATTTTCATTTCAAGTACATTGCAAGCAATGAAAAAAATGTTGCCAATAAAGCTGCTACTCTGCTGAATACTTTTACTTCTGATGATTTTAATGTATTTGGATGTTAATACTTTTGTACCCGTAACAGCCAGCGATAGATGGAATAATAATGTTTTAAGATTTTAAATGTTTTACACTTTCCATCTGTGCTCACTACCATCAAATGTGCAAGCCCAGATTGTGTCAAAAGAAAGGATTTACACTAATACTTCTACACATTTGGCTCTATTTAAAGTCATTATTGTTGATTTTACTTCTACACATACTGCATTTGGATGTGCAGGACGCCAAACAATGACGGAGAAAAGCCGACATCAACAAAACACAAAGCTGAAATTGATATTTTTACATGACTACTCCAGAGTCCACAAACAGCTGGCAGCAGTTAAAATGTCTGCTTTGGTCTGCTTTGGTCTGCTTTGGTCTGCTTTGGTCTGCCAATTTAAGATTCAAACCAGAAGTGTCCTCTGCTAAAACTGACTCCATCAGCACTGTTGCCTTGCTTGCGTTTTTGCTGACAAATCAAACCTTTAATTATTTCACCGCTTTGTAACACAGAGAAACAGCTGCAGTGGTTCCTCTCTGATCTCTGTAGATTTTAAGGGACTTTTGAGCTCCGAGTGAACTAAAACATTATAAAAGTCCATTTAAAGCTCTTGTCAATGGTCCTTTATTGTCCTTAATCTTTATAACACAGCCAATGTTCCCGGGTCTGGTGGACCAGCCACATTATTAGGCTTTTAAATCAATACAGCCATAAATAATTTATGTAAAAATACTTAACAGATGTTTGCTTTAGCTCAGTTACCAATGATATACACATCATTTATGGTTCATATTTGCCATTTACCCCTCACATTTGTGATCATATGATCAATTTCATTGTTTGTGAGAAAACATCATCATCATTATTGGTGCTTATTTCTTAATTATTATTTCTTCAGAACAGGTGAAAGTGCTTGAAATGGAACAATTGTGTAACTCTGTGTGGGATTGGCATGTGCAGAAAGACATAACAACTACAATTATTACACTTGTAGACTCGAACACCTCATGTGTAATAGTCATGTGTGTGTGTGGGGGTACCGTATGCAGTCATTGCAAATAAGTTATTTTTATGTTCTTCACAGAAAATGAGCCAAGGCCAATGAATTTGAGTTAGAAGAAATAATAAATAGCATCATTTTTCTTTTAGTAAAACGGGTCCCACAGACCTGATTAGGGTTAAAGAATGAGTCACAAAAAAATAAAAGATCTTGTGTCTCTTTTCAAGAGATAACAAGTCACATGACTACAATGGTTTTGAGCTTCCTGCTGCCGACTAAATGCACTGGGCGGGACGTTATCTGAAAGTTCAAACGTCATTTTGAGACCAGATGTCCTGGTTACTTAGAGTAATCTACTACTTTCCATAGAAGAAACCAGGTTTCTAGCCACTGAATCATCTTTTGGTGTATTTTCCAGTTAGCACCACCTTGTGGTTGTAACTCACAGTCAGCCTGCAAAGTTGTGTCAACAGTAATTTGTGTCGTGACTTCTGATAAATCCACTGTGGTATTGGAGAAAAATAACATGTGTCATTTCCCTTGCTTATCGTCTCTTTTGGCCTTTGCACAACAAGTCCTGTTTATTAGTGTTGAAACAGTCCAGCTAGTAGGTTTTTCTTCTTATAGCATTAATAAAGATAAGAGAGATTGCACAAGGAAAAACCCTTAACATAAATCTGTTTCTTATCTGAGAACTTTGTTTTCCCTTGTGCTTGCAGTTTTCTTAAAGGGATAAAAAAACAATGTATAGTATTACTTTGGTATTAGTAGTATAGCAGCATAGTAGTGTAGTGGTATTAGTAGTAGTGTCTTGGTCACAATAGCTCAGATCTTCCCAGCATTTACAAATGTCTTTTTCAGATATTGTGAAACCAAATATTGAGGAAATAAGAAAAACAAAAGAAACATAATATGCAAATAACTGAAACATAATATGCAAATAACTGAAACATATTTGCATACAAATGCCTTCAGTCTTAAGCCCCACCTGCTTTTAGCAGAAAAGAGTGTGGTTTACCTTTTTACTGAATAATTTGGAAATTATTATAGGCCTCTAATTCTGAATTAATGCATGTCATAATAATAATCCTCGGTTACAGGTGTTACTTATGTATTCAGGTATTTAGGTCAGTGGCTGGGCTAACCATGGATGTATTAAGAGAACATATATAACAATGGTGTTGATAGGATCGGATGTATCATAAGAAGGGGGGTAGCTGCTCTAGTAGGTGGTAGTGGTGGCAGTGCCAGTTCACCTCCTGGGCACTGCCAGGTGCTCTTCAGCAAGGCATTTAACCCCCATTAATGGCTCATGGCACTGGTCCAGCACTGGCAGCCCCCCCACTCTGACATCTCTCCATTTAGTGCATGTATAGGACCTGAGCATGTGTGTGTAGTTGAGGCCTGTGTGTAGTGTGTAACAACAACAGAGTGTAAATTGTAATTTCCCAATAGGGGATCAATAGAGAGTATAAATTATAATTATAAATGAGTACCTAGAATTTGGGAAAACAACAAAACGCATTCCCAATGCTTGCCCCGCTGCAATTGTATTGGCTGTTTGGTGGTGATGAGTTCATGGGCTGTTTCATGTTAAATGAAGAGTATCTTACTCTTTAACAGAAATCTCTGTAGGCATCCTTTCATATTGTTATCAGAAACGTAGAATAATAATCTGATCATGTCAGTGGCAATAAAACCCGGCACTTTCCGTTTTACAGTAACCTGAAAAATAGTAAAATATGGCTTTAACAAGCTGATTCCTCAGGAAAGCTCCGCCCACCTACAGAACATGCATTCATGCACAGACAGTTAAAGACATGGACCCATTCCCGATAATGTTCAAAGAATATATCTCAGTTTTCAAATCTATTCCTAATGGCATATTAGAATTAATAAAAAGTTATAAAAAAACAAACTAAATGAAGTTCCTCGTATTCATTTTACTTTATTTAAACAGTATGGATATTATGAGCAGAAATTGTACTAATAAGCACTTTAGAAAATGCTTTCTGAATTTAAAGAAAATGAAAGCTGCGAGCAGCGTTGGACGGGCCCCCGCTAATCTGCGTGCGTCGGGGTTACTGGCGGACGGCGCTCCCTGCGACCGTGCATTTGTGGATAATTAATAATAGGCTAGGAGAAGTAAGAAAACTAATAATAAATTGTTTTTAAGATTAAAGAGAGGCGACTTGCCCTTCAGAGGGTGACGGCCTCAGGACGTCATTGTTGTGTGCCGTGATGTAGGCCTACCGTTTCATCATAAACAAGAAGTCAGCTTTCATGTATGTATGTGGATCAGCTGGCTCTCTGGTGCAGTCAGAACAACCTTGAGCTTAACACGCTCAAAACTGTGGAGATGATCGTGGACTTCAGGAAGAGACCCCCCACTCTTCCCCCCATCACCATACTCAACAGACTTGTGTCTGCTGTGGAATCTTTCAGGTTTCTGGGATCCACTATATCCCAGGACCTGAAGTGGGAGCCCAACATCATCAAATAGGCCCAGCAGAGGCTGGATGCGCCAGCTCAGGAAGCTCAACCTGCTTAAGGAGCTGCTGGTCCACTTCTACACAGCCATCATCCAGTCTGTCCTCTGCACGTCCATCACTGTCTCAGACCATCGTCCAGTCTGTCCTCTGCACGTCCATCACTGTCTGGTTTGGATCTGCCACCATAAAGGACCGGAGCAGACTACAACGGACAGTTAGGACAGCCGAAAAGATCATCGGTGCCAACCTGCCCTCCGTCCATGACTTATCCTCCTCCAGAGTCAGGAAACAGACAGGAACCATCACTGCAGACCCATCTCACCCCGGACACAACCTGTTCCAGCTTCTCCCCTCTGGGGGGCGCTACAGATTACTGTTAACCAAAACCAACAGACTCAGGAACAGTTTCTACCCACAAGCCATCTCTCTGATGAACAGCTGACTTCCTACCCACAGTGTCAGGTTCACTTCTGGTCAATAACCCAGTAACACTGTCTCTACAGCACCTGGTTACTGGTTCCACTATTATTTCACTTATTTATTATTATTCATCATTCCCATATCTCACTTATTATTTATTATTTACTCATAATTCCCATTCTCATATCTCACTTATTATTTGTTATTTATTCATCATTCTCATTTCCTATTTCAGAATTGTTCATAATGTTCATACTGTTCATATTGTAATATAATAACATAATACTATTTATCCCAGTACCCTTTGCACTATGTTCCACATTTAAATAATTTTATTGAACTCTTCATTGCACTCATGCCTCTATATTGTTTCTGTTTATAGTGTGTATATATTAGTGTGTATATATTGTTTGTCTGTTGTGAGCAATTATGCTCCAAAGGAAAATTCCTTGTATGTGTCCTCATACCTGGTCAATAAAGCTGAATCTGATTCTGATTTCCTGTTGACGCCGCAGTAGGCTACGGGCTGAGTGGATGGAGCTACAACAGCAGTTGGAAGTCATCGAACTTCGCCAGCGTTCTGGGATCGAGCGCCTGTCTGCATCGGATGACGATGTGCGCTTTTATACCAGGTTTGCGTCCTACAGGAGTTTCATGGCATTTTGGAGATTAATTGAACCTGCTGTGATCCACAAGATGGTGCGCATAACCAGCGCCAAGACCGCCTCTGCCAGCATGAGCGCAGTCCATCACCCAGCATCGGTAGGTCCATCACCCTACATCGGTAGGTCCATCATCGGTAGGTCCATCACCCTACATCGGTAGGTCCATCACCCTACATCGGTAGGTCCATCACCCTACATCGGTAGGTCCATCACCCTACATCGGTAGGTCCATCACCCTACATCGGTAGGTCCATCACCCTACATCGGTAGGTAGGTCCATCACCCTACATCGGTAGGTCCATCACCCTACATCGGTAGGTCCATCACCCTACATCGGTAAGTCCATCACCCTACATCGGTAGGTCCATCACCCTACATCGGGAGGTCCATCACCCTACATCGGTAAGTCCATCACCCTACATCGGTAGGTCCATCACCCTACATCGGTAAGTCCATCACCCTACATCGGTAAGTCCATCACCCTACATTGGTAGGTCCATCACCCTACATCGGTAAGTCCATCACCCTACATTGGTAGGTCCATCACCCTACATTGGTAGGTAACAAATGTATCATGACGTGCATAGGGTTGTAGGCCTAACTAGGACTCTAAAATCAGATACAAACCATTTTATTTTGTTATTGCCCCTGTTGGTTTTTTGAGTTAACTACATCTAACTAAAAAGTAAAAGCCAACCAGTTGATGTTGATATCATTTTCTGATTTATACTTTGTAATAACAATGTCAAGGCAACTAAACAGAGGCTTTTGTTTTTATATCAACAGAAACTGAGACCCATTGATGAGTTTCTGCTGGTTCTGATCTACCTGTCAGTGGGGTTTCCTCTCAGGGACCTTGCAGAGAGGGTCAGCATTCACTACTGCAGGTCGGATCATCTCCACATGGACTCATTTCCTGTACTTGCCTTTATAACAAATATAATGTAGTTGTCAACATAACTATTTTGTGAGCACCTACTATGTCAAATTTCTCGGGTTAACAATGGATGGAGAACAGCTGGAAATCACATATGAAACATAAACATCTCAGGTGATAAGAAGCATAGCGAGGCGAAACAGTTTCTAGATCATAAATCACTCCACATTCTCTACTGGTTTCACCTTATTTGTGCAGAGGCTTTAATAAAAAAAGTACATTACATTCACTATTCATTTTCCAGAATTGAGCAACACTGATCGTTTAAAATGCTTGAGATTCATTTGAGTTAGAAGTAAAGTTGGCAGACCTTGTTACATTTCAAACAGCACAATTAATGTTTTTTTATGATCAAATGTTTTTCATTTTCATTCTTCAAATTAAGATAAATCACAATCAAACCACAGGCGAAACACTGGAACATAATATTGTGTACCACTGCCAAAACACACAGAGAGGAAACACGGGAGGGGTGGTGGTGGTGGTGGTGGGGGGGGGGGTGGAAGTCACAGAGAGTGACTTCCACAGCTTACAAAGAATACATATAGCACAATTAATGTTTAAAGCAAAAATAATCAACTACAGATAGAAACATGTTCACTCAAATAGATGAGAGTTAAAGTTTAAGGGGATTATTTCATTTCAAAACTGTAACGGTGCGTATGACCAAAGAAGTCGTTTCTTTTATGGAACAGAAAGCAATGTCAAAGCATGAAACAGTTCAAAAAGACATATCTTCCCACTCCTTTCCAGACATGTCAAAAAAATAAATAAATCTAGTGTTGTCTATGCATCTGGATATAGTTTCTATTATGTGTAATGTTATTATTTTCTGTATGACCCTTTCTGTTTTTTTATACATGGTCGAAATTAATTTCAATCAATCAAAAACTATTCGTGGAGGCTGATAAGGAATCATAGTCCTGTAAAACAGAGTTGTAATAATATAGAATATATCTTCATAGGAGAAGTTATAATTGGTAACAAATACATTAACTAACGCAATATGTCTGCGCATGACTACATGAGTGTCTTATAAACCCTTTATGATTAAATGTTCCCTGCTTATTAATGTTACAAAGGGGAACTTAAAGTACACCTTAACACAAAAATGTAAGACAGATTTTGATTGCATCTGAAATCATAATTTTGGGATTTTGAGAAAGTAAAAGACAAGCTCTACAGACATTCAAATATAACTTTTAATATTTCTCACACGATAGTTTTCACATTGAGTACCAGCAAGTTCAACTTCACTAATCTGAAACAGGTGCATACAGGAACTATTGCTACATTCATCTCATATAAACTGGAAGAATCAGAACAGCGGCCACATCAGAGGAGGCCTTGTCTGTGTGGGCCGCGGGGATGAGAGTGGGCACAAGAGATGTACATGGAGCTAACAGTCATTAGTGGTTTACACATAATATGCCATAATAATAAACAGCTGGAAGACTCATTATGGGAAATCGGTCATAGTGATTAAGTGCCACCGCCTCTGAAGCTGATGTTCATTCTAACCTGTCACAATTTAGGGTTTAGGTTATTTATCTATTCCATTAAAAAAAAAAAATAGCTGATGTGGGTTCAGACAACAGGCAATGTTACAGGCCTGTTTGTATTGCACTATTGAGGCTTAGTAAGTGGGATTGGTGTCACCATAAAGGCCATTCTGTAAAGCTGTAATTCATATAACAAAAACAACTTTAACTTAAGGTTAATTAGCCTGTTTCAGGCTTTTAACCACATCTCATTGTCTTAAAGACAGAAGTTCCATACTACTTCACTGTCCGTGGCGACAGCTCAGCTATCTCCATCTGCTGATTAAGACTGTGAGATGCTCTTCAACGCTCCAAACAAGCTGTCAAGTTAATCTTCAGTACAGTCTTCCATCAAACTACTGATTGCCACCATGTATTAGGTAATGCGTGTAACTGCGGAAGAGATACACCACTAACAGGTGCATTAGCTAAGCTGTTCAAAATTCAAAATTATGTTGATACCTTTTTATATAAAAAATATTGTATATTTCATTTTGGCAGTCATCACTTTGAACTACATTCATAATAGTCTCAAAAGGAGGATGAATATTCAGTACAACTTTGGAAACATTGCTTTCAGTGTAGAATTGAACCTTAATTAAGATGAAAGCCCCTTCAATGTGTTCAATATTAAATAAATAAACAAGACTAACATTTTGAAATAAATCATCACATGAGTCTCTGAGTGCAGGTTAGCAGGAAGATGGGAATGTCATTAGCTTTGCAGGTATTTGGTCATAAATCAAGTATTGGACAAAGTTAACGGGATCGCCCTGGTCATTGGGTGACCTGAATATGTTAACCAAATGTCATGTATGTCCATTCAATAATTTAGTCAAGTTAAGGCATTTCACTAAAAGCCAAAAACCTACTAGTGGTGCTAGTTGAAAAATCAGTGGATTCCTAAAAATAATTAGGATTTATCCACTGGGCACCACGGATGTATGCACAACATGTCGAGGCAATCCATCTAGTAGTACATAAAGTACATTAATATATTTCAGTGTGGACATAAGTGGGGAGCTGAGCAGCATTGCCATCTCTAAAGCCACACTGCTACTGAGATCATTTAATACCTTTACTATACTCATTCCTATTAAATGTTTTATCATTCTTATTTCTGTAGCATTGCACCTTCTGCACTGATACTTTTCTAATTCAAAATGTTACTTTTCCTGACATAAAAATTCCTTTGGGGAACAATGCCGTTATTAAGTAAAAACAGACTTTTTAAAAAGGGCAGATTCTGTACAGAATTAAAAAACAATAAGTAAACATCGTTAATATGAAAATAATGATGAAATAACTTTTAATGACTTTAAGTAATTTATTAAATGATTTCAGAATTCATTGGTTTACTTACTCATTTAACTCTTTACTTTTATGATCATTTATTAATGCCTTATTATTTATTAAGCACTGAACACTTTGGGGTTCCAATATAACAAACCATGTGTTGAGTGTGAGAGGCTTGTAGTGTTGTCTTGTACTGACAGACGGCCTTTCCTGCTGCTTTTTAAAGTACTTTGGCACTCTTCAGTTAATTCTTGAAGCACCAAACACCAGTATAAGCATCAACAAAATGTAGCATCAGTGTCTACAACTCCTCTTACGTCACCAGGGTAACAGAAACAACTTTAAGGCACTTAAATCAATCAAAATGATATATACTTTGACACTGTTTCAGACTAATTCATAAGGAGATCACATTATCTAGCGACGATGCTGCTGTGCAGGCACAACTTAAACCATTGCATAGTAAATGGAGGCTGTGCTGTAACAAAGCTCTCAAAGTATGGCAGGTAGTTATTAACAAAGGCATACTTATACAGTGTGCTACAACTGTTGAAAAAAAACTGCTGAAATATACAACAGTACACCATGAAGAATCTACAATCGCATACAATATTTTGTATGCATTTGAAAAGCCAAATACAATAGTTAGTTTATGCTTAGATAAAAAAAGCGAAACAAAATTACAGATGTTATTCCAGTGTTTTGACATGACATGCATTTCATACAAAATCCAAAATCAGTCTCCTTATACTCCTTGGCAATATAAATGTTCACATAATGGAAAAAAAACAAAAAACATCCTGAATGTGAAATGTCACCTAAGTCGTGTAAAAACAACAATAATAATTTAGGAAATGGATGGACATTTATAAAAACTCAGCACTTGCATCAACACACGTCTGTATTACACTGTGTGTGCTATAATAGTAGCAGTATTATTCTGATCACTGCAGACAATAAAATGTAACTGATTCATCTTGCATTAATCATCTACCAAAGATTTAGAGAATTATGCAACAATCAGATGTTTCAAGTGAAATCAGATTCTTGTGCTTGTGTGGGGGCTACAACAGGCCTTCTTGATTATAGTTTTACTAGTTTTGAGACTGCATTATGAAAAATGCAATTGGGTTTGGCAGTGAGGAATGCATATTGTTATGGTACACACCGCTGAGCAGTCAGAACTGGATGGTTACAGGATGCAACAGCGTGTTGAAACTTGATTTTTCTCTTTTCTTTCTGGATTGTTGTGCTGCTTCTTGCTCATAGTGACACTGAGTAAAAGACTACAATTAGCCATTATCAATGGTGATTTTTTTTTTTTTTTTATTAACTTGAAGGAGACATTTTAGCTTCCTAGACTTGATGTGCTTTTTATTATGTCAGTTATTTTAAAATAAGGCTCTTTTAAATGCCTTGTTAAAAATGTTGTTTGTTTTTTTAAAAAGAGAAATGCTTACATAAACACCTTTTTACATAGATACATAAATAAGATCAAATTTACAAATGATTATTTGTCGAAGAAGAAATTTCAACTGGAAGACTGACAAAGACTCAGCTAACAGCCAAAAAATGATGTGCATAGCAATACAACATTGATGTGAACACATCTTAATAAGGCATTGGCACATTCAAGTTCAATCTAAGACACAGGTGTAAAGCACTATAGTAATAAATAGATTTTATATCTTCTATTATTGCTAGTGATTTAAAAAGCAGTGTTCAACTCAACACAAAAATCTACATTTCTGACCAGGATTCATAACTTCCCTAGATTCTTTGGAATCAATAGAAATAAACACAATTTAACCTCTATTCAAAGATAAATGCATTTTTTTTTTTAAATAAAAAAAAACTTCTATGTTTGCAACTCATTGTCATCAAAGTATTGATTAAAGCAAACCTACTTCATAATCAGTCCTTGAAATCGAGGTTGACGGTTTAAAAAGACCAAAGATACTGCATTAAAAACAAAAAAACACGAATGGAAACGGTTCAATACATGTAAACACGGGTGGGGAAGAAAAAAAAAAACACAACAACACAAGAAACACACAACACAAACAGAGAAAGGCCTATCCAGCACCTGGGAGTGTGTTAGCTACTGACGGGAACACTTGGAGCAGGATGGAGAGGGTAGGGGGTGCAGGCGAGGTGTCTTCCAGTAGGGGGTGCTAACAGGCCTGATCATTCTCATCCATGCTTATGCTGCTCTTGCGACTGCTGTCCTTTGAGGTGTCTGGGGAGACGGACGAGAGCAAAGGGTCTCCCCCTCTCACCGGTGATAAGGTGTCTTCCATGAGGATGTCGTTGAGTTTGGAGCCTGGCTTCCCGTGAATGCTGTAGTGACCCTCTGGCTCCAGGGTGCCGAGCGGTTCTGGAGTGCAGGACGTGTGGTGTTGGTGATGGGGGTGGAGCGTGTACAGGTCCTGGCGACAGTCCTCCAGAGCGGTCTCCTGCTTAATGGACCGGGCCGCGAGTTCAGCAGAGCAGAGTGCTGAAGACGTGATGACCAGACCGTGAGCCCGAGCCTGCATCTCTAGCTCCTGCAAACCCAGAGAGACACACACAGATGAGTCGGCCATAACATCCATCGCAATCAACGGCTTCTATTCTTGTGTGAGGGTGACCCGAGTCTCAGATCCCTGTGCTGGTTCACTTGCTCTACGCTTGGTCAAGAATAAAGGTACAACATACCAGTGGTGGAATATAACTGAATACATCCACTAATTAATTAATTATTTATTATGTTTGAGATACTTAACTTGAGTATTTCCATTTTATGCTACTTCATTCTTCTACTCTACTATATTTTGGAAGCCAATATTGTATTTTTTTACTCCACTACATTTAGGGATGCACAATTAATCGAATTTTAATCACAATCCCGATTTTGACTTCCCACGATCAAATTTGCGTGATCGAGCGTTTTTTTTTTTTTTTAACCTGTTTAGACCTTCGGTCCCGTTGCCGGGACCTTTTGAGAAAATGTTTTCGTCACTCATAAATTGCAAGCATTAAATCTTCATAAACACGCTCATGCAGGACATTGTTAGAAAGCTTAAAGTCTTATGATTCCATTAAGCCACACAAAGCATAAAATGACTTACAGCGGTTCTAATCATGTTATGAAGTAAAGAAACACGCTGTTAGTGTCTAAAGTCGAGCGAGTATCCCTACCTGTTTCCTCGTGTCTTTATTCACAGCGGTGAAAGATCGCCATAAACTTTCTTTTCCTACATCGCCAACAGTTCAAAGAATAATTACATCCAATCCTTTTAATCCAAAACGAGCTGGTCCCCTCACAATCTTGTAGAGTCTGGTTGTGTTTCCTCGTAAACAAATCTGAATCCATCATTTCTGGATTTTGATCGCTACTGCCGTCTGCCGCCACATTGTATCTTTGCCCACAGACGAATTCTCTGAAGGAATTGAGTGACAGGTCGTTTCACCCAATCAGTCTACTGGAACCTGAGTTAGCCCTTATGGAAGCCAATCAGGTCGCAGGATTTACAGAGGGCCCACGTGGGAAAGATTGACAGCTATTCCTTCCATTAAAAACTAAATGTTATGAAACCGGCCTCCCTGTGTAGCCGATAAGAAGACGAGTCGATTGATACCTAACTTGACCAGAATTTTAACCCTGTGATGGCTCCAGCTGTGTCAAAGCAAAAATAATATAAGAATATTTCACCATTTCATCAATTTATAATGACTTATTTCTATAAATGTATGCATGTAGTTATTTCAGCTATGTGTGTGAGTGATGTGGATGTGTTTTTTATTTGAGAAGTTTTGTATTTTGCACTTTTTGGGTTTTTTTCTGAGAGGAAATGAGAAAAACGCACAGACATTTCTGTAGAAATAAATTCATTTTTTTCTGAGTCATTTTCTTCTGGATTGTTTCTGTATTAAGTTGAGACATGTGGCTAGGGTACTATTTTTGTATCTAGCCCGTGTAATATGCTTACAGTAGTGTTTTTTAATCATTTTATAGATGATTTACTTGGACGGACATAATTCTCTATTCTAACCTCTTTCGCTCTGTGTCAGTAAGGCCTAGTGTCACACTGACACTGGGAACAAAAACTTGAGAGTGTTAGCTTCCCAATGACCTCAGGACCATCCCAGAGGGCCAAAGGATGGGGGAACTTTTGGAGGATTTTTTCTGGGGTAAAAATGTTGGCGATCATGGTCATTTCATCTACCGCTCCGTCAACCACGGTTGGTAGAGTAACAGCGTGTGAGACGGAGCCTGCTGGACCTAGGCCAGAGATGTGACCCATGGCCAGAATATCATAGTTCATCAAAATGCAGCGCAGTGACGATACAGACATTTCATACACACAATGTGTGTATCCGCCATTCAACCCGTGCTGGACCCGTTCATAATAATCAGCCGTCTCTCTGTGAGTAGCACCCCCTCTCCCTAGCTCTTTTAATCAGTTATTGTTGAAAACAAGTGAAGGAGCTTTCTCAGAGATACATTTAAAAAATATATATATATTTCAGATAGCTAATTTTCATTTACGTGTGTTGCAGCTGTATGTCTATACAACATACAACTTCAACATAAGAACATTGTAACATAATATGGATGTGAAAACAGTTATAAACAGCCTATGTGACAATAAAAATGTTTTGGTTAAAATCAACAAATAATCATGAGAATAATCGTGATCACAATATTGATCAAAATAATCGTGATTATCATTTTGGCCATAATCGTGCAGCCCAGATTTAGTTACTTTGCAGATTTAGGTTCAAAAATATAAATCAACAAATAAATTATGATTATTATTATGATTAAATTATGTATTATAGATTACGATACCCAGCAGTAATAAAATAGTTGAAATGAGTTTCACCTTTACCAGCTGACACATTAATGCATCAGTACATGAAAGTATATTCCAGAGATAGATAGATAGATAGATAGATAGATAGATAGATAGATAGATAGATAGATAGATAGATAGATAGATAGATAGATAGATAGATAGATAGATAGATAGATAGATAGATAGATAAGCCATTCTGCCTAATTGGTACTTTTGGTACTATAAGTATATTGGTAAGCATATTTTAATTCTAATAATTATGTACATTTACTTTTATTTATTTTTTTGATGTGGGACTTTTACTTGTGTATTTTTACACTGTGGTATTACTATTACTACTAATACTTAAGTAAACAATCTGAGTAATTCTTCCACTAAGGCACTATACCAATCCAAATAGGTTAGCGGAGGAGTTAATATAGGCTGAAATATGTGCCAACAGAAACCACATTTGATTTGAATTTGATGGAATCATTGCATTGAAAAACTGAATCTGAATAGTATAGTTGAAATTTATTGGATTTCAGTTCCAAACAAATAAATTCAATTTCAAAATATATATATTCAGATTCAGTTTTTCAATGCAATGATTCAAGTTTAGCAATACAAATTGCTGGTGACTTCTTTTTGTTTTAAAATCCCACCTGACTAAACTGTTTACCTTCACTTTTCCCACTTGAAGAAAGGCTTTTGTGTTTGCCTGTTAGTACTGCTCTAAATAATCGCAGCGACACAAACACACAATGTGATCAGTCAACCAACGCCCCTGAGCCGAATCCCAGAGATCCTGACGCCTGTTGTCTTGTGATCAATTAGTTACAAGATGATGGGTCTAAAATAAACCCCCCCCTCCTCTTTGTGGCCTTTGCTGTGCTCGTTTTCCCTGAAGCTCGACTTATTTTATAAAAGCGTAGTAATTTCTTCCAACGTTAGCGGAAGCCCTCTGCGTTACTGACCATCCCGTCTCTCACAAGACACAAACTGTAGTTTTCCTTTTCATTGTTATTATCAGTGTTTGATAAATTACCAATTCAACGAAGCAATTCAACAATACTGTGACTCTACCTTCTAATCACTACACGTCGTGAGACTTAGTTTACCTGTATCCTCAACATCAGGTGTCGATTGGCGTGCTCAAGCTTCTTCTGGCGAGTCTCCAGGTCCTTGGCCCTCTGCTGTTCCCGCTGTAGTTTCCTGATGTAGTCCACTGATGCCTTCAGGATGGTACCTTTGTTCCAGCGCATGTCCCTGAAAATCAAAGTAGATGCCATTATTTGTACAGGTGTACTATTGTTTTGATATCAGACAAGCACCAACTCTCTAAAGATTTTAGGTTTTTATGTGCTGTATTTAAAAGCGCTTTTCTAGTTTTAACGACTACTCAAAGCACTTTTACATCATACAGGAACCATTCACCATCACACACACATTCATACACTGTGGCCGAGGCTGCCGTACAAGGTGCCACCTGCTCATCAGGTACACACTCACACACATTCACACTCCGATGCGCAGAATCGGGGGCATCAGTGTCTTGCCAGGGCCAGGGATTGAACCACCAACCTTCCGATTGGCAGGCAACCTCTCTGGTCACAGCCGCCCAGACTTTATCAGACTACTCACTACCATTTTAGATCTGATCAGTTGGGAAAATGAGACAGAAGAGAATACTGAGGAGGAGGGGGTCACACGGGTGACCAGCAGTTAAGTCTGAGTTATCTGCAAAACTGAATGCTGCATTGTAAATGTAGCCAGGGGAGGTCACTGAGATCACAAGCAGTCGTAAGGATGACCCCGAGCTGCCTGATGAAGTTTTACTAGAACTAAACGGGACAAATCTGAAGCCTCGAAGGCACATACAGATGTTTTTGTTTATGATTGTATTCATATATTCAAATTTAAAGTAATGAATGAATACAAGTATTAAAGATTTCTAAAGCTAACAAGCACATGTACTATTCATAATGTGTTTTCTATAATAAGAGCTATGTTAAGCCTGATCTGTTTATGAAAGGCAGTCTCAGAGTTTGTGTGTACTTAGGTATGAGTGAGTGGAGCACCTCACACGTATGCTGGGATCTTTCCAGAGCCCCAGGCAAGGTCAAAGGTCAAAGAAAATGAAGCGTGAGCGTTAAGTGGTGCTCTTAACCCCATAATCTTACCAATCAAATGATAATTAATTTAGTGTGCAATTTAATAGTATGTACCAGTTGATTCCTTTTTAATTATTTTGACATTGATTCAACATCTTTTTAAAAGATGTAAAGCAGATCTATGTAGCCAAATAGTTCCAGTGATTTAAGTAAAATAATATACTCTCATGCAAAACGTAGGAGATGGAAGATAATATCTCATTTGAGGGTTAACAGTGTGTAACTTCCAGTGTTTTTGTTACAAAACTCCCTCTTTGTGTTTCCACAGTGTTTTCTTTATTAGCTGCGACGGAGGCAACACAAAGAGGGAATTCTGTACTAAGAGCACTGCAACTTTGGAAGATACTTATTGACTATACTAATGGACTTGATTTGCTTTCAGCTAAACTTTAGAATACATATTTTCATAGAACAGGGTCTGTGTGTAACATTAAAATCCCATTAGGAAGGGATCCCTTTGTGGAGGACTGATTCCAGCGACTAGTAGTGAGTAGAATAAGTAACTTACGGGTCATTGGATTTAGGAATCAAAGTGCCCAATTCCTTAATTCGATCATTGATGTTAAACCGTCGTCTTCTCTCAACTACAGAATAAAAAGAGAAGAGAAAGAAATCCATGATTAGCTGACGAAACACAATCTGAAAATGTTTTCATAAAAAAAAATGATGATGAAGATGACACTATGCCAACCATAACCACATCTAAGTTCTGAGTTACGTACAGTATAAATATATTTGAGAGCAATACAAGTAAAATTAAAACTCACTCAAATTATGGTTATCCTTCTTCTGCCTTTCCTTTGCCATTGCTCTTACCTCTGCTTTTGAGAAAACAAACTTTTGATTAATGAATATAATCTACAGTGCTGTGCAGGTATCAGAAATCTGCTTGAAGCTAATTAACCATACGTACCCACAGGGAACCCTTCAGGCCTTTGATAAGTGTCAAATTTGCCGCAGGAACCAGACTTATCCATCATATGCATGATGGCTGGGGATTGTGAAACTGTAATAAATAATCAATATCCACATGGGCAGAATGGATACATTGAAAAAATTGTCAGTCATGCACAGCCAACATCTCCACACAGAGGATTACAGTACTATTTATAAAACGCTACATTATGGGCAGCACAAAGAGAGGAGAGCTCCATATAATATGTATTGTTAGAGCCTTGATATTTGAATGGATATGGTCAGGTTATTTTCACAGGTCACTCACTAATCTGTAAATATTTGATATATTTTAATAACAGAAACCATGTGTTTGAGTCTCTTGCTGTGACAGACTGCTGCTTACCAGAGTATTCCCTTTTGATGTTGGCAGGGCAGGAGTTGCTGATGGGTAGACCTTGCTGGGATATACTCTGATTACCATACATGTCCATGAGGTTAGCATTCAAGGGGATCTGAGGGGACACAGCAAAGACATTAAGCAAGGATCATCCCCCCGGCCCTGTATATGAGCATGATACGTAGGGTGGTGACGTGATACATGGCTATTATAAAGTAAGAAAGGTTAGACAAAATGTTACAATACGCAAGTTAAAGTGCTTTCATGCTAAGAGTTGGATAAGAAGATCGATACTACTACTAAGGCTATAGCCAGTACTGTAGCTGCTTAGCTTGTCAACCAGACAGGAAACATGGAAATAATCCTTATATCAGTATTGTTAAAGGTCACTTATTAACACGTGATACCACATTTTTTTTTAATCCATACAAAAAAAGTGTGACTAAATGATTTCCTCGAGTTGCCACTGGTTGCCTGGCAACCTCACAGTGACGAGAAGACTCAAGGACGTATCTCCAAAATGTGTGACTAGTTCTGTATATGTGGACAGCACAGCTAGCGTTAACATTCAAAAAACTGTAACTACATAGCTTTACTGGGAAAAGCCCAAGATTTTAGAAGAATTTATTTGGATGTTTTAACCCCAAAACAAGAGTGACACACACACACACACACACACACACACACACACACACACACACACACACACACACACACACACACACACACACACACACACACACACACACACACACACACACACACACACACACACACACACACACACACACACCGTGTTAGCCATCTGCAGTCCTGGGTCCATTAGGTTGAGGATATCATCACTGTAACTGGACTCCAGACTAATAATGTCATCAATGACATCATCCATCTAAAACAAGATGACATAAAAGCCAGAGGACACACAGATTAGTATGATTTAATGAGTAAAAGATCAGAACAAGGCATATTTTGTGAGTTATTGTGACAAACACAAGTCACAAGCAGTCACCTCTTTCTCGCAGTTAGTGTTGAGGGTCAGTAAGGCCATAGGGCTGTTGGGGGCGCTGTTGCCCGGCCCTGGCGGCATGCCCCCGTGGTCAGAGGACTGGTTGTGGCAGGGAAAGCTCAACACCTGAGAGCCAAGCTTTCCCAGGTACTGCTTCACCTGCTGCTGCTGAGAGCGCTGGATGTGGTACTTGGTTGGGTTCTCCAGATGAGTCTGGACCTATTGGTGGGAGGAGAGAAAGGGAAAAGGGCAAGCAAGCAGAGTAGGAAAAATGAAAAATGCTTGTTTAGAAATTAATCATACGTTCAAATAATCCCCCTTTAAACTGCAACCACATTATTCTTGTAGTCAAAATTCACATTCGGCAATCTAATAAATCTAGCATCTAATAAAGGACAACTGTATTAGATCAAAAAGGCTATCAAAATATGTTAAGATATATAAAGATTAAAGAGACTCTAAATATACCTCAAAGCCTGTCCCTAGTATTGCACAGTACTAGAGTATTAAAATAAACTTGGCATGGAGTTCAAATCCTGTGATGCGTTATGCATTATGCATTTTTCTTTTGAGACACGGTCAATTGTTATCTCAAAGAGTCCCAGTAAAATATTTCTACATATTTTTCTTTAACTACTCTTCTGTACATCCTGCTTTTCTATTTTCTAGAATGATTCAGAAAAGCTACTGCATACACTTCAGAGACACTGTTCTTCAGGCTGTAACACATATTAAATCAAGCAGAGCAGCTGCATTCCAGCTCACATTTAGAGACTATATTTAAACCTTCTATTGGCTATTGCCTGCATTGTTTTTGACTGATTTTGTTATTTATGGAATAACGACACAATACATAGTTAATCACTAAATGTGGAAACGTACATAATACACATATAAACATGCATCAGCACCGGATTTGCTGTTAACAACACAACAGTATTGGCTTTAAGAGAGAATTTAGTCTCATACTGTCATGTTATTTTCCATGCATAATTTAAAAAAACACCCCTTATCCAAATATAACTTTAATTTTAAACATACCTCATAAGGTTGGTATCCAAGTAGCTCAAGCATCATTTACAGTAAACTGATACGTCTAATTTAAAAAGTTAACTTCTATATAACCTCAGAAGTGCTGTAGCTGCTTCCCCTTGCTTTCACCAAAAGACTAAGCCTGCTAAGCACACACACATCCAGCTCATCTTTTTAAAGACAAGAACTCAAGTAATTAGCTATGCATATCAGGGTAGTACAAAAAGCTTTTTCAAATGTGTGTTGTTTTATGTAAAATCGGAAATTTTTATCACTTTATGTCAGGATGTGCTGCTAACAGTTAGTGGCTTTGTTTTGCAAGACCACCTCTTTTACTGAAACGAGCCTGGGGCTTGTGCTTTGCCGCATCCACTTTGTTAACCCTGTGGATGCTAGGCTTGATTTCCCAGTTCAACACAGAATAAAGTCTGTTACATCCTTGTATTTGTTATTTATTTATTAGTATGCCTGTGGCTTGCTGCTCCTCGTGTCTCTAATTAAATGACATTCTTAATTGGCAACAACAGGAATTAACAAGAAATATCCTCGCTACTTTGTTTTATAAATTCATGTATTTGTTTGGCCTAAGCTCAGGGGATTTGGGTTCATTAACAGAGATCAGGAAGTCACAGGCTCCAGACAAATTCAAAGCTACCTTGGACATTTCCTTTGCTTCTGCGAAAGAAAATCCTGTAGCCTGCACGCTGCACTCGACAGTTGAGATGATTATGGTAACACAGAGCATTAGAAATAGAATTTGTATGGCTGAGCATGGAATTGTGGGTCTCTGAGTGTCTAGATCTACTCTATCTGTAAAGTGTCCTAAGACAACTCCTGTTAAGATTTAATACTACAAATAAAACTGAAGTGAAATTGAAATGAATATCCGTGGTAACTGGCAGCTAATAAAACATAGCAATGATTAAAATAACATAAAGTCCACATGCACATTTGTAATCATGCATCTGTGTATCCTTTAGAGCAGAGCTATCCAACAGGGGGTCCTCAGAGGACCAAATTATGTTCAAATATATATTTTTAAGATTTCTTTTTTCAAAAATTAAGATATGTGTGAAACATTGTACATTAATATGAATTCAACATATTAAAATCAAAGTTAAATTGGCCCATTTGTTTAACAAATTTGGCGGGTGGATGAAAAAAATCCAACAGCCAAGCATAAATCCAACAGCCAAGCATATTTTTTACCAGACAAAATATTAAAAAAATATTGTAGCATGCACCAGACAACTTTCTGGTTGGAGTTGCATGTCCTACTGGTTTATCCATAAAACTGCAAAATTCCAACATGCAGACAGCAGAGGAACAGAAGAAAGTAGCTGCAGCTTCACCAAAATAGTAGAGTAGACTGAAAACAGAACTATTTTGGTACAAACAGTTACCTGCCATGTGGCAGATAGCTCTTTGAGATTTACTCTCCAAATGAAAAATGTACCTTCATTTTGGCGAGTGTTAATTCGGACCCTGCTTCTAAAGTAGTAGTAGTATACATAAATATTAAAAGCAGCCAGTTTACTTCACGTTATGTGACTTGACTGTCTTGCTGTAACCAAACAATAACTAAAGAAGAATAGACCAACTAAAGAATTACATTTTTCCACTTTTCACCAGAACAGAGACTCTTTCTCCATACTCAGAGACAGCATCATTGTTCGGCAGGGGGATACTCATGTGAGAAGTACATTAACATCATGTATCACCAGGTGTGACGTCATTACAGGGTTGTAAAGGTGACACCACTGAGAGGGACATACATACAGCTCAATTACTCATTGAAAAGAACCATGACAGGCTTTGGGCTAAAGTGCAAAAACAATGAGACTCTTCAATCTGGCTCACTACAATCCTTTAGTCTTATCTTTGTTTGGTGTCAGATCATCACCAATAAATCAGCTACTCTGCTAATCCACAGTCACCACCAGTACACAGGAATTACTTGCTCTACACATTACGGAACACAGTGGTGGTGATCCTGAAAATAGACTGATGACGCATGTTATGGGCCGCCGAATATTTAGAAACTTAATCCACATTAATAATACTTGGGCAATCCAATTTTTTGCACTTATGTGTAAAGAATGGCTTAACTAACCCTGAAGGTTAGTTCATTTTACTATATTTATATATATTATCAACTTAACTGCCACAAAGGTTGGCACAACAACCTGAGTCTATTAAATCTCTTAACGTATTTTTCTGATCTTTCTTCACAATTTAATTTAGATTTCTCTCCTACTGTACATGTGTGTGTTTTAGAAATTTTTCAATTAATCCGTCATTTGTCTTTTGGATTAATCATTTGGTCCATAAAATGTCAGAAAATAGTAAAAGTTGACACATTCAAAGTGCTTGCTTGGTCCAACCCACAGTACAAACCCTATAGATATTAAGTTTGATATCAAAGAAAATAAAGAAAAGCAGCAAATATTTATTTAATTATTGAAACAAAAGCACAGCCATGAACACACAATGCTATTTTTCCTTCAGTCAAAGTGGCATGTTTTAATTTGCAGTCAGTCAGCTGCTGTTGTAATATTTAAAATTCACATTTAGCTCACGCACATAAGAAAATAGTTCTCAGTTGGTTCTCGCCATCGTTCCAACACCTGAGGCGTTTTAAATGACCTCAAGGATTACTGCGTGTGCTGTTCTACTCCGTGGGAACAATCGTTGTTTTGTAGTGGCTGCTTTTGAGAAAAAGAGGGACCAGAGCTGCTTTAGCAACTGCAACATTGGTATCTTAGCCTGAAAACATTCAGAAAAGTACAATTAGTCGTACTGTGCAGTATATACAGATTAATTAAATGTGAAAAAGTATGGTTTTAGCTGTTCTGGTGTTTCCTGGCGGTTTTATTTGTTGTTGCCATTGACTACTTAGAAGCTCACCTCATGTCCTGCCTCATTATAATCTGGTAAAGTATTTGATACATTAATAATCATAAATAACATGTGATATTCACAGATTGCCAACACATATTTGTTCTCAGTTATAACTCCTTGGTTCTTGTTTTTTGGCAGTTCTCTTAAATACTGCAGCCAGCTCCCAGTCCCTGATACATACACATATAATATAACAACATTTTACTCCTAAAGAATTTTAACTTAATTCATTTCTGTGCCCCACTCTGGCCTTTATTTAGTTTTTTGTCTACTTGTGACCACTTATGTGGGTACAGGTTGTGGCCAAATTTCTGTCTGTCTGTCTGTCTGTCTGTCTATCTATCTATCTATCTATCTATCTATCTATCTATCTATCTGTCTATCTCATCGTATGACTTTTGACCCACTGACTGTCTGTCTGTGTAAGTTCCCACATCCACAGGAACGATAACTGTTACTGTCTACAAACTGTACAAAGGATTACTGTAAGAGCCCCATCTCTCTCTCTCTCTCTCTCTCTCTCTCTCTCTCTCTAAATAACCACAGAGGTCATAAACCTAGTATTTCAGTCTGTAAAATATTTAATTCTACTCTTCATGATTTTTCTCTTGTTTAAAATAGTCAGTCGATCAATGGATTAGTCTAATGACAGAAAATTAATCTGCAGCTTTATTGACAATCAATTAAACATTTAAGTACAAGAAAATCATGTAAGGGATTCTTCATAATGTTGTAAAATGTTGTAGACTAAGCAATGAGCAAACAATCAGTAGACTGACTCATGACATTTGTGGGTTACAGCCATATATTGATTCATCGTTTAGGTTTTTTTTAATTAGGTATTTGCTGCTTTTCTTTGTCTCATGACAGTTAACTGACTCTCTTTGGGTTTTGGACTGTTGGACTTGGGTTGTTGCACATGGAATGGTTTGCTCTATTTTGACAATTAGTTGAGAAAATAAGCAGATCAATCAATTATTAACATATAAATAATTATTTGTCGCAGCCATAAAATCTGTATCTCATTGATACAGGTAATGGTAATACATTATTTACATTAACTAAACCAGCTGAAGCAGTTAGTTTTATCTTTACAATGAGCATTAGTGTTTCCTTAAGCCTGTTTTTGTCCTGAGGGACTCGCTAAATGACAACACATACACTGAGCAATATTATAAATGCAACACATTGTTTTTGCCCCAACAGAAAACCAGTCAGTGTAAAAAAAAAAAAAAGTTGCTGGATATTCTACTATACTCTAAAATGTGCAGTTTTATCATACAGCACAATGCGACAGATGTCGCAGGTTTTGAGGGAGCATGCAATTGGCATGCTGACTGCAGGAATGTCCACCAGAGCTGTTGCCCGTGAACTGAATGTTCATTTTCTCTACCATAAGCCATCTGCAAAGATGTTTTCAGAGAATTTGGCAGTACATCCAACCAGTCTCACAACCGCTGACCACGTGTAAGCACACCAGCCCAGGACCACACCAGCCCAGCACATCCTGCATCTTCACCTCCAGTATCGTCTGGGACCAGACACCCGGACAGCTGCTGCAACAATCGGTTTGCATGACCAAAGAATTTCTGCACAAACTGTCAGAAACCGTCTCAGGGAAGCTCATCTGCATGCTCGTTGTCCTTATCGGGGTCTCGACCTGACTGCAGTTTGTCGTTGTAACCAACTTAAGTGGGTAAAGGCTCACATTCGATGGCGTCTGGCATTTTGGAGATTTACACTTTATAGGGCAGATTGCAGACAGTGTGTATGGCGTTGTTTGGGTGAGCAGTTTGCTGATGTCAACATGGTGGATCGAGTGGCCCGTGGTGGCGGTGGGGTTATGCTATGGGCAGGTGTATGTTATGGACAACAAACACAGGTGCATTTTATTGATGGCATTTTGAATGCACAGAGATACCGTGACGAGATCCTGAGGCCCATTGTTGTACCATTCATCACGAGCATCACCTCATGTTGCAGCATGATAATGCACGGCCCCACGTTGCAAGGATCTGTACACAATTCCTGGAAGCTGAAAATATCCCAGTTCTTGCATGGCCAGCATACTCACTGGACATGTCACCCATTGACCATGTTTGGGATGCTCTGGATCGGCGTGTTCCAGGTCCTGCCAATATCCAGCAACTTTTTATTTTTTTTTAATAACTGATTGTAAAACTGCAGTAAAACTGCACATTTTAAAGTAGCCTTTTATTGTGGCCAGTCTAAGGCACACTAGAGCCAACCAATATTTCCCGATCTATCAGTATCGGCGTTTATAATGACCGATTAAAAGAATATACATATTATATTCATTCATCAGAATCAATTATAATGACAAATAAATTATTCTGAAAAATAAATATTTAAATGGTCAACCATGTTATGAGTGTTGGCGTTGCATAGTTTGTCCACCAGAGGGCGCTCTACAACGTCCCTGTTGGCAACACTAATTATTTATTTTTTGCTAATGTTGCAATG
Source organism: Percina caprodes (assembly GCA_013375575.1). NCBI lineage: Eukaryota > Metazoa > Chordata > Actinopteri > Perciformes > Percidae > Percina > Percina caprodes. The sequence goes on from JABXJD010000041.1 coordinate 1,824,008, forward strand.
TTTTTTGCTAAATGTTTTGTTCAAAGGACTTTAAGTTTCACATCTTAAGTTTGTATTTTTATACATTTTATTTATCATAACTTGAATACATTTTGATGTTCCTCTGTTGTGACAATAAAACAATTATCATATTATTTTAGTGAGAACTCATAAACACTACAAATAACTAATGTTAGGGAAATGTGTTATGTTGTGTAACACGTTTCTGGATTAAAAAATATATATATATATACACTGTATATCAGCTGATATATCGACATATCGGATTTTTAAATAGTATCGGCCTTAAAAATCGGTCGGGCTATAAGGCACACCTGTGTAATAATCCTGCTGTCTAATCATCATCTTGATATGCCACACCTGTGAGGTGGATGGATTGTCTCGGCAAAGGAGAAGTGCTCACTAACACAGATTTAGACCGATTTGTGAACAATATTTGAGCGAAATAAGCCTTTTGTGTACATTGAAAAAGTCTTAGATCTTTGAGTTCAGCTCATGAAAAATGGGGGTAAAAACAAAAGTGTTGCGTTCATTATTTTGTTCAGTATAATTAGAGGATCTCACTGCTCTAAATCATTGGAGCACCCAAAGGGGGAGGGGGCAGACCTTAGGGTGGAAACATTCTGGCCTTGCCAATACATACTGTAGCTTTTGTTAGGATGAACTGCTCCGAGGGTGAAAAAGTATCTGTTTTGAAGTGAAAAAAGAAACTTTTTATGGTCTGTTTATAAAGTGGACACATCTACACAGACTGGACATGTACAGGGTCACATTAAATAAAGTCTGCATAAGGAGTCTAAACAAGGTGGTGTGTGTGTATAAAAGTGCTGGTGATTTTATACTAATCATTCTGTTTGTCAGCTTGTGTAAGAGCCAATGAGCAGAACAATGGATTAGAGAGATATATTAGCGCCAGCAGGACTTGAATTTTACTTTGCCCAACTTCACTTAATGTGCTCTTTCCAAAATACACAGTTTAGAAATGTGACATCAACTGCAAACTCACAGCATCTGTAACCACAGCAAGCAAGACAGCTTGTTGTTTATCAGCTCGCTTTTGGCCTTCAACAGCCCTGAGGACATTGGAAACATTAACCCTCAAAGAGTCTGAAACACTCACTTTCACAAAGCAGCCTGCTGCACTAAGAGGATGACAGTGCTGACAAACACTGATCTGTATTTATTTTTTTTACTTGCATGCTTTGGGCATTATATGATGGCCCTACCTGGATACATTAATAAGAATGCCCCCAACTGCTATGCAAGCTAGAAGAATAGGCCACTTTGTCTTACAGTTAAGCTGCTAATGTGCTCTGTGGAACTTGCAGACAGCAACTGTGATGGTAATGTGAGCAGCTACATCAGAGCAACCTGCGGCCTTCTCCACCTCTGATGTATTGTCATGCTATCATTCAAAAATGTAGCAAATTACCAACGGAACACAAGCCTTGTGTCCTTAAATGATAAATGTTATGTTAAAATTAGCATAAAAGCTTAGAAAAAAGGTCTTAACTGTGTGGATTGCTGTTTTACACACCTATTAAGAACAGCTGTAACAATTAGAAAGCTAATAATAAATCACTAAATCTATTAAGCAATATTGGCGAATGCATTAAATATAACACTGCAAACTTAATATTTTTACACAAAGTATAATGCCATTTGTTTTAGATGAAAGATTACAAAATGTGCTAACAAATGTCCTGTTGCATTAACTCACGCATCAACCAAAATGAGATATCTCTGTGGCATCTTTGTATTCTCCTGATACGTGCTGGTCACGAGCTACACTGATTAATAATCCAAAAGAAATGTACAGTTTGTACAAAGTTGAAGAGTACTTTGTTCTTTTCATGGCACCAAAAACCCTTTGAAAAGAAATTGTTTAACCCTTTTAGGAAGTTATCCTACATACATTTCAAAGCAGTGTTTTTTTTCTCTCTTAAATATGCCATGGAATGAAGGCAGCGGGGGCTAATTATGAGCATTCTTCACTGAATTAGCGTGCGGTGTGTGGTAAGGCTGTGCTCGCCTTTGTCTTGATCCCTAACTGATCCCTTACTTATTCCCCAGAAGGTCAGAGGCCACTTGGTTAATTAAGGGTCCAATCAGTCTTTAGATAAACTCATCTAAGCTTAATGTTTGCACTTTTTGAGGTCCAGCAGCTCTGCCTGGTACCCCTGAGCTTTGTATGGACTCTGCTAATCTCCCCACAGACAGGGGAGAGTAGGTTAACCCAGCTCAACAGCACCAAGCTGCAATGGCCTTTTCATTTGAGGACTTCAGTCAATGAAGAATGTTGGTAAGCTCTCGCCAAAGCAGGGAAATTACTCTAACTTGATGTGTTGTACACAGAGACGAGGGATCGGGGGGGGGGCACTGAATCTCTCAAAGAGCTGCAGATTATGGAGAATAAGTAAGTAATAAGTAGGTAATGTTTAGGCTGCATGAGAAGGGCAATGTTTTCAATGGACATACTGTATTTGTCCTTTGCTGCTGGCCCATGATGCCACACACATCCAGGGTGATGAAAGTGTGGCTGAGCAAGCAACCATGAAATCTCTGATGGTGTTGTGTGTATGGATTTAGATCAACAAAGATTACTCAATAGCCCGTAGTATATCAGTACCTTGACTGCAGTACTACACATAGTGTGACGTCATATGACTTAAAACTTTGATGAATCCTCTAATTAAGTCTCCTCTTTTCCATCGAGAGGTCTAAACAACCACTTAAGATCTACAACACACAGTCTGTATAGCAGCTATATTATCTTTTTTAAATGCAGTATTTCATAACACCAACTTCTTAGATAATGTAGTTCCCATGGAAACCATTATTTAGCAACTAGAACCAATTTGATGTTGTATAAAAGTCAGATTGTTTGGCACCAAAGTATTTTAAATATGCTGATCATCATCTTGGAAAGTCAATTGAACCAACATGATTATATATTTGTGCAGAGATTCCATAAAGTGGAATTGGCAAAACCTAAAGCTGAGTTTGTGTCTTTCTTAGAGAAATGGAAAATCTAAAATACATGGAAAGGTAAATACATGCACACAAACATATACAGTATATTTGTCCTCATGCCAAAATCTGCAAACTTTTCTATCACCTTTTGTAATGAAGTAAAAACCAAATACTCTAAAAATAGTACAAGCACAAAAAAAAATGTAAGCGACTCACTTAAGAGTTCTGTCATGATCAACTTAAAAATATCCCTAAAATCTTTTTTGTGCAAATCTTTCCAACTCACAATCACACACACCAAGTTCTTTATACAGATACCCACTGAATTAAAGGAAAAAGAATAGCTGTGACCACAAACTGGAGATAACCCACAAATTCTGATACACATGTTCACTGCCACACAACACAGCCCAACACAAATTCTATCGATATTTCATAAAGATGACTAATTCTATGGAAACACATGCAGAGGACAAACAGGAAAACTTACCAAACTGTTTGTTAAAATGATCCCTCAAAACAAAACGGTCTCTAACTCGTACAGAAAATCTTAACAGTCTCCTGTCCCTCGGACTGCCAGGGAATCAAAGCTATGAAAAGATGTGAATCTAGCTGAGCAAATAGGATTAAAGATGGCTAAATCCAAATGGCTGGAAGCACAGCATGCATTAAAGAGGAATTCTCTCAGGAAAGATAATCCCCATATACGCATTTTAACACACTTCACTCACTCCTGTGCTTTTTTTTTTTTTTTTTTACACAGTCATAGTAAAACCCCAATTGCCTGATAAAATCTATAAATACAGCGGTGCCTGGACCATTCAGACTGCAACCATGACACATGCAATTTCTAATTCCAGAGGTGGAAACTTTATACATGTACTGTAATAACTCTGACAGCCTGCTAAGCATACATGATGCTGCCATATATCCCTCTTCTTCTCCCACCACCACGGACTAGAAGCACGGTTGTGTACCTTGAGCACCTCCATTGGCACCTGGGCAGCAGGCGGTAACGTGGCGGGGACGCTGACATTGATGGCGGGGGTCTGGGCCACCGTGGTTTGTGGGTACTGGGAGGCCCGTTGTCTCTGCTGCTCCCGCCTCTCCTGCTCCTGAAGCTGCTCTCGCATCAGCTGCTGCCGCAGCAGGATGCGTGATGTCATGGCCGAGGAGCTCAGCGGCGGCTTGGAGGAGCAGTGCTGCTCCGCCGGGCCGCTGCAGACCGGAGAGACATGCCAGATGAATGAGTGGAGACAGATGTGAAGATGGGGATGGGGAGGAGGGGGGGGGGGTGGATAGTAGAAGAAGGTGAGGTGAAAAGAGTCAAAGACAGAGAGTGATAACAGAGAGAGGGTAGAGAGAGGCCAGACGAGCAAGGAGAGGTCAAGCAAAAGAGACAAGAGCGATTAGAGATTAGAAAAGGTAGAAGAAGATGAAGGGAAAGCAGATGGAAGAAAAGGTTAATATAAGGACGACTGAAGGAGCAGAGATCAAAAGGAACAACTGTGGAGCTGCAACAATTGGTCAATTAATTGACTTGACAAGATAATTGATCAGCAGCTGTTTCGATAATGTCTAATAATGTTATTTTTGAATTATAAATTTCAAAAAATTGCACTGTTCCAGCTTCTCAATTGTAAGGATTTGTAGCCTCTCTTTGCCAATTATGAATGACATGACATATCTTCAGGTTTTGGACTGTTTTTGGACGCTTTACTATCGTTTGATGTCATTTTTGAGAAAACAGTTTTGAGAAAGGACAACAATTGTTAGTTGCAGCTATGATATACTGCTTTATGTTTTTTTTTAAATGACTTCTATAATAAAACATAGATAAGATACATACTACAAAAAAAGAACTTCAAGTGTTGAAGCGTCAATTAAAAAGCACTTTCAAACAGCTGAACTATCTGGTCTGTGGATTTTGCAAAAAGCACCCAAGCTGCTCTCATAAAGCGTTTTAACTTTAACAGAAAAGAGGAACCGGTTTCAAAAAAGGTTGCTTCAATTTTCCCACTCTTAAATTTAGATGGCTACTCCCCAGACAGAGCCCTGCAGTCCTAAAATAGAGAGACGCTGCTGAAGCAGAAGTTGTCGGGATGAAGCCTTCATCGAGTGAGTGATCCTTTTGACAAAACTCAGTAAAACGTCTGGCCAATCCAGCTGTGCAGTAATCGCACTAATTAGCCAGTGGAGTCAAACACAGCTTTGGTCTACAGCGTATTCAGAGTGCGTTGAGCCCTCAACATACCATAATTCTCCCCCAAGTACTGGATATAATCTCATTGTCTGATACCACACCCACTGAACCCTGCACAAGAACAAAAAATATGCTAACGGTATAACACAGAACCACATTTTCATTATCCACAGTCACTTAAAAGATTACACCCACTTTAACAGAAACTGACATTATTTCTGAAGACAATGCAAATGCAAATAAACTGATTATTGATCTTGGATAAATCAATCAAAAGTAGATTTATTGACTGAATTACAGCAGAACGAAGACTGTAGTTCGGTTGCTGAAAGTAGTGCAGCAGTTCGGGTCCCTGAAACGTTGGAAAACGTTGTACTTCACCCAGTACATAGAATCAGGATTAGTGTTCATGCGTAATTCCGTTGTCCATGGGACTTTGGTCGATTGTGTTTCCTTTCACCCCTAAATTTCAAACTAAAGTCACTGGATCTAATGTCAAAACAGCTTATGTTGTTCATTCCCACTGCCAGAGCTGAATCCTTCGCTTCTTTCTTACTATAATCTGCTTCACTGTTTGAGTGTTTGAATTTCAAGACAACAATGCAACATTTGCTTTTCCTATTCGTTTTCTATCAGAATTAACTGTGTGAAGTTCTAAAAAACCTCTAAAATCTTAAAACACAGATAGCATTACCATAAAAATATTTATATCAGCTTCAAGATCTTGACCATATTACAAAGTACAGTTTTCAGATACCTGAGTATTTCCATTCCATACTTTATACTTCTTCTCCACTACAATGCTGAGGCAAATAAAGTAGTTCTCACTGCACTTCATACATCTGACAGCTATTTTACTATTCAGCTATTATTAATACAAAATACAATCAAGTAATAGAAATGTTGATATATTATTACAGCATAAAAACTAGGTATACCCAGCAGTATATAAAATAGGTTAAATAGCCCGCTGCAACATTAAAGTTAAGCTTACACATGAATGCATCAATAATTATATAAATCCAACAACATAACATGTCTATATTACGCTTTTTTAATGCGGCCACAGTGTGAACAACCAAGGCCTACCTGGTGAAGGCCCATCGTTATTGTTCTTTTGCACATGCGGGTCAGTTCAAAACCGCAAACAGTTCACACTGGAATCTGATATAGGCCATATTTTAAAAGTTAATGTGAACAGCAAAAAAAATAAAAATAAATTAGATCTGAGCAAAAAATCCGAATTAGGCATTAAGACTTGCGGTGTGAACGTGGCTTTAGTCTATGTTACATACAGTCTTTGGTTATAATGTTTGTCATAATATAAACTTGCCAGCACTCTCTGGTGGACAAAATATGTAATTGCAACACTGTTTCTAAATGACTTCAAACTAATCTGTTTCTTTCTGTACTGGAAATTCTTGCTACCTATCAGCCGACATATATATCAATATATCTGTGATGACATACTAACGGCCATAAAAATCAGCAAAATTAGTGTATCGCACCGGCTGTACTTGACATTTAATTAAATATAACTGTTACAATGTCAATAAGAGTTTAACTACACTTGAATGATTACAGGAAGTTAATCCCAACATGTATCCAAATAGAGGATAGGGGTTTAAAGCAGAGATCTATTGAGAGATGTAGCATCTCATGATTTTTTTTAATACATTCTTGATTTTCAGATTGACTTGTGGGTGTTTGTGTGTGAGTGATTGTGTGCATGAATAACCAGAATCCTCTCTACAAAGCAAAGCTCCACTTCTGTCTCTCTCTCTCTCTCTCTCTCTCTCTCTTGACTTTTTCGTGGCTGACCACTGACAAACATAGAAAGCTCTTTTGTCCTTTTAACTTGTGTGTGTGTGTGTGTGTGTGTGTACACACCTCCTCTCATGTTTGTGTATATCTCAAAGGGGGAAAAAAAACAATGGCTGTACAGTGCTGAAGAGCCCCACCCACCCAACTCATGATTCCTGATTCTGCTCACTACGCTACTCCATCATACTCCATTATTAGCCAAACAATCAGAGCTGAGTCCTTTGATGCAGGTTTTAATGACAGTGAATGAAATTAAGTAGCTTTGCATCCAGAAACAAGAGAAGGTAAGAGACCATGTTCAGTGCAGCGACGGAGGTCTGATCAGAGTCGAAACACTGAGCTGTTAAAGGAAAAATAATAAGCAGATTAGAAGTGGCACACTGCACCACTAATACTACGGCTGGTAATAGACTGGAGCTCATAGCTCTGCCAATGGACAATAATGGCATGACATCAACTAAAAGCTATTTTACTCTTACCAACAACTCTTTATGTGAGTATCTATTCAAAACGGTGAGTGTTATTCATCAAAGTGACACAAAATCATTATATGAGCTCACTTCTTAATTAAAAATCAATAACCAATTGTTTGAGAAAACTAATTATTATGTTGATTATTAACCAGAACCAGTTTAAGCCCAAATTATTTAACCCTTGTGTTGTCTTCCATGCAACATTTAGTTTTTCTGGGTCAACATTTTAAGTTAATACTTCCTTAAGACACTTTTGTCACAGATCCCAAAGTTCTTTGTTGATTATTTTGGACATTTTTGTTGTTTTGACCAAGTTTTTGAAGCTTTCTCCGACATTTTTTGTCACTTTTTTTGACGTTTTCTTACTTTCCCAAAAGTTCTTTTGTTCCTACATTTCTGTCACTTTTTTCAGTGTGTTTAATTCTTTTTTTTTTCCTTCAAATGCTATAAAAAAAAAAAAACACCCAAATTTTATTTATTTCAATTTAGAAACTTTTTGAAAATGGGTCAAATTTGACCCCGAAGGGTTAACACAAGTAAAATCTGCTGAAGCTATGATTGTTTACTTCCCACACTGTCCTTAATGTGTTCACATAGTGTTGTAGTACACATAGTGCTCTACACACACCAATAAACTCCAAAATCATGCCAGCATGCGGAGGCGCCATACTCACAAACAGTTAAACGAGCAGGGTATGTACACTTGCACTCCTATGGCCTCCATATTTGTTTGTTTTTTTCCCTGAAGGTGCACCACCCGCCCTTGGAGAGCAATGAAAGTCATGCTGGTGGTGCAGCGCTGAAAGTGTGTCAGAGGGGGGAGGCTCCAGGACCCGGCCTGGAATCTCCAATCGCCACACAGAGTGCCAGGCAGAGGCCTTGCCCCGTCCAGTGCAACAGCAGAGCAGAGGAGAGAGCAAGCACCCATCCCACACTGGCCATCAACACGCTGCCTTAAAACAACAACAGATACCGTTTCACTTGGAGACGTGTGTCGTCACTGTTCAGTGGACCGGCTGGCCTGCAACTGACTTTTAGTCACTGCATGAATCTCCAAAATGTTCAACACTTCATGACATAAAAATAGTGCTGTTGTCATCTTTGTGACGATGCATTTCTCAGATAATCTAATTTTAAAATAGTTTAAAGTCCAGCTCCTCTCAAAAATGGCTTTAGCTTATTGTTAAGTTGCTATGTGCTCACCTTAAATCTGTGGACGTGTACGCACGAGTGTGATTTGTGTCAACTAGTTTCTAGCCAAGACCAGTATGCAAACTACAAGTGTTATTTGAAACTTGAAACCTACAGTGCCCATAAACTTCAGTGAAGTGCTAGACCTCTAGTGACCAGGAGAGCTGCAACAATTAGTCAATTAGAATATCAACCAATTATCAATCGGCAAATATTTTGATAATTGATTAACACATTTTTTTCCGCAAAAAAAAAGCCAAACATTTGCTTGTTCCAGTTTCTCAAATGTGAGTACTGAGCGTGAGTAACACAGGAACTAAATACAATCACACACATGCTTACTGTTAGCATAATGCATGGTGATATCAAACAAAGACTGCAAAGTATAAAAATACTGGTATGAAAACAACTTGAACAACCTGTGTTCACACTGTCATTGATTCACATATCTTCAAATTAAGTTGACAATCGTACCCCAAATTATATAAGCAATAACCACTGATATCCAGACATAAAACACAGTTCACGTCCTTAATCGTTCTCCCACCAGGGGGTGCTCTTCCATCTCTTAGCTCAGTGAACGTCATCTGATATATAATTCTGTAACTGCATATGCTGAAAATAAAGTGTGAATACACAATGACTTATGAAAATCACATAGCTATAAAGGGAGTGCAGTGCAAGAACATTGTTAAAGGACAAACTTGCGAGATCTCATGCTTGACTGTAGCCAAAAACACCCCTCCAGCAACAAGCTGCTTGTGATGATCCCATCTCCTTTTGTTTTTGTCCCTACCAGACTGCAGGTGCCTCACAGAGTAGATCAGGCCCTCCTGGCAGACTGCACAACCTCCCAGCTGGAACACAGCTCAGTGATTATGACCCTACATGACAGTACATTGATCCACTTGCTCGCACTCCCCTGCTGATCACAACACCCCAGCGTTCTGCAGCTGGCATCACCCCCCCAGGGGATGGTTCCTAGCAAGCAAATCGGTGATAATAAGAAGCATCTGTATGCAAGTCTTAAGTCTGGATCATCCATTATGTTGGCTTTCCAACCAGGGGGTGAGAGAGAGGCAGAGAGAAGAAAACAACTGTACAAACAAATATGACAAGGTCAATAGTGTAAACTACTCAGCATTTACATAAGTAAGACTAGTTAAATATACAGTGTCTGCATATTACTATAAGGTCATAAAAACAGTCAAAATGAACATCAAACAAAACCAACAAATCATATTGTCAAAACATAAAACGTGCATCCTGCATTTGACAGGCCAAACCAACAATAAGTCTTGTATCTAGAACCAAGACACAATCGATTAATCAATTAGTTGATTGACAGAAAATGAATTGGCAAGTATTTTAAATAAAACTAACATATTAGATTTAAGTAATTTTCAAGCAAACATGCCAAACATTGTGAAAGCAAATTGTATGATAGTTAATTGAAAACAAGACATTTGGCAGACGTCCCCTCAGGCTTTGGGAAATGGTAATCCATTTTTATTTTATTTTTTTACAAAATGTCCAACATTTTAAACAATTATGCGAGAAAATAATCTGCAGATTATTCAATAATGAAATGTTATGAAATAATGATTCTAAAAATGCAGCCATGCATATTTGCATATAACTCTTTTAGTGCATTGCACTGTGCAGTACATATGATACCAAACACATATAGACATATGGACAACTATTTTCAGGTGTATTAACCAATAGTGTATTAACCAAACGTGTGTGATTCAAGTATGGCAGCAGCTAATGATTACTTTTATAACTGATTATGCTGCCAAATAAATTCTTGAAAAATAGTATAAAATGTCAGAAAACCAAAACCAACCAAATTGGACACCTTTAAATGTTTTGTTTTCTCCCAAAAAGGGTCACAATATTGAAATACTTAAATATAGATATGTCCAACAGCATAAAATCAATTTGAGAACCTGTTAATCCCTCCTAGGGACACTAAACCTGCCCCTCTGGTAAACCAGCCAATTGCCACCTAAATCTACAGTGACTAACAATGCTGCTTGTCCATAAACCTTTAATTGGTAATTACCGCTGCCAAGGAGGTTATGTTGTGGGCTCTTGTTTGTCTGTCTGTTGGTTAGTCTGTCAGCAGGAATACAAAAAAACTACTTGTCCGATTTTCAACAATATTGTTGGAAGGTTGTAGCATTGGCCAAGCAAGAACCCATTACATGTGGGAGCGGATCCCAATCACAAGGCAGATACATTAATTATTTTCATTTCATGTGGTGTTGGAACATTTGGGAAAATTCACACTGCAATAAAGTGTGAAATAGGGCATGCCTTGGCTGAGGTCTACACTCTCCAAGTGCTCTTCTAGCTTTACTATGTTGTCCAACCACCAGAACAATCACCTTTTCATAATACAATATTAAATAAATGTCAAATATTACATATAGTGGGTGCTAGGGCTGGGCAATATGTCAATATTATATTGATATCGTGATATGAGACTAGATAACGTCTTAGATTTTGGATATCCTGATATTTTTAATATGGTATAAGTGGTGTCTTTTTCTGGTTTAACAAGCTGCATTACAGTAAAGTGATGCATGTTCTGAACTTACCAGACTGTTCTAAATTAAACTACAACTGCATTACTGATGATTATTTATCACAAATCTCATTGTGTAAATAATTTGTAAAAGCATCAAATGTCAACCCTACAATATTGTCGCAATATCCACATCAAGGTATTAGGTATATGATTTTGATATATGATTTTCTCCATGTCGCCCAGCTCTAATATTCTTAGCAAGACTGCTAGAGAGATTCAAGGGCAAAAGAAAACGGTGTGAAAAAAAGGGTGAGCTGTTCATGAGTGAGTGCATCCAACACTAGACTAGACTAGAGACTAGTGCAGTGCCCATTTTGAGTGTGTGCCTGTTCAGAAGGGGCCTAATCCTTGGTTCCCAGTATTATTTTTCATAACTTTACCTAAGTATAACCATGTGTTGCACCTTTTCTGTTTGGGGATCCCAGACCGTGGACGAGAAACAGGGGGGACATTCCCTCCAGGTCTCATGCTCTTTTTGGCAGTTTTAACAACAGATGAAGCCACTGTGTCATTGTATTGTTCACTGTTACACTCAATTTACATACAGGGCGTTCATCTAACATTGTGTACGATTCATTTCATAATTTGCATGTTGGGTTGACAGCAATCCGTTTTGGCGGATGTCCACTGTTTGGCACGACACCACTAGCTGGTGAACAGCAATCAATAAGCCTTCTAGGGATGTAGCAACTCCCCGTCCCCAGCTGCTGTACTGCGCATGGGGAGACACACACTCACAGTGATTCCTCGATATATAGTTAGATAATCAGGTTCTTTCCAGGCAGTTCTAGGACCAGTATGGTAACTTGAACTTGCCGGGTCTTATTTCTGTAATGACATTCTGTGACATTCATAACTCCCATTTAAACAGGACGGCCTGCTCCGACTCTAAGCTCTCTCTGTGCTAGAACATGGAGAAAAAAAGAGCATCCAATGACAGTCATAAACTTTCCTTTGACAAGTGAAGTGAGTCGGTAAGGTATTCAGGTTCATGAAAATATATGGACATTGTACAAACACATTAAAACGTCATCCTGAAACTCTTAGAGGCTAATTTGTCCTGGATTTTCCTAAAATGCAACGATGACAGACAACCTCACATTGTAAAGGAACCCATTCATTGCTGAGAAAACATGACTCGCAGCAACACACACAATTACCATAAGAAAAAAGTGTGATTTTTCCAGACCTGCATGCAAAATTCACCATTTTATAAAGTTATATATGAGTTGTGATCATCTCAAGGATGAGGTGAAGCTTATGTACCTTCACAGGCTGTGATATCCCAGGGGGATGCTTGGGATTTCCCTCTTTCTGTTCTACATATTCCTACTTCACCAAGAGACCATATTCGTATACATACCATGATGTCCCGCAGCACTTTGCAGTTAAGGCAGCCGCTTAAAGCAACACTAGGGAACATTTCCCACTTCGGTCCTCCTATAGGTTGGAAGTGGAATTGTCCCATTATGTCTCATTGGAACTCCAGATCTGCTACCCGATCTGGCAAACTTGCATAGTGCGGTTATTGCCAGTAGAGAGCCACAAAGCCAATGCAGAAGTGCCGAACATTATTTTAAGGTACAAAAAGTTCTCTAGTGTTGCTTTAAGCAAGACACGCCTGCTGCCTAAATGACGTCATCAAAAAAAAAGTGTGTGTGCGTGTGTGTGTGTGTGTGTGTGTGTGTGTGTGTGTATGTATGTATATATATATATATATATATATATATATATATATATATATATATACACATACACATATATCCGCCTATCCTGTTTTCTCCCTTTCATTCCAAAACACACAGTTGACAACCTGCAGGTGGAGGTGGAAGTGACTGCATGTGTCCGACAATGCACAGAACATTAACCGGCACAAGCCAACAGCTGTCCATGGACAGGGAGTGCAGTGAGTGTGGCAGAGCCTCCTGGACGGGTGAACTGAGACTCCGTTTCCTGATTGTCGATCAACAGTAGTTTTATTATCCCCAAAATAAGTCTCCTTTTTATTTTTAAAGAACTATACAAAAAAATCAATCACGTTTTTTTTTTTTTTTACAAAAGCTCCTGCAAAATCAGGCATTTTCGTCCACAACAATCTCAAAAAAGGCCACAAAATCCTGGAGGGTTTGAACATTTAAGTAATTATCAAGCAAAACTTACAAAATCTAACAATCTAAATATTTTGCTCCTTCTCCTTGTCATATGTGAAAGTGTCATTGAGGTTCTTAAGAAAGCATTAATCAGATAAGACTCACTGATTTAAATAATAGTTACTGTGTCGGAAGTGATGTTTTATAGTGTTGTTGCACTCCCTACTGGTCACCAACAGAGGCTGACAAAGATCATATATTGCTATTATTAATACTCATAAAGCAAAGCAAAAGAAATCTGAAGTATTTGAAGACTTTCCAAATGTAAGGCAGGCATGTTTTTGTTTATTTTTTTAAGATTATTTTTTTAGCATTTTAGGCCTGTATTTTCTCAGGACAGAAGAAGAAAGAAAAGGGGAAATAAAGGGGGGAAGGACATGCAGCAAAGGGCCGCAGGTCGGAGTGGAACCTGGCCACTGCATCAAGGAGTAAACCTCAATATATGTGCGCCTGCTCTACCAACGGAGCTAACCCGGCCATGTGTAAGGCAGACTTGTGCTTGAAAAAGCCACAGAAGAGATTGAGACAACGTCAAGTGTCCATGACTGCGGAACAGGTCGGTCGAAACAACTTTTACAGCAGCCACAACACCTGTCTATGTCATTAAGCTCGCCAGTCGCCGTCTTAGATCCCGGCATGGATGAAACCCTTTACCCTCAAGCATCATGTCTGGTATTCCCTACGGGAACAAGCTGTTCCAACACCAACTTGCATAACCCTAACACTCTGACTCAGCTTGACACAAGTTTATAGCCAATCTGGAACCTACTACAAAGGTACAACAACCATGTATTTGATATTGCAATATGTTCAGTATTTGAAAGTGATAAATCTGAAGCCATGTTGAAATAAGAGTATTTAACCTCAATACTTTGTACACACAGACAGATTTGCATTTATAGCTTCCTGTCAAGTATTGAAAGTTGTCATTGAATGTTTGATCACATTATCAGTGTTCTTTGTCTAATCTTTCAAATATCTCCTGATGTAAATACTCTGAAATCCCTGAATATTTTTTAGGCAGAGCTCATGCACGACTACAGCATTTAACAATATTAACCTTTAATAAAAAAAACGTTATTGTAGAAGGTTTACATTCAGCATTCAGTCTTTTCTTCATGCTGATGCAAAAAAACTCCTCATCCTCATCCGTTCAACACCGGAGATCATATCTGGATTGATATGAAACTTCTGAAGAATATCCAGCTTCTGTCACAATTTGCCCCATGCATTAGAAAGTCTTTCAGCCTCAATCTGACGTTGCATGCCAAGTAAGCCTTTAAATAACAATCCCCACCTCTTGAGTTTAAGATATAACACATACACAGCTAAATGTATTCAGCTTATTTACACTGCATAGAAGACTAGTTTCACCAGCTGTCTCACGTCTATGTTTGGCACAAAACGTCTGGCACATCGTCTGCAGCAGTCTCTGTCAAGCTGACAAGGAGCAGGGAAACGAGTATCCATTCGAAAACGACAAGTTGTCACACTTCATATTTTAAATTTAGAAACCGTGAGATTAGCCATGACAAGACATCATACACCTACAAAATCAATCAAACTAATTATATTCATTTTGCGCAACAAGTCTCATAACGCAGTCCCCGTGACTATTATTATGCTGGATCATCCTCATGTGATGTGATGGGAAGAGGAAGTAGGATACCTTCAATCGAAACAACTTTTCAGACAACTTCACATATTCCAAAGGAAATGGCATAACATGAAATAAACTGTGGTTATTCACTTACACTGAGACTGCCACTGCTGCTCTACCAGCAACAACACAACACAGCTCAGATTCAGCCCTTGGATGTGTAACAGTATAATGACATTTCACTAATGAAGAAATTAGTTTAAAAAATGCAGAACTGGGTTAAAGGTTAGGTTTGTGCATGATGACAGTTATTTTTCTCCCCCCGAACTGGTGTTTTGGCTGAATTTAGAGAAAAGGAGATAAACTCCAATGTCCAGAGGGGGAATGAAATAACAGGAGTCTACCAAACGTCTGCAATAAGAGCTCTGTCT
This sequence comes from Percina caprodes, assembly GCA_013375575.1. Lineage (NCBI taxonomy): Eukaryota > Metazoa > Chordata > Actinopteri > Perciformes > Percidae > Percina > Percina caprodes. The sequence goes on from JABXJD010000041.1 coordinate 1,839,449, forward strand.
AAACACAGTGGTGTACTGTCCTCTCTATGTCTCACCCTGACAATGAAGCCATGTCTTACTACTGCTGAACGACATAACAGAGAAGTGTAGACACAAAATACAGATAATGAGACACCCGTTCCGTTAATAGACATATTGTCATCGTCGTCATCATCATAGAGGCAAAGTGGTAAGTTTCACAACTTCCCAGTTGGATCACAGCTAGAAAGGTGTTGCATAATGTATTCAAAAATCACACAAAAAAGGAGTCATGTTTTTCGTCATAACTAAAAATAAACTTGGTTTTGTTTGTTTTGGTAGCCAATAACTCAAAATATCCTGGTATGTATCTATATTAAGCACACCTTTTTAAAAAAACTGATGTCATAATGCTTCCATTAAATGATGACATTATGGCAGGTCTCTCTGAGAAGAGCACTGAATGAGTTCATCTTCTTTTCCTTAAAGGAACAATTTTGACATATTTGGACTTGCCGAGAGTTGGATAAAAAGACCGATACCACTCATGTCTGTCCATTAAAGATGAAACTACAGCTGGTTAGCTTAGCTTAGTATACATACTGGAAACAGAGGGAAACAGCTAGCCTCCTTCTGACACCTCCTAAAGCTAATTAACATATTAGATCTTGTCTGTTTAATTTGTACAAAAACTGAAGTGTAAAAATGACAAGTGGTAGTTTTTCTTAGAGACTTGTCATCACTGTGAGGTGCTAGAAGGCTGATTGTTACCTTTTGTACATAGCCAGGCTAGCTGTTTCCCCGTTTCCAGTCTTTATGCTAAGCTATGCTAATTGTCTCCAGGATCCAGCTTCAGTATCAATCTTTTTGTCTAACTCTCTGGAAGGAAGCAAATAAGTGTATTATCCAAGATGTCAAACTGTTCCTTTGATCAATTCCTACGATCCGTGGACCGATTGTTAGTTATTTGACTGCACAAATAGCCTCTGAATATGACATCGAACAGACACATCCAACTTACTTTGTAGTACTTCCAGAAAAAGGATGAAAGGTCAAATCAGACCCCATACACCCGACTCTGCTCAATGTTGACGACTGTTTGGAGAGGCCTGAAAATAGCTTTCTGATAAGTTTGTGTTCATGTCATGAGACACTATAGGAGCTATGAACGTGGTTGGTTTTGTCAGGATTTAGATCACTTTCTCCAACGATAACATCTGTCAGCTTTTGATTTAAACACACAAGGCCAACACTTGATTTAAAAGCAGATTGTGTGTTTTTACACTACTATTAGAACCAGCCTTCAACTAGTGTCATATCATCTGTACACATTTGGCAGTGTATGACAAGCATCACCGCAAGAAGCTTATTATTTTCACTGTAGATGGATTTTAGGCAATGGACCACAACATACTTAACTGAAAAAGTAAGACAATATAATAATGACTAACACAATATAAAAGTGACCAATCAAACCAGTCATTGTTATCCTGGAGACTGCATTTCCCATGCACATTGTCACGCAGAGACATTCAGCCTATAAAATATGTTTAAGGAGAATCCAAACCCCAACCCACCCATCAGCTTTAGCAGCACATCAACCATCAAAAAAGGCTGAGCAGCATCTCATCTAAGTGACCTGTCTGCTCCTCTATAAGCTAATATTTGAAGTTGATATTGACAAGACAACACCCAAGTGTTGCATAACTTGACGCCAGCAGGATAACCATAAGGAGACTGTTATGGGAGGCAAGTTGGATCCAGTCCGGAGCTCAGTGTCCGGGACAAGCTCAGATATCCTCAGTGGAGAAACCCCCTGAAGCATGCACAGACCCCCGGACAACAACTCCGAAAGTCTGCAGCGTAATTATCACCTAAACACCAAAACCGCTCCAGCATGGGAAATAACTGTCTACAGCTAAAGAACTGACCTGTTTTTCAAGGGTTGACTCTTCAATTCGTAATACGTTTTAGGTTCCTCTTTGAACTCCTCTCCAACCTCGAAGTCGGGAACTATTCCCGATTCAGACTGCATACTTGCAGATATCAACTTTTGGAAACGTTAAACCCCTAAAAGAAGCCCAGACGGACGGTATTGTGTGCCGCCTTTACTTCGCTCAGTACCAGCCGCTGTCAACGCGAGCCACCTCTGTCCGCGACCCGGAGCTCTGTAGTCCCCCTCGGCAGCTAGCATGGCGCTGCTAACGCGCTGCACGCGACGAACGAAATACGAATACCAGGATGCACCTCGGCTGTCAATGTCAGCATGGTTTTCATTGGTTCCAACATCCGAGGAGGATTTTACACAGCCCTTGTTTGCTCGCGCAGGGAAACTTGAGTGTTATTAATATCCTTCAATAACTGTTAGTCAACGCGAACAGCTGCTTATCGTTGCAAACTTTGATTTTGAGTTACACCAAGGTTGATAATCTGCGACCTGCAGCAGTGTTGTGCTTTTATTACCTTTTAGAGACATATAGCCTACCAACCTTACATAACACCTGACTGTAGCCTATACTAGCCACATCAATAAATATAGATCTTTCAAAATATTAGACTGAAAACGTGTACAATCTGAATCAAGGTGAATTATTCTCCATTATGTGCATATCTCACAAATGGAGGGAAAGCTCAGCTATAGTTGCACGAGAGGACAAAATCAAATGGTTTATTATTATTATTATTATTATTATTATTATTATTATTATCATGATATGTTCAAGGGATCAAACTCCCTGTAGCCTACATTTAAAAACCTGCTACGCGCTGAGAGTCTCAGCCACTGGTTGTGTCAAGTTCAATCATCAAAATTGATTTTCTTTGGAATATATAGCTGTTTTACTTAATAATCCGGCAGGTCGCTTCACCACTTCATCTACTTTGGGATTCAAAAAGGCAAAAGTCCACAAAGACACAGCACCAAATCATGCACTCATTGCATTGTTGATCATGTTGCATTTCTCTCATCCTCTCAGCAGTTCAATCATACAGGTATTGCAACCGAATCAAAACGAACCTGGAGACTTTGTCGACCCTCATGTGTCACTCCGTTTCCTGTGCCGACAGACTGACCTGACTTTGCTGCTCTCTCATCGGCCCTCACTCTTCTCTCTGCTCACCAAGTTTGGTCCTCTCGGTGCACTCCTGTCTACCACATGGTGGCAGTGTATGTCTAGAGACGTCAGCGTTGTGGACCCACTGGGGAGGAACTTTCTATTACAAAATGGAAATCCAAGTTCAATATTTGCATTCGCCTTACTCTGCTGAACTGGTTTGAGTCTGCATTTCACTAATGCAAATATATCATGCAAATTTGCTTCTGCTAGGAATCCCAAACTTAAAAAATAAAGAGACATGAAAAGTAGACTGAGTTACAGTCAGAACAGGAGAGACATGACGCAGGACCTGCAGGGCTTCACAATCAGTCAGAGAGGAGAGAAAGAGCCAGACACACAATAGACTAGACAACACATATTATTCTGGGTGTTGTTGTGGGGTGAATAGCGGCACTGATTACCCAGGGCCTCCAGCTGAGCGAGGCCCCCACAGTTTGAAAACTACAATACCCTTTGTAATTCCTCATGTGGATATTGTGTATAAATATTTGATACTTCAGTTCAAAATTTTCTGTCTTTGATGCATGATTTGGTTAAAACCTTTAAGAATATCCTGGCTCTCCTTTCAACCCCAATACAATGGGCTCTTTTGATCAATGGTTGTGTTATTGTCTACCTGTTGGGTTATACACAAAATAAAATATGGTTGCAACCTGTTATGATCTACTCTAGCTCTTTTTAAACTTACATAGCACTACTTGTTACAGATTGTCAATAATATCCTTTGCAGTTTTGAATATCATGGGCACAATGTTTTATACAACTAATCACTAAATCAGTTTTAAGGTCAAACTTGAGCTTGTTGTGTCGAACCCCAGCAACAATGATATAAAAACCAACACAGGGTTAAAAGCAACCCATTCTTATAGGTTTGATTGGTAACCCAGTGAATTATTATTTTTTTACTCTTGTACTGTAGTCAAGTCAACCCAGTATTGTATTGGTGTTAAAATGACCTAAATTTGATTTGAACAAACCTGTCCTGTGGACATTTTCTGGACAGAGGGCTACTCATTAAAACGTAAAATCAGGACAAACCACAGAAATTCAACAGGTTACACAATGTGATAATTGATGTGTTCTCTCACAGTATGTGCAATCATGTCCAGCGTCCCCTTGTGCTTCCACATCCAGCATTCTGCTACTATATATATATATATATATATATATATATATATATATATATATATATATATATATATATATATATATACGTACATATACAGATACAGATGCAGATGCAGTGGTGGAGACGGACCGTGAATGTCCAGCCACATACTGGCCCTATGCCAAGAGATAACTGAACACATGGACGTAATTACAAAGACTAATGCATCATCGTTTACACAGTGTTGTGCAGATTTAATAAGCAGTGGCAGCCAGTGCAAACACTGTTGGCTAATAATTAGACAGAGCACACCTACAGTATCTCCACAGCGTTCAAACAGAGTATGACCTGAAATGTGTGGCCGACAAGAGCAGAGAAAGGTGTCAACAGACCCTCTTTACCATTTTGCTTATCGTGGGAGACAGTCGTCAACCAATCATCAGCGACTTGCAGCCGTTTGCCAAAGAGCACTTCCTGTATGTTGCAATCAGATAAAGAGCCTGAAATATGAGCCAAAAGTGTCCAGGAGTTCCAGGAGTTAGTAAAGTTTCATGGTGACTGCCAACATCTACTGATCGGTTTGTCCTGGAAGGAACACTGACATATGGTCAAGGATCAGACTCCATGGCCAGTAAATAGATGATAAATTCAATTACCATTACATAAAATGAATTGCTCCATACATACATGATATGAATACTGCAGAGTGGCACGCACTTCTTAGGTTTGGTTTGGTTGAAATATATATATATATAATACATATTAAAAACAACTTGTGCAAGCTAAAATGATAATGTTTGTGTATTGTTATAGAAGAATCTGGAAATCCTTTATACTTCTTACAAATCTCAGTTGTAATAGCAACATTTCCAGACACATACAATTCTGGTGGGCATCATTGCCCAATGAAGGCTCCTTGTTGCTATTTCAAAATGTTGATCCATTGTGTTGCACCAAATGCATGCTCTTGGGGGAATTGTTGTTTTTTTGTGAATGATAGTGTGGTCTAGACCCACTCCATCTGTAAAGTGCTGTAAATTGTTCTGAGATAACTTCTCTTGTGATTTGACACTATAAATTACACTGAATGGAATTGAATGTGTCACACCCATGTTTGCTTTGCCATGTTTCCAGAATATTTTTTCATTAATTGCATGAGTTTTTCGAATCCACATTGGCAGCACTCTTTCTGAAAGTATTTATGTGACCACGGATGGTTATTTTTTGTAGTTGTTTTTGCTCAGCGCCTTTAGTTTCTCTTGTTGTTGCTGGTGTGAATGCGTTTGACAACATTTGACTTTGTTTAAATAGGGGCTAAAATGAATTGCACACACAAAAATATTGCTTAAAAATGCATACACATCTCCAATTGCATAGTAATCTTGCAAACTGTTATGAAAATTTTACAATTTTGGTGTTGTGCAAAAATGATGAGACTAGTTACATTCCTACTGAGAGTAACGAGGATAATGAAACGATTTTCCAGTAGGGAGGAGACTCACTGGACAGATGGTTTGGGGGGGATCTTAATGAGATACTTAGTCATGTCAGAAATATACGAGGGGGGGCTTGCTGTGTTGTAGACTGTAAGGACATACAGTACTACAGTTTCCAAATGTATCAGTTGTTTAAATTGCAAAATGCTCTTTGTCAGTGTATTGATGATATTCCATCTCAACATGTATTTGTGTAACAGAATAACATGTTGTGTTTGGGGACTTTAACAACTCAGCTGTGCTGGCTTCTTTTAAAAATGACCAGCAGATTAATGAATAAAGACCCTAATTAATATTTCAGTGCCACTGTCACTACTGAGCTGAAGTGAATACCACATGTGGAACACACACACACCCATAGTCTGGTTCAACTGTGTTGTGTCTGTTGAATTGCACGTGTCAATGATGTTAACAGAAGTGTATGTGAAATAACCTTAATCACTGACTTGGTAGCATAATAACAACCAACACCCAGAATTGGCTCATGTACACTTACTTCTGTAACTGGTGCTAAATGTTGACTTTGACCCACATTTCAATGTAGGTCAACTTATGTTAAAGATTTAAAGTCCTTTTAAATATGGTGTTGGTTTTTGACCATTAAATATGCTGAAAACAAAGTCAGGGCCATTCATCAAATCATTTCATTTGTCACTCAGTGTCAGTGTTCAGTATCAATATCAACAGTAATTTCTTGCAGCTGGTGTTGATGGTCGTACATATTGTGATAAAATGATGTTTGAACTGTCAGTGGTTATACCATTTCCTGTATTTTGTCCGTTGTGGCAAATGCAAAATCCTCCTCAGCATGTTTTTTTTTATTTTATCACGTAGATCCAGTTTTACTGCCCCGGGTCAATGTAACTAAGGGAGACAAACCTTTGAGCATCCAAGCAGGCTAAAACATACGTAAACATGTAGGAATCCTTATTTGTCATATTACCCAAAACAAACGTCAAAATAAGTATTTAAAAGAAAAGTATACTACAGGGATACAGTAAACGCGTTGAGGTATATTATTTTCTGGAGCTACCTAATGTGACTGAGTGGTCCATATTGGTCCGTTAACCAAAGAATAATGCAACGAAAAACATGTAACAAAAGTAACATGTAACAAATTTGCCTTTAGGGGGACAGAAAACTGGATTACACTGTAAGTACTTTTTAAAATACCCATTACATATCAGGGTACAAATAGCTGTGTCATGAAGAGGAGACCAACTAGGAGTGGCACTTTCTTTTGTGCGTGCATCTAATAAACTTTAACTTCAAAATTTAAAATATATTTCACTTTAACAATGATGTCATTTACGTTCCAGTATTTATTCATTTAAAAACATAAGCTTAACTTCTAAAAGTAGGATTTACCATGCAATTTCCCAATTATTTGACAGGGACGGTGCTCACTAGACAACAGCAGAGTTAGCTCAACAGACTCATTTATTTTAGATTATTTTTATCTGTTGTCCCCGGTCAGTTTTAGAATAGGAACCTAAAATTTTGTAAAAAGAGATTTAATTCACTTGATTATTAACACTGTTGCTCCATTATTCCTTGTGACCCAATAGGAATTCTGTACTCCAGTACCCTGTAATTGATTGGACTCAATCTTTTAAAAATATAACTGCAGTGGCCGGGTTGGCTCGGTAGAGCAGGCGCACATGTACTTAGAGGTTTCATGCCCCCTCACACACACACACACACACACACACACACACACACACACACACACACACACACACACACACACACACACACACACACAATGTTTTTACCCCCTTTGATCCCCAGCCTTTCTTTCCTTATACATACTACATAGATGTGATCTCCTGTATAAATAATTACAATGTAATTTGTGGCCTGTAATCTAAAGTGTTACCAAATTAATTGTTATTTTTGCCTTGTTTACTATCATACTGTTAGGTTGATATAATTTTATCAGATTGGTTGTAATATAACATTGTAATACTTTGTTTATTAGGCTATAGACTAGTAACATGTTTAATATGGAACCTAGGAAGAGTTTTTGTCATGGAAACAACTAATGAGTATCCCAATAAACCAATGTTATATGACACAATAAGGACTCCAGAAATTAAATATTGAGTACAATGGACATGATGTGCCCCACATGGACAATGTAAGACTTTAGGAGATAACACAAAATCCAGTGTGATAATGGCAGAATAAACATGGAACACATATTTTGCGTTGAGTCTTGTCATATCACAAAGAAAACACTTTGTAATAAATAATATGTAGGTTATACTGTATAGCCGGCACACACAGCCTTCAGTCTATCACACCTAATTATTATGAGGATTCAGTGTGAATCAGGCCGGCCGGCAGCTGCTGGATGAGAGGCACAGGGAAGGAGGGAGGGAGCGAGGGAAGGAGGGAGGAGATGCGGGGCTTATTCACATAATAGCCGGCGGGTGAAGGCGTGGTAAGTGTGGCTCAATACGAGGCGAGTGTGCGCGCTACAGTAGTACCGGAGGATGAACATGGACCGCGGCTACACAGCGGCTCCCCTCCCTGGTAAAAGCAGCTGGGGAGAAAGCTGAACTGGAGGTGATCAATATGCCGGGGAAGCTACACCTTATCAAAACGTAACCTGGATAAAGGGAGTGCAAAGGTAAGGCGATATATATGATGTGATGGAGCAGATTCAACCCGCCCAGAGAGCTGTGGGGAGACAAAGTAGACCGAGGCATGGGCGCATGTGAGCCGGGGACAGAGAGCATCAATGGAAATTACAACAGCATGGGTTAGGCTCTCCGCAGCGACCGTGTTTCCTCACTTACTAAAACTAGGAGGAGTGAGGTTTAATTTGACACATATGTCTTAGTCATGGGGCTCAGGTGGGAACCACCCAATACACAGTACTACAGTAGCCCACAGTAGCACATTCATTGTTCTCCCTGCACAGTGGAAACTGGCCCTGAGGTGGGCTAGTCTCATTATAGGATGCTGTGGACAATACTGCTGTTTGTAGTGGATATGACATGGTATTATTGGTAAAAGAAATTATCCTATGAGCTATATGTATGGACTGATTGAATGTAATATGGAGAAGCAGGCTGTATATTAGCCTTTTTGATTTAGTGTAGGTAGTGTGACTTGGTGAATATTAAACAAAATGCAAGATGAATCACCATTTACCATTTTGCTGCACAGGTAATGCCAAAGCATGACCTCATTTTTTTATGTTTTTTGGTGAATCACTTTGTGCATAATTATAATTTTGTTTAGAAGTGTATGTGATTTGTGACTATGGTGAGACTCATGATTTTTCGTTACAATTTATTGTTCTGGAGCTAAAAAAAAACCAAATGAAAAACAAGGATAAGGTTAACACTGAAATGCTCTGAGTTGAAGAAAGAGACACTTGTCTGTGTGTATTTAAAGCATCAGGCATTGCAAACAGGAACTGATGTGATGGCCGTGTCTACATGACACACATGACCAGCGTGAAACTTTTCGTTGGAGAGGAAGTCAACTTTTTGGGGGCAACTTCTGACCAATTCTTTGACTGGGTCACTTAAGTCATGTTTCTGGTTAATTCTTTCAAGAAACAACACACATGAAACAGAATCAGTAAAAACTCAGCACACCATGAAAATATATATATATATATATATATATATATATAGATATCTTTTAAAAAATCCTCACTTGTTTGTCAGTTTGAAAGCCTTAAGAGGCAGTCGTTTGATGCTACTGAAAAATGTCAGTTGGCAAATGTTTGTTTAAGTATCAAAGCTTCCTGAGACTTTCTGAGATGTGGGCTGAAGACAGAGAGGGAGAGAGATCTATTTTTGGACAAGCAAGTAATCTTGTATTCATACACTTTACACAGGGGGAGTGAAATTGATACATATAATAAATGTGAAAGCCGAGCAGCATCACTGAAGTGAAACAGGTTGGCAGGGGAGGAGAACATAGTTAGAACATAGTCTTACTGCTGAATCTATTCTCAACATATCAGCTGATCCTTGACATTTGCTTTCAGTGACGGTAAAGACAATACACATCACTGTGAATACTGCACTGATAATAATAAGGATGATTGTCTCTGGGCTGCAGACACTCGTTTACTTCATCCATGTATTGAAATTTGGTCCAGGTTTCATTTTTTTCCCCAGCCATTCACATGCGAGCCTCAGTGCTTCATCCCTGAGCTCTGCAGAAAGTCACTGCAGTTCCGTGTAATGAAACTGCAGTTTTTGTGATGTCAGGAGTGTCAGTGGGGAGTGGGGACAGCGGTGATACCCAGAGAATGAGGGCAACTGGTGCTAAAGCTCTTACAATTGCTTTTAAGTCCTTGTTAGTCCTACGCTCTGTTGTGTGCTTTTGAAGGTATTTCTTTTTCAGCATTGAGATGCTGCAGTCACAGTGTGAGGCTTTTAAAATATTTGTTACCTGAGCCCATCTGTAAGAACTCTGATCAATAAAGGTTGAAGAAAAAAATAAGTGCTGCTGCACCATGGGTCAAGAAACTTGGTGAAGTATAAAGAACTGTCCAGATTACTTTTAATGGAAATCCATGGCATTGGTTGGCAGTGTTAAAAACCATCAAAGGCCCTCTGATAGTATAATAATCATTATAATATTATAATCCTGTATTAATAAATGTATAACCAATGCGTTTGGACTCAAAGGGTCTTTATCATACCAGACAATTTGAGTTGAAACATATTTGTCAGCCATATATCAAGACTGCCAACCAATACCATGGACTTCCAATCAAACTGCCTGTTTTTAACAGGTTTCTTGGGATTTCACTGAGCAGTGTCATATTTTCAGCTTTAACAGCATGAATCAAAATGCAAAACACCCTTTCCCTTTCTTTACCCATTATGTAGCTTTTCTTAGTTTGAACACACAGTTACAATCTCTCAAGGTTAGTTCTTACGACAGCAGCTGAAATTCTGCGACTTAAATCACCATCTTGCTATTGGGGAAAAAACAACACATGAGGATGGAAACTTTAATTTGAATTCAAATGAAAATATCACAAATGCTAACTTGATTATTTGTGCTAATTTCACTAGCATTACGACCTTACAGTGACTAATGGAAGCAGTTTTGACCGCTACTGTCACTGCTAATACAATATTGTGGTCCATGCTGCTTCTTGGCAGTTGTAGGACAGCCATGAGAAAATATATCACAATGTCCTTCTGCTTTTGTAGACGTCCTTTTCGGGGTGAGAATAAGAACTTGCACTGCATAATGACGTCATTCATCTGAATCACTCTTCCGTGATGAAGCCTGCCCTGTGTATTACAGCTATGCTGTGCTATAAAAACAAATTAATATTTCTTCCAGGTTCTAATTTCTCCATAATATCCTGAGCCTCATTGTGTTCATGCATTTTCCGGATATCACAAAGAGCCAGACTGGTTCTCTTTGAGAGATGATGCCAGACAGATACCTTTTGACCACTGACAACATGAGTCATGATGAGATATCAGATGCGGTTTCAGATAATCTTGTGCTGAATCGTTCAGCCCACAGCCTCAGAAAGCAGGGCTTCTCGCTGTGTACTCAGTGTTCTGAGCAGTTTTGGCTTTGGTGTTTTTATTTCTTATTTCTAATTTAGCATCCTGTCTGTGGGGTTTCTTAAGGAGAGCTAAGACATCCTTGTCATAATGTAAGACCAAAAACAAAATGAAGATATCACTTATCACTTACAACCTTTTGGAATCCATGTATTTGAAGTCATCGTCAATCATGTAGGTCTTTGTCTTGTTACCAGTCAGGGTCAGAGGTCAGCCACATAAGCATAACATTATGAAGGAACTGAAAAAATCTTAAATTCACAGGTTTGGTTTTGATTATTCCTTTTGCATTTTGTCTTTGTCTTAATAGGTGAATCCAGTTAATACGTTTACCAGTGTATTGTTGTACAGGGTTTTTCAAGAAATCAAAACAAAGACCGTTTGGGAATGTATAAACTATAACTGATTGTAGTGGGTGTATTCAGATGTGTAAACATGTAGCACAAATGTAAGCATGAAGAGCAGACACTGACTTGTGTGTGATACCAGCCTTCATCAATAATGCATGAAAACGGGAAGCTGAGATAAGACCGGACATGACATTTAACCAGTGTGACGTATTCAACGCTGACAGCCAGTTCACTCAGACAACAGAGATGTTCTGGTGTTACCTAATAGTGCAACTTTCAAGCTTGATATTTGTTGGTTAAGATGAGAATTACCTGTGTTAATTGTCCATGCTTTGGTCTGCTTGCCATCAGAAAGATTTAGAGCTCTGCATCTCACCAGCTTGTGTCTCATTGTACTGAACATGGTTATTCTTGTGTGTTTGTGAAGGCGGTCACATGTGCACTGTCTCCATGTCTCCGCTGGGATGTTTCACTTTAGCATGCTATAACAAGCTGTCTATATGCCAACCTCAGGCTCCAGAGTAGAGCCAAACCCACACCCTGAATCATCTCTGAAGAGACAAACAAAAAGACTTTCTTAGTTCTTAACCCCACAGGGTCCAAGGGTGGCCTTTTATTGTGGTTGAATAGGTTGGGTTGACCAAGCTGTGTTGTGACGCACACTCAGACATCATGAGATGACAAATGAATATATTTAGATTTTTAGCAGTTGTTAGTAGAGCTGCAATGATTAGATGATCAATCGATCAACAGAAAGTACCTATTTTGATATTGACCATTAAAATACTAAATATTTGCTGGTTCCAGCTTCTCCAAAGTGAGGTTTCACTACTTTTTGTTGTCTTATGTGAACTTAATATCTAAGTTTTGGACTGCATGGGCAAGCTATTTTGAAGTGGGGTTTCCAGCACATGGTGATGAGCATTTTTCTTTGGATTCAGGGGATGCAAATAATCATACTTTGCAGCCCTAGTTACTAGTGTGTGCATTGCTGATTTTTGTTTATTCTTGATTATTACCCACCAGTTTTTAATCCCAGCTTGTACTGGAGACTTGTGTGTGTTGTGCAAAACTGCTGGGTTAGTCAGGGTTGTTGGGCTGCTCTGGCAGATATAAATAGCAGTTCTTGTAGTGATTATAGCTCTCAAATGATTAATAGTGTACAGTAAATTCCTAAAAATCACAGTGCCGCTTCCCACTCACTTCATCTATATTGCCTCAAGTCCCCTCAGCTGAATATGACTGTTGTGTGCTGAGCTTATAACTACTTATGAAAATTCCTCAGTGGCGCATGCTTGTTTAAGAGGCCATTTTCTTCACCTTCTTCTTCACATAGAAAATAATAATCCCTGCACCATCTAGTGGCCAGTTCCTTTACTGTACATGCCAGGCTGGAGTCATGTCATGCTTATTACAGAGACAAATTGTGGGACCCAATCCTGATGCATTCATAACTAAATCAGTCTCAAATCAATGTAATAATACTCCTGGTGATTGTCACACACACTCCAAATTAATCCAATGTATTAAATATCTCCTTTTAATTTAAATCATGACAGGGAATTTATGACTATGGCAAAAAGACACATTATTCCTAGGCTGTAATTGACAAAGTGCTCGTTAAAACAGTACAGATGGTGTGATTTAAAGAAGTGACCGGGTGTGTCCCATCCCCTTCAGGAAACAGGGCAATTTGTTTAATCATTTGTTAGCGCAATCACTTGAGAAATTAATAAATGACAACTAGAGAGTATGTAAAGTGAAGGCTCTTTGAGTTGTTTTAATCACTCTCGTGCCTCTTTTATCAAATCACTCAGGAAAAGGAAGTAAGAGATGCCAGATAATCAGATTCAAATCAGCACACAATAAGTGAAATAAAATGTCTCAGTAAATTCAGCAGAGGATATAGACATGCTTAACCACCTTATTTTGGCCACTTATGGTTCCTGTCTGACTTCTATTGTTTGTATTAAGAAGCAGTAAATCCTAAAGTGTGGTCAGGAGTCTGACCCAGCCTGCCCTCATTCAATCAGCTGTTAAGACTACAGCGTATAAGCTGCCACTGCACACAGCCAAGGCCTGGCTGCTTAGTCAAGAAACTGGGTGGAACAAGTTGCCGGTTAATTCTGATCCTCTGTTGCTGCTCAGTCAAAACTTACAATTTTGTTGTCTGGATCCAACGGGGGACTCTTATTAAAGGATGATGTCTGGTCAGGGATGCATACACACCTGCCCTTTCCCCGGAGAGGTCTACCAGGTACAGCAGCTGCTCGGTTCTCTCCGAGAAGTTATCATCAGCCTCATTCTGTCACATGAGTAGGGTGTTGAATCGATCTGAAGTGTATATTTTTTCAGTTTGTGAGCAGGTTTTGTTGTGTAACTGGTTAACCCCAATCTGTCATTTTTACCGGCTATTTGATTTATCGAGCGTAGAGCGCTTTCAGTGTCTCTTCGTAGATAAAGCAGATTCTGTGATGAGAAGCGTTGTTTTAAGGGCATCATGGTCAAGAATGATCTTGCACAAACAAACATTTGCTTCTTACGATCGAAAAAAGAACTGGATTTAATGGATGCACGGTTTAGTCAGAATCTAGTCTATATCTTCGATGTTCCACCTCCAGGATTGCTCCGTTGCCAACGGAAATTAATGCCTGATTTCACTCATTTAGGCCGCATATCCGTTGCCTTGGGCTTTCTTTGTGTTGGCGTCCTAAACTCCGGTTGATTTATGAGGACTATGGTTAACCTAGACTATAGACTATCTGTCCAATCTGAGTTTTCTGTTGCATGACTAAAACAGCTTTTGAACATATGTTCTTCCCAATGGCTTTTTTGCAGAGGCACTGTTGCTCTGTATGGCGATTGTGATTGGTTTAAAGAAATGCCGATAAACCAGAGCACGTTTTCCTCCCATCCCAGAATGCTGTGTGGATTAGCCAGACCCTCCCCCGCAGAGCTGTGGAAGAAGAGACTAGTCAGAATCTCATATGTGGTTTACTGCTATAAGAGGTTGCATGTTGGTTGGACCTTGATGCATTTATTGAACAAGGTGAAAAGTTTACAATTATGAAGATATGTATTCAAAAATTCTACTTAAGTAGAAGTAGTAATAAAACCAAAGTAAAATACTTCAGTACAAGTAAAAGTCCTCTTACTTAAAGGTCCCATGGCATGAATATTTCATTTTTTTTTAACATTAATATGTCTTCCTAGAATCTTGCTTCTTATGAGGTCATAAGGGGCAAGATTACCTCCACTTTCTCTGCTTTGCCCGTCAAGAGAGTTTGGCCCACCCATGAGAGAGAGACATCATGGCTTTCAAACTAGCAAAGTGGCAGTTGGTCAAGGCCACACCCCCAGCCTTCCCCCACCCACCCCCCCACCCTGGCTATTCTGCTCTGCCTTTGAGAAAATGAAAGCTCAGATGGGCCGATTGGGCCTCAAGGTTACCTCCCCTTTATCTCCATCTCACAAGCTACAGACTCGTATGGTATAGCCTAAGGAAAGCTCATTGTGGGACTGGCTCTAGTGGCTGGAATTCTGCACCAAGGCTGAATTTGGGGAAAGACCTCAGGTACAGTATTAGAGACCACTAAGGTCTATATAAAAGAGACTTCAGATACAGTATTAGGGAACACTAAAGTCTATATAAGAGAGACTTCAGATACAGTATTAGGGACCACCAAGGTCTATATAAAGAGACTTCAGATACAGTATTAGGGGACCACTAAGGTCTATATAAAGAGACTTCAGATACAGTATTAGGGACACTAAGGTCTATATAAAAGAGACTTCAGATACAGTATTAGGGACCACTAAGGTCTATATAAAGAGACTTCAGATACAGTATTAGGGACCACTAAGGTCTATATAAAGAGACTTCAGATACAGTATTAGGGACCACTAAGGTCTATATAAAGAGACTTCAGATACAGTATTAGGGACCACTAAGGTCTATATAAAAGAGACTTCAGATACAGTATTAGGGACCACTAAGGTCTATATAAGAGAGACTTCAGATACAGTATTAGGGACCACTAAGGTCCATATAAAAGCATCCAAAGAGCACCATGTCATGGGACCTTTAAATAAAAGTGCATTCGTATTCCTGACAAAATGTAGTATCAAAGGAAATGTGCTCATTGAATGTTTGAAGTTGCTGTTATATTATTGCATATTATGTTATTTAACTTTATTGGTTGCATTCATGTCTGATTGGATTTGAATTACTTTATATGTTGTTAGATAGTTTAATCTGTAGAAATGCACATTTTATATACAAATCATGTGTTTTGTGTCTAAAATGTTAATTTGCAAAGTAACTAAAGCTATCAAATAAATATAGGTTAGCAAACCGTAAAAAGTACAATGTTTCCCACTGAAATATAGAGGAGTAGAAGTTGTAGTATTAATAGAACATTACGTGAGTAAATGTACTTATTACATTGCACCTTATCATTCTTGACTCAAATGTTGGGAAGGCAGAAACACTGAAGGAGTAAAAGTGGAATGTGAACGGTTCAAAACGGAACAATCCTTTTTTGGGTTACTATGGCAACAAATCCTTGAGACAATAGTTTTATTGTCATTAATGATGTCAGTGTCCCCCCCCCGTATTTACCACCAAGGGTTTTGCTCAGTTTAGACACAGTGACATTATTTAAAACTCTTAAGATACAAGACACAGTCCTTATGTGCCTGCAGCTATAGTTGTAATAATATTACCAACACATGATGTCATTGTGTCTTGTGATGATAAATTGCAATAACTTTCAATCTGTGTCACAAGTGGTCACAAGCTTTGAACGTCCTCTTTCTTTTCCCTGCAGATGACCGAGGGCAGACTGTGCCAAGTGCAGCTGCTGGATGACAGGAAGCTAGAGCTGCTGGTTCAGGTATGAATGTTGCTGACTTAAAGCAGCTGTAATTCATATTTTTATTATAACGATGGATTACCTGGCTGTGTGCAATGTGAAAGGGGTTGCTGGTAATTATCCGTACCCCCATGAAGAATTATCACCTCTGCAGTTCCCTCTCATCTCATATGAGCGTCTTTCAGCTCATTGTTTTCTTTTTGTGGCTCTAACTGTGCCGTTATCGTTCCCTCTCATTGCGTTGTTTTTTTTGTCGTTGTTTTCAGCCAAAAAGCTCTAAAAAAACTACTTTACACTACTTGCTCAGCATCTAACGGCAGGCAGACGGTCAACAACTAACTCAACTCACACACAATGAAACATTTAGCAGCTAAAGAGCCAGATATTTCCTTCAACAGTTGGTGGCAACCAAACCAGAGATGAAAGGAGAGTGAATATTTTTACTTTTTACTTAAGAAGTTCACATCTTGTGTTCACATCAAGTGACCCAAAAAGTCAGTTATCGAAGGTTTAAAAACATAAATAACATGCAGTATGTCTGTGGCATGTTTTTAGTGGGTATTACAAAAATTTTAAAAAGGGTCGGACGGTTTCCACCTTCACATTCCCACTATTCAGCGGCATGACTTGGGTTAAGTCCCTTATGTGAGCCATTGAAGTGTCCTTGAACACAACACTAAATCTTCACTCCAGTGCTACAGTTTGCTCTCTAGTTGATATTTGAGTCTCTTTTGAGGGAGAAAATAATTTCCTCAAGTATCTGTGACACATTTACCAGTTATTTTACTCTAGATGTTTTCCTAATATTTTGAATTACAGTAGGTTTCCAACTGAATCTAAAATCTTCTTCCACAGCCTAAGCTGCTGTCGTACGAACTCCTCGACTTGGTTTCCTCCCACTTCAACCTCAAAGAGAAGGAATTCTTTGGACTCGCATTTTATGATGACAAGTATGTAAATATTTAGGATTATTTTTTGTTCAATGGTCTGCATACTTGTGTGTGTGTGTGTGTATAGAAAACAGCTTTCTGATGCTTCAGTCTGTGTGCTTTTGCAGTGGTCAACGTAAGTGGTTGCAGATGGACCGCAGGGTTCTTGAACACGACTTTTCGAAGAAGCCCGGGCCCATTGCCCTTAACTTCCTGGTCAGGTAATAATACATTTTTCTCATGCAAATTACAAAATCTCCAGCAGGGAGCACTACTTTGTTGACATGGAGTATAGCTTTTATCTGTTAACAAAATGTCCAGGGTCCTGTAACGAATGTCTTGAATATATCCCTATTGGCTGTAAAAGCTTTGGTTTACTGGTGGTTTTCAGGCTTTTGCACATAAACTGTCACTCTCAGCCTATACTTCACACTGCTTATGGAAGTTTTCACTAGGAAGACAAAAGTGCAACTTTAGGATTTCCTATAATAAGCAGCAATAACACATTGACATGGTATCTGTTTAACCCTTACATTGTTGTGTGTGCATCTGCTTTTATTCTTCATCCTTCAGGTTTTATGTAGAAAACATAACACAGCTTAAGGATATCATAACGGTGGAGTTATTCTTCCTGAATGCAAAATCTGCTGTCTACAATGTAAGTGTTTTACTCTGGTTTTTGAAGTAACAAAACATAATGCGGCTAGTTGTTTTCAGCAGCTCCCTGATGATTCACTGTCTCTGGACCCTTGCAGCTCGGCAGACAATGCCTTCAGGGCTCAGGCACTCTGCTGGCGGGAATGTAAAGTAGACAGTCTAAGAAAATTGTAAAAGACTTTGTTCACAGAGGTTATCGTAGGGCAACACAGAGAAGATTCTATGTTTAGATCTAGAAAGTGTTTTACACATGGAACACATTGTCCTGCTCATTGTCTTCCTTATTGATCTATTGTGTCTCTCAGGGGATTATAGAAGTGGAAAGTGAGAACGTCTTCAAATTAGCTGCCAATGCTTTGCAGGTTAGTGCTTTCAATAGCCTCATATACATGAATTGCTGCATTTAAAATCCCTTTCAACGCATGTAATCTGATAAAATGCTTTTTCCCCTAGGAGGCGAAGGGAGACTACACAAGGTAAGTGCATATATTATCAGCTGGGTAAGAAGTATTTAACAGCAGCAGGACAAGTTAATAGGAAGCTTTTATGTCACAACGAAAATCAATGGCAGTGCTATGTGAGGTTTACCACAGACTGCTGAGAAGCTTGCACCAGGCAGCTAATTAATCTCATAGTGCTGATAGAAGCCAAGTATACATAACAGAGAGCAACTACTATCTGTGTTTAACAGAACTGGCTTTCTGGCTCATATGTGTAGTGTTCAGAGGGAGTACTGCAGGTCTTTGCAGGTCAACACCTGGTTTTGACCAGCTGATGAAATAAGATGGTTCAGGAATACAGAAATCTTTGTTCATATGAGCAAATTCTTTACTAGGGTAGTTGTTGAGGCTGTAACTACCACTCAGGACAATAAGATCATGTCTCTGTATTTCTTCTGGGATTTTGGGGGATATAAGCACCTCTGGGAGTTTACAATCTACAATTTAAAACCCACTCATTTATAGGTTAATCCCAGAAGTTTCTTTTACACTCAGTATATTTACATTTGAGTGCTGGTAGGCCAAAGAAAATACAGGATTCAGTTCTTCACCAGACTTGTGTTCCTGGCAATGTAGAAAATAAAATGTAAACAAAATGCAGTCTACTGTCGCGGAAGAAGTTTTCAGAAAATGTTCTTAAATAATTGTTGCAATATACCACCGTGTAAAAATAACTCTACTGTATTAGCTACAAAATGCACATGCAAGGACTTCTTATGCAGAATGGTCCCTTTAGTGTTGGTGCAGCTGTTTGAGATTTCATTTACTGTTGGGCAGTTATTTTTAGCACCCTTAATATTATGTAAAGGAACTCCAGCTGTCAGATAAATGCACTGAAGGCAAAAGTTCACAATTTGCTTCTGAAATGTATAGGAGTAGAAGTATAAAGTTGCAGAATATTAAAATGCTCACCTCAAAATTCTACTTTCAGACAGTAATGTCCTGAGTAAATGTACTCGGTCACATTCCACCACTGGTAGTACTTAACTGATAAAAACTGTATAAAAAGAAGTGAAGTTAAGATATTGTCCTGTCAACATCCAACACTGTTATCTCAGCAATTGGTCTTGTCTGTTTCAGTGATGAAAACACTAGAGGAGAGTTGAAGAAACTACCAACTCTTCCCACCAAAGTACTCAAGGAACACCCATCACTCGCATACTGGTACGCTTACAAGAAAAGCTTGTTTAATTGCTGGTTCACTAATGAATTGTTAGTCATGCAGGCCTGTAGACTTGGCTTTACCATAAAAGCAAGCTGCAGTACAGAACATATATGGATGATTATTATTACATGCAGTGGCTGGTATAGTTGTATGCAGGAAGTTAGCTTCGGCTAGGTAGCTGAAAAGGCTAGTGCTCTCCATGTTTAGCTACCAGCGTTTTCAGTTAGGCTAGCTAGCCTCTACACAGTGTGTGCCAAGACCAAAACATAAGAAAAAGAAAATATATAAACACTGTAGAAGAGTAAAATAAATTATGTTTGAATTGAATTAATCAATGGATGGGCAGTGAAGGATAAACTTCAAATAACAGGCTTTTTGTTTCAGTAACAAACTGATTGCTGCTTAGTAAAAGTATAAAGCTATTGTTTTTAATTATTTAACTAAAGTATAATTTCTTGATGTATTCAGTTAAATGTATGATAACCTTTCAAGACATTTAGTCAGTGCACGCAACAGAATGGCTTGTACATTTGTTTAAAGCGTAAAACGGTGTCTTCTTTACGTGACATTGCAGTGAGGATCGAGTAATCGAACATTACAAACCGCTGAAAGGAGTCTCCCGAGGACAGGCCATTGTGCAGTAAGTACCGAAGACAAATGTGGATTTGCTGCAAATGGTTCAACACTAGTAATTAGAAGATGAATGCTATTAAGGTTTAAGTCCATTAATCTTCCTCTCACCTCTATTGGCTCTCCCTTCTGTCCGTCTCTGTCTCTGGCACTCCTTTTCTCATCATCTGAGAGAAATCAATAGCTCCTCTTCAGCTGCAGTCCAGTGAATCACAAAGATTCACTAGAGATCAAAATTCCTATTTTTATCTATTTACATTTCCAAGGTTAACCACATGCAGATGTTAAAAAAAGCAGCTGCTGATTTAAAAAAAATTGTTTTTCTTCTAGGTATTTGACGTTAGTGGAATCCTTGCCCACCTATGGCGTGCATTATTATGAAGTAAAGGTAGGTCTTCTGCTTTGATTAATGGGGAATGACAGCTGTAGCACTTGAAACTGAGTCAACCATCAAGCTGTGTTCTCGCCACACAGGATAAACAAGGGATCCCGTGGTGGCTTGGAATCAGCTATAAGGGCATCGGCCAGTATGACCTGCAGGACAAATTAAAACCTCGAAAGGTAAACATTTCCTTCTGCTCTTTCTCTAAAATGGCTGCTGCTATTTCTCTGCTCCACTAATTCGACTGTGGACATGAATGCACAGGAGTAAGGACTGCTGCTGTTGCACATAGCGTGGTGATTCACCAGCCTCATTCATACAGCATTGATTTCACTCCAACAAAGGCTGGGCTGCAGCTGCTGCAGCAGACGAGGCCAGACTTGAAAAAATTGTGGCAAAATCTCATTCTAGAGATCTCTGGCAGTTTGCCTTAATGAGGTTAGTCCTGTATAAAGTCTGTGAGAATCATACATCCAATATGAACCAGCTTTTCCTGTTTCATTAGTGCGTGTAGGGTGTGAGTTGATAGGAGAACCACCCATGTGAGTGATCCATCAGCTATGTTGTCCAGTCTGTGACTCCGGTATCTGCAGGGTGCAGACATGCAGCGCAGTGCTGATGTAGAAGAGGAGGAAAGTTCAATTCACATTCATTTACTGGCCCTGTCGGCTTGTTCAAACCTGGTAATCGCTTCACATGATGCAATCCATCTTTGCCTGCTGCGTTCCAAAATGTTGTGCAAGCAGCCGACCGTGTGCAGGCAGCGGCGTTTGTTTTGGAGAGGAGAAGAAGGAGTGAGCTGGTGATGTCAAAGGGAAAGGGGCTGGATTTGGGGCGTTATAATGCAGGTTCTGAGTATACCTGAGGAGACAAATCTGGAGCTGACAGGAGGAGGAACACAAGTATGGGTTTGTGTTGACAGCAAAGTCAGGGAGGATTTAATAGCTTAAGAAACGGGACCTGTGGACACCTATTATACTGGTAAGATTGGATACTTCACTTCCAAGTTATACTGCAAGACAGAGCTTTTGTTCATAAATAACATGTACTAATTTGAATGTTCATTTAAAAACAGAAAAAATCTCAATCAATTCTTAAAATTATATACATATATTTGTAATGGTAAAGCTGGATTTTTGCCGCTCCTTGTTACTGAGTACAACATGGCAGCATTGTGATACACAATACTCCCCAAATCAACCACATGTAATATCATTTTCTGTGCACTTTCTGTGTCTGCTGTGATTCGGATCGTGTCCAGACACACAGTGAGTCACTGACCCAAATAGATTGTTCATATCTGGCTGTTGTCAGTGAACACCTGGGTGATACAGGGATGGACGTGATGAGCCATGGAAAGTCTTACATACTGCAATAAGTCTTTGTGTAATGTCCCCTTGTGGCATTCTTCGCTTTCTAACACCTGCATTATTGCAGACTTGGCATGCCAAGGGGCCCAGACTGTAATGACAGTTCATGTTACAGCCTGGCTTTTTGTTTTCTGTGACTGAAACATGCAAGCCAAAACACCTGCGCCACTAATCTTTTTTACTAATAGTTTATGTGATGTCAGTTGTGATGGTCATGGCAGTATTTTGGAATTAAAACATGAATAATTACCAGGGTTGAAGACACAAATGGACACGTTAACGCCATTGTTCTGGCCATATACTGCTGCTCATCTCTCTGCATTTCAGGTTGTGAATTACAGAGCATTATATCAATTTCTCTAATCAAATATCTCTATCCCCAGCTTTATCAGTGGAAACAACTGGAAAACCTGTACTTCCGTGAGAAGAAATTTGCTGTAGAAGTTAATGATCCACACAGGTAAGCAGCAGGAGAAATTCTTCTTTGTTAACCGATTATTTAGATGTTTTTATTTTTTATCATGCTTACAGTTGCTTAGCCTATAATTTAGTCTCTCTCTTTTCAGCATTTATCTTAAGATTCACATCATGGTTGCTCTTGTTTGAATTACCGGTTTGTTACAAATCTCTATCTCAACCCCCGGTTTTAATGTCTTGTGTGTTTCTTGCAACAGGAGAGCAGTAACCAAGCGGACCTTTGGGCAGACGGGCTTACTCATCCACACATGGTATGCCAGCCATTCTCTGATCAAAACCATTTGGGTCATGGCTATAAGCCAGCACCAGTTCTACTTAGACAGAAAGCAAACCAAAGTAAGTGTCAGTCTCCTACATTACTTTGAATACTTTCTTTTAATACCATCCACGAATATGTATTGTAATTTTTTTTTGGAATTCTTTTAGACTAAATTAGGAATAGCAAGAAGTGTGGAGGAAATTGCCATGGATCTCACAGAGCACGGAGGTGCAAAAATACACAGACTGGGAGACACAGGCCTGAAGAATAACTTCATAACTGCCAGCAATGGTAGCCTGGTGTCTACAGGTTAGTCATAATTATTCCAGTTCATGAAGCAAGTGTCTATTAAGTTCATGTTTCAGATTAATGCACTTAAATAGCTCTGATTAAGCCATGAAGGATGAACACTGAGCTGTTTGTGAATTAAAAAAGTAAAGGTCAAAGCTCACAGTATCACATAAATGTGATTTTTAGGTGTATGCAAGAAGAGTAAGAATATTGTTTTCACAGGTTCAGCAGATTCTGAAATGAGTGAAGAGCAGAAGAAAGAGAAACTCTCTGAGCTGAGGAAAAAAGAGCAGGAGATCCAAGATATTTTGGCCAAGAAAACAAAAGAACTGAAGAAGATATGCCTGAGAGAGGCGGTGAGAAATCATTATGTGTACACTTTTTTGCTCCGCTGGTGCTACATTTTGCAAAGCACATATATGTCTCTTTTTCAGTCAGCTGATCTCCCATTATTAAGATCAATGCTTTTCTCCTGTTGCATTTACTTTAAAGGGCTTTAGGGTAGCTTAAAGTATTTATATGGGACTTACTGTTTTGTGTTTTTCAGGAGCTAACTGGCAAGCTGCCGAAAGAATATCCCCTCTCTTCAGGTGAAAGGCCGCCGCACGTCAGACGGCGAGTTGGCACTGCTTTCAAGTTAGATGAGCTTTTCCCCTACAATGAGGTCTGTATTATTCTGTTTGTCTGTACAATGTATGTTAATGTTTATATATTTCACTTTTGGGGTCTAAAGTATGCATTTGGTGATATTTAATGTTTATATTGTTGTCAACAAATGCCACAAAAAGATAACAACCAACAATGAATTGATCAACAATCAAATATCTTATTCCTCTGTGCCATAGAGCTCAATTGTTGTCCATGAACAGAAGCACTGTAGTTCATGCTGAGTTGATCCCACATACACCGTTCTGGTGCCGCAACAAGGTCTATTTGTTAGAGCACCAAATCTGCAGTTGAAAATAATCGTTAGTTATAATAGTTACGCTTGTTTGAGTAACAATAGCCAAAGACTACAGAGTAGGAAATTCTGGAGCCTTTTTGAAAAATGAAACTATGCAATTTTTTATATCCATTGTTAAAGATTTAGCCCTTCAGTAACAGCTAGCTTGTGCCACAGTGTAGGGAAGTCAGAAAGTATTAATTGACACTGTGGGTTTTGGTCTTTTGATGGAATTTCTTGACATTAACAAAAATATATAGAACGACGCCAGCCTTGTCCTTAACTGTAAGTGTACTCAGCTACTAACTAACTGAACAAAGACATGACAGTATTGTATCTAGTGTATTTAAAAATCATCAATCATCAATGTCAATTTGGCATGAAGATCTAATCAGATTATTTCTTTAACACATTTTTAAATGAATAAGCAAAACAAGTGACAATAGTAGTTAATTTATGATTAAGCTACAGTATGTGCAGCAGAGTTCTTGTTACTTACTGTCCACTCATCTCTGGCAATGTGCTGCTTGTGTTTTGCTGCAGGATCCCTTCCTGAGGAACCTGGAGAGCAGATTTGCCCTGCAGCGAAAGATTGTGGAGGCGGCTAAGAAGCTCGCAAATGAGTCAGAACTGTGCAAAACCGTGAAGAAGAAAAGGAGGAGAAACTGTTTGGATGCCATGCAAAAACTCCAGCAGATAGAGGATGAGATGAACCAGTATAGAATCAAGAAGGGGAAAACGCCCACACAGCGGGCCTCAGTGATCATTGCAGGTATGGTGCAGGTTAACCAGTGTTACTGGATTATCATTTAATAATATTCACAGTAAACATGTCATTTTCTTTTTCTCCAGATGAACTCATCCGTTCAGACTGTAGCTCGCTGTCTAGTCTCCCACTGGATGATGGTGAGTGAGACTGACCTGCTGTTACAATTATCATTATGACTTCTTTTGAATGAATGAGTGCCAGTTACTGTGTTTTTCTTCTTCTTTGTATTCAGATGACTCAGACGGTGTCAGTCAGAGGCCACGGTCACGGTCGGTCCAAGGTTCCCCTCAGCTCAGTCCGATGAGGTCGCTGGGAACCGAATATGATGTGGAAAGACGAAAGGGATCTCCGAGGGAAAATCACCAACACAAGAACCACAGCAGGTGAGGAAACCGATTTCCTGCCTCTGTCTACTGTGAAGTATAACTTGTTTCGCAACGTTTGATTGTATTGAAAAGCTGTTGTTGTTGAGTGAAGCAATTATTTCATGTTTTGTCAGAGGCCATAATATTTGCTGTGTCATGCGGCCTCATTCCTTTCCTCACATCTCATCTCATCCCCTTTTTCCTTTGTCTTTTTTCCCCCTTCCTATCCTCACCCTTTTAGATTAGCTTTTGAAGGCCAGGATGCTTCCCACTACTACCCGAATGCAAGAGAGGTGTCCTCCACCCACAGCAGTCCTTATAAAACCCTTCCCAGACCTCCTAGAGATCCACACAGCATGCCTCCCACCCCGGTTATGACCCGCAATGCCTACAGCAGCAGCCAGCTCAGGTGTGATCCGCTGCATTACCAACCCAATATCTTTCCTTCTCCTCAACATTCACTTCAACCTAATCCTCACTTCTCTCCAACCACCTAACCTTTAACCAAAGCTCCCATACAAATCCCTAACATTTATTTTAACTAATGAATCCAGAAATATTATCCCATGATTGACTTTGTTCTTTTAGGAAACACTTTAAAAGTTGTGTTCTTGTTGCAGGTCGGAGGGGTCTCCTCATAGCTTCAGGCATCGCAGCGGGAGTCTGGAGTCGCAGCCCCAGCTCAGAAAAGACACAGACTCCGAGAAGCCTGTGTTTATGTTGTCACCAGCCCACCGCAGCAACAGCACAGAGGTGTTAGAGGATTGCTCGTCCTACACCAGCCAGTCCAGTCTGGACTACTGCGGGGCGGCCAACTCCCACTACAGTACACTGGACTCCCGAACCTCAACCATGCATCGTCTCCACAGGAAGGTGGAAGTGTATGGAAATACTGGGAGTATGCCCAACTTGGTCCAGCACCATTCTGGTTGTAGTTATTCATGTGAGACCTCACCACACTATGCACCCAGTGCCTACTACGTCGATGGCTACCCTTGCCCGGACATGGAGCCTTACTCCAACGGTGCCTACGTGTATGAGAATGAAGTAGAAGGCCACTACAACGTAAACCCTTCCTACCAAATAAATGGGTATCATGGACATGACAGATTCAGGAATTACAGCAGTGACCGGGCAGATAGTCTTTCCCAGAATCCCTACGCAACAGTGAGGCCGCCGCGGAACAGAGAGGGGCCCAGGAATGAGCTGTTGGCCAAGAATATGCAGAAGGCCCTGGTGGCAGAGCATCTAAAAGGCTGGTACCACCGAAGCAGGGGCCCCAGGGAGGGAGGTAGGGGGATGCTGGCTGGATATGACTTCGACAGCGGCTCTCAGCTCAGCCTGGGCTACCAGACCATGCCAGCAGCCTTCAGCCACTCCAGCAGAACCACTTCCTTTTCATCAGGTGAGATGACGTCCTTCATCAGTTTGAAAAGGTCAAGTCAAATGTCTTGGTGTGTGGAATGTCTCCCAAGAAAATATAAACCTTTTTTTGGCTTCTTCTAAAAAGGACAGATTACGTATAAATCTGTATATATCTGCTGTAGGTTGTTAATATTGTTAACAACGTTCCACTTCCGGGATTGATCCGAGGTCGCCGTAAATTCCACCGGATGTCCGTCTTTTTGGCCGGATGTCTGTTACCTTGTGTTGGAATTTTAAACCCCAGTCAAATTATAAGGACTATGGTTACCTGCTCCTCACCCAATCAGAGTTTTCTGTTGCACGGCTAAAACAACTTTTAAACGTACATGTTCCACCAAAACAAGTTCCTTTCCGAGGCTATTTTTGCAGCTGCACCGTTGCTCCGTCCGGCGCCTAGTGCCACCCAAGACGTGTGATTTGGTTTAAAGAAACGCCATTAAACCAGAACACGTTTTTCTCCCATCCCGGAATGCTTTGTGGACCAGCCAGACCCTCCTCCACAGCGCCAGTCTGGCAATGCGACACTATTAATCAAAAAATTAAAAACATTTTTTTTTTAGCATATCTAATTCTCCCTCACTCTGGATTCCTGCACCATGCCTTAAAGAGCTGCTAATCTATTCATGATGATGAAGATGTTTATGGATGTGGGTGTCCGTGGAGGGTTTCACTTTCTGTGTCCAAAGCTTTTCCAGGCTCCCAAGACTAGAGGTTTGGGAGAAAGTTAGCCCCACTTTGTTCCTCTGATGTATCACTGTTAGATTCACAGAGTCACAGTCAGTCATACAGTCACTGAGCAACCCATCTTGGTTTTCTGAAAGATACATGCTTGGTGGTTGACCGACTGCTGGTCTAAAGGTATTTCCAGAACTTTCAAAGACTCCTCTAACCCTCTGGATCTAAAAAAACCAAAAAGATTGTTTCCACTGCACAGACTTTGAATCTGTTTCCCAAGTTGAGACTCTATTTCCTAAACCAGGTAGCCGGAAATTACATATCTCCTCCTATCTCATTTTAATCAATATAGACAGAATTGATAACTCATGAATTTTGTTGTCATTACATAGAATTCTTCATGGGGGAGACAGAAATACGCACTACAGCTTGAAAGTCTTTCTTATTGAATGTAATAGTGAGATATGAGACGCCCAACTGGTACTTCTAATTTATTAAAATATGTATTAAAAGGTTTAATTAAATACATTTAACATAAATGTACAAAAAAAGAAACAAAATAGGGTTTGGAAAGTTTGTGAAATTCCAATGTAAAGTGGCAGTAATGGCACTGTAATAACACATACCGTATCATGTGAAGGGTAATTGTTTGTTTCGCATTAGTGACGTTTAGCTGGACTAAAGAGTGTTTCCAATAACAACAATTACTATTGAGTTGCACTCCAACATCAGCTGTTTTTGCTTTTGTCTTGTTTGCAGTGTCCTCGGTGGAAAGCACAGGTAACTGGCGCAACCAGCTGGCAGTGGGCCTGACCGAGTACGACACACCCGACACCCCTCAGTACCCACACCCTGGGGTGCCTGCTTCTCCTTACAACCGCAGTCCCTCACACAGCAGGTGAGTGTCCAGTTCACGTAATCTCCGCAATGAGCTGTGGATGCAAAAGAAAGTGAGCCAATCACAGACAGGGATGTTCTTTTAGTTTAATTATTAGTAGAATTTTAGAAAAAGTCTAGTTGAGGATACAATAATAAATAATTAGCCTGCTAATGTCCCGTGTCGATGCTCAGTGGGAGGCCAATGCCACTCCTGTTTCCTGTAATGCATGTTGCAGTCTAAGGCCTTTGTTTTGTCTGTGTGGATAAAACATCACTTTGTATTTCTCTGCATTTGTGAGATTGAGGTTTGCTTGTCAGACCTGAAGCTATTTCGCTACCAACATATCTAACCATGAAGACCTCCTCGTTTTCTTTCTACCTTTCCTCCTTCCTTTCTTGACTTATGATTATGATTATGCTCATGTGTGCAGATTTCCTCCAGAAAACAGAGTGTCCGACACAATGCCTAAAAAATCTGAGTCAGTTGAGGTGGTTGGCTCTGAGGCCACTAGTACAGATACACCATCAGACAACCACTCTAGCACTTAAGGGTGAGACCAAACACAGCGGGCTGCTTTGTGTTGTGTTGCCAGTTGTCATCTCCATTTTTATATCCCATTTTCATCTGTGTGTCACTTCTGTATTTAAGGAAATCATCCACATTTTCATATTGTGGTCAGCTGTTGGTCAGCTGTTTTCTTCATGCACACAGCATCAGTTTTGTATTTGTACAAAAATATTCCACTCATTATCTTGATAATCTTGCACCTGAAAGGACATACCTTAAAGTTGTTTATCACACATTCAGAAAGTAAAAAGACTAATGGTACGTGTCCATTGTCAGCATCATTTCCACGCTTCCCGTTGATTTTTTTTTTTTTTATGGGACCAGTTACGCAATGCATTTCGGTAGCGTCACAGCATCGCTCCTCATTCGGATAAAATTGAATCCAGGCAACTTTATGGAAATGAGGAGCGGCTGGCTTGGCTCAACGCCTCTCAAAAACTGAGAAAAACTCTTAGTTTTGGGGGGCATTTGTAGGCCTCTATTTCCACAGGACAGATGTAATAATAATAAATAATAATAAATTTTATTTGTAATGCACTTTACATTTAAACAAATCTCAAAGTGCTAATGTAAGACATGCAAGGGGAGAGAGAGGGGGAATGACATGCAACAAAGGGCCGCAGGTCGGAGTCGAACCCGCTGCCACTGAGGAGAACATCACGAATGTGCAAATTCTTGGCAATCCATTTATAGTTATCAAGACCTTTCTCTTAACTGAAAATGTCAAGCTCATGGTGGTACTAGTGGAAAAGTCAGGTGATCGCCAAAGTAGGGGATTTTCATCTGCCAGGAAAATGAATATTTGAATCAAATTTCATGGCAATCCATCCTATAACTCCTATATACGGAGTTTCCCTTCGGGGATCAATAAAATACTTCTGATTCTGATTCTGATTCTGAACTGAGACAGTTCAGTCTGGACCAAAGTGGTGGGCCACTAACATTGCAATACCACAGCTAGCAGCTAAAAAGTAGGCTAATAAAAGTTTCCATTTACTCCATGAGGCCGAAATCATGTTGCATGCCTTCACAAAGTAATGTCGACTTTTTGGTGTATTGCAATTCCATTTCCATTCCTCAGTTTTTTTTAAGTTCAGTCGTTTCATCCTTGTTCTCAAACAGTTGAACTACAGTCGATTTGACATATTCTTCTCTCACTGTCTGTACAGATTTTACCTGGATGGAAGCTACATGAGCATCCGCTGAAAAGGACCAAACCCAACTTTGGCACAAACAAAGCCATGGCAAGCAGCACATGATGGGGATGAAGTTAAAACACACATAGGCTGTACACAAACCTTTGTTGCTGCCATAACCCTGTCTTGGGAGATGTTCTGTCTGTTAATTGTTGTTGTTTTTTGGCAAAGTCTATGTGTACGCTGTCCTCATGTTAAAGTAACCTCTGAATACAGTGATGACACTCTTGAATGACTTTCCCATGTGCCTTGGATTGGAAGAATTGTACAGGCAGATGAGAATGTGTCAAGGAACTTTAAGATGTTGCACACCCACACTGGATTCAAACCCTATTGTGTTTTAAAGATGAATAATGAGGAAAAAGGAGGCGTTTTTACTGAACTCCAACTCTGTGTATTTTAGCAGGAACTAGCTACTGCCTTATACAAAACAGTAGGTTAGAGAATAAAAATGTTTTTTTTTTTTTTATCACTTTCATCCCAGTAAATATATATTACATCCAAATTGAAAACCAAGCTTGAACATGTTCACAATGTGAAAGTACAAGAACTGAATTGATCAATCATTAGAGCAGACTGTGTATTTGATGACTATCCATTTCTTCCATTCGTTAAACTTTTATTCAAAATGTGTTCTGTCAATATTGTTTATAGAATCATTTGTATTTGTCGGTGGCGTAATGTGTTTTAAATTGCATGGTAAAAATATCCTTTTTTTTTGATAACTTCCTTTTTTATTAACAGAAGACCACTGCCGTTAAAATAAAAAAAAAACATATTCAAGTATCATTGTTGGTTTTCTCACACATCTGTACAGTCATGTGACGTTATATGTTAGATGTTGTCATAAAATATTTTCCACTGGGAACCAGGATGTGAATAAATACATGTGTGACACATAGACGGCTGTTGTCACTTTCTTTGAGAGGCTGGTAAACAACCGCTTCGGGTTCTGTTCTTGAGTATGTGAGGAAGGAATAGTTCAACTTTTTGGTATTTGCTTTCTTGCTGAGGGCTAGATGAGAAGGTCGACAACACTCCCTTTAATATGTCCATCAAAATGTAGAACCCCAGCCAGCAGCCGCTTAGCTTAGCTTAGCATAAAGACTGAACAGGAGGGGAAACAGCTAGTCTAGCTCTGTCCAAAGGTAAACACATTTTTAAAAATCTGAATTCTAAGCTAAGACAATCCTGCTAAGTATGGTGAAAACTGTGCTATGAGTGATGATCTAAACAAAACTGAGACAGAAGAACTGTCTTTACTGTCCATTCTCCTACTGAGAAATGACTTCTCCATTACCTCTTCTGGCTCAATCTCATGTGTTTGTTGTGCAGCCCTTTTAGAGGTTATGAGCTCTGGGCGGCTGGGAGGAGCTCTGTGTGCAGAAGACAGACCACCACCAGCCCAGTGAATATGATCCACCTGCTGCTGTCAATCCCACACGTTCCTTTGCCTGAAGCAACTGTCATCCCAAAAGATCCTGACGGCCAGGCCAGCTGGTATCAGGGGTTGAAAGAAGAATTTTCATGGCTCCCTGCTTGTACCTTAAATATCTTCCATGCTGTTCACAGGATTTAATTTTAGACTCCACATGCGGTAGGAGCAAACGGTTCCTAGCTGAAGTCAAAGTCAGAGGCTTCTCAGTTTGCTCTTTCCTGGGTCATAGATTGGACAGAAGTTGGCCTTCCTTTTGATTTCAGCAGAAGAAAGAAGTTTACGCAAATATGTCAAACAGTATGAACGACTGTGAGGATCTTAATGAAGAGGATATAGACGAGGATGAACTCCTTGCAATGCTTTCACCCGAGGAGCTTAAGGAGCTCCAGAGTGAGATGGATGTTATTATTGCCCCAGATGAGAGGGTACCGGTGGGGCAGAGGCAAAAGGACCAGACGGAGAAGCCTCCAACAGGGACGTTCGACCACAGATCCCTGGTTGGTTACCTCTACTGGGAGAAAGAGTCCAACCGTATGCTTGAGGAAGAAAGAGTGCCTGCTACACTGCTGCCCAGTGAGGTAAGAAGTCAAACCCTCAAATGTTTAGGTACAGATCAATTTAGATTTAAATGTTACAGGTAGAATTAAAAAAAAGTGTTTGGAATAACAAATCTTGTCTGATGTTGTTTTCATCAGAAAGCTTTGAGGGAGGAAACTGAAAAGGAAGACGAGGAAGAAGCTGTGGAATATGAAGTAATAGAGGAAGTCATTGAGGAAGAAGCTGTAGATGATACATGTGGAGAGGAAATTATAGAGATCATTGAGGAAATTGTTGAAGAGCTTGATGAGAGGGATGACAGTGATGAAAAGGCAAAAGGCAAAGGGGTGAATGAGGAAGATGAGGAAAAGGTGAAGTCACCTGTGAATAATAGCAAACATGAAAATATAGACAAACATGTAGACCCTCCAGACACCAACAGAGAAAAAGTGTCAAAAAACAATGCAGATGACAATCCGCCTTTTCCAGACACAAAGGAGAAGAGTGAGAGCGTAGCCCCAAAACACAGCACATCACAAGTTGAAGAGAAAGAGGAAATTACAACTACAGACTCCTCGCTTCCCAAAGAGGCTCCAGAGGAGCCCAGAATAAGCGAAACCAATGAAAAGCCCCCGCCAAAAGAAGAGAGAAAAATTAACAAATTACAACTTCCGAAGCTGGCGTTCAGCAATATAAAAATGACATCAAGACCCTCAGGAAATGAGACAAACTTGGAGTCGACACTCGACAAAATCCGCAACAACAACCCGTCTATCACAGAGGTAAATCTCAACAACATAGAAAACATTCCCAAAGAGATGCTCTTGGATTATGTCAACGCTTTGAAGAAGAACAGACATGTGAAAACCTTCAGTATTGCCAACACTGGAGTTGATGAAAACATAGCTTTCAACCTGGCCAACATGCTACGAGAGAATCGCGGCATCACCACTTTGAATATTGAGTCCAACTTTATAACCGGGAAGGGCATCGTCGCCATCATCCGCTGCCTCCAATTCAACGAGACTCTCACAGAGCTGCGTTTTCACAACCAGAGGCACATGTTGGGTCACCATGCAGAGATGGAGATCTCACGCCTGCTCAAGGCCAACAACACCCTTCTGAAGATGGGCTACCACTTTGAGCAGCCGGGGCCCAGGATGGTGGTGACCAACCTTCTAACCAGGAATCTGGACCGCCAGAGGCAGCTGAGGAAGGAGGAGCAAAAGCAGCAGCAAGTGAAGGAGCAGAGGGAGCTGATGCAGATGTATGAGAACAGCCTAAACCTACCGCCTGGTTTACTTGAGATGCTTGGGTACATACCGCCTCTAGAAGTCCTGCAGGAACACGGGCTTGTCCCACCCTCATTCGAACTGAGCACTGTACCTCAAACCCACCACCAGACGGGACAGCCGGAGCCTCAGAAGCAGCTCAAACACAAAAGAATTCCCAAACAACCCAGTGGCGAACCAGCAAACACATTGAGGGACGTCCAGTTGAAGAGGACTCCCAAGAAACGTGACCCTTTTCTGGACCTGGACCCGAGGGATAACAGGAGACCAGAGAATGCAAGTTTCAAACTGAGGAAGACTCCCAAAGAGAAGGATGCAGGCAGTGAAGAGGTGGCAGATGAAAGAGAAAACCTGACCGACATAATTAAGACTTTGAAGCCCATCCCTCGCAGACGACTGCCACCTAAGGTTGATGTCACACCCCGCGACCAGCTCCTAGATGCAATCAAAAAGAGCAATGTGGCCTATCTCAAAGCTGTGAGTATCCAAGCAGTATTACTGTGAGCTCTAGCAAGATGGGATCCTGTATTTAGGAGTACTTTGAACATTTGACAAGTTAGGTTTTCTAACAGGTTGAAAGGGTTACTGTTGATGGTGTTAAAGCTCTCCAAACAGTTTCACATGTGAATGTAGCCTATTATCTAACTTGTTCAACAGCCTGTAAGGTGTTTTATTAGGGTAGTGTAGAAATCCAAGTCATCCTTTTGTTCTTACCTTTGTTGTTGCTTACAGGTGCCGCTCCCTAAAGTTCTGGAATCAAGTGAAACGAGTCTCCTCTGAGGCAGCAACTTCAGCCATTTGTTTTCTTCACCATATAGTTTTCTTTATTTTACATGTATTCTCAAATGCACTGTGCAAAATAAGACATATAGAACATATAGGCTGGTTGTTGTTTCAGTCTTGTGTTGCATCACACTAAATGCTGTCTTTAGGAAGTCCTAACAATAAAGGTGTACAAATTAACAACACCCTATTTATTTACATTTTACCCTATTTAAATTAAATAAATAACCTTATCATTATTTGCTATTGCCATTGCTCATATATTTCTTATCATGTGCAACAAAAAATGACTTTTAGTGTAGTTGTGTGCTAGATTTGCATTTGCCATAAAGAAATCTTTTACTTTTTGCCTTGGGATTGTTTTTCATTTCAATGGAAGAGCATTCAGTGCCAAACTAAATGGATCCCCAGTGAATCATTGCAGCAGTCACTCCCAGTTTTTTCTTCTTCTGATTGTTAAAGGTATCGATGTGAAAAAGAACACATTACTCAAAGAGAGATGAGTCACAATCCGGGAAATCTGATTCCATGCGGAAAATTAATCAAACTGAATCGAACGGTAGTATGTACACACTTGTATGTGATATTCATTAGTCACAAGTTTTTTTATTTTTTTATATCATGATTAGGCAACATTTCACTGCTTCGTTTCACTGAAATATTTAACCCAAATAAGAACTTCATTTTGTGATACATGAATATGTCTATATATTCATAAAGAGACTTATGAAAAAGACTGCAACGTTAATCCCGTTATCTTTATTTTTTAGAGGACAGCCATGTTTTACTTCCAGTTCTGTGATTTCATCACTTTGCAAAAATGAAAAAGTCACATAAAAACATAGAGGATATATAAGATAACATCCACATAACATAGTCTTTCTGAACTGCCATTTGTGAAGGCAGCATGCACAAACTGCAGTTAATGTGCACATGTGGAAAAGCAAACAGGAAACAAGTGCTCTTACTATCAGGAGTAACAGCACTGAAAAAGAACACCTAACATTAGAGACCAGGGAACAGGACTGGATCCCAATAGGGAATGGGGAAGTTAATTCATTTAATCACTTATTTTGTCTCATTCCCAAAAGTATGTACTTTGTATCCTGTAGCCATTTTATACATTTCTGCATGCTATATTAAAAAAAAAATAAAGACACATCAGAAATAACAACAAACATGTACATATCATGACATAATATTCAAACAATAAAGCGGCACTTGCCATTCATTTTTCAACATTGCATAGCTGTGATCAGAATAGATACACTCAGGCCAGCCTGTATGGTCAGGAACTGTGTGCACGTCTCTTTTGAGAGAAGGAATATTTCAACTCCAGGATTATTAGACAGGCCACATAACCATGTCTACACAAGAAGCAAACTGGTCTCAGATCAGTATTGATAGAGCTCTTGGAGTGACAAGATGGGAGTTATTGCTGTTTAATAAGCAGTTACCAGTTCACTGGGTGTTGGGTAATTTAATCATGCTTGTTTTGAGGTAGCAAACTGAAAGGATCTGATTTCTTCGTTAGAACAAACACAGTTGACAGTTGATCTATAAACAGCATTTGATATTGTGTTCAGACATTCTGCTTCATTTTGCTGAAACAAATACTCAGTCATCACGTGGAACAAAGTGTGTCGTTGACAAGGGACAGGATTTGGGTTTTTTTGGAACCTTTTTGATGCCCTTTGCTAACCTTTGGTGCCTCTCAACATCCAATCCACGCTGTGATTGTGCAAATCGTGCTCTAAATTGTTACTATCCATCTGTGAGTTAAGTCACACAAAAGTATAAGAGAATAAAGTAAAACAAAATGCATAAAAAGAATGGGAATGCAAACATTAGTAACTTTAAATGTATAGAGGGGATAAAAACTCAACAAATGGGACTATACTATGGAAATTATGACACATATTTGGCTAGAGCATTATTCCTTCAGTTTGCTTTCAATGAAATCCTGAATCTTGTTCATTTTCTCCTCCTGCTGATCCAGGAGGTCCATGATGATGCCCATGGGGGTTTTCTTTAGCCCGACTCCCTCAATCTTGTTCTCCAGTCTGTTCTTCATGTTGCGCAGTCTCAGGGAGGCATGAATCAGAATTACTACAGGAAAAACAAGGTATTATTATTATTATTATTATGTAATAAAAACATACATTTCAGTGTCTTAAACTTAATAGATAGATTTTCTCTGGAATACATCTTGAGAAAGAAGAAAACTAAATGTGATACTGTTGCAACTCAGACTTCACAGCAGGTGTAAGGACCGGCGTATCTTTTATTCCCGTGGCAGGCGGATACTGAATGCATGACATCAGTCAGTAAATGTAGTTCTGTCCAAATCAACAACCCATAGCAACCCGTCAACACAGGCGGGAGTGGGCAGGCCTCCTGGGAAGCGATCAAACGGCCTCATCTATCCGCCATTATGTTAGAGCTGCTACATTTGCTCTAACGATCCAACCCATCAATTATCTAAAACCACTTTGCTGACTGCCTGACTCAACATTTATTTAGAGAGCTGTAGCAAATCCAAAACTATACCTCTGAACTACAGTATACAGCTCAGTCTGTAATGCTGACTTCATTTTGCAATCTGTGTCATGAGTAGATGCATGTCAGTAATACTGAACACGCTGCTCAATCCCTGCAGTGAGTCAGAAGGAGAGCGCTTGGAAAAACTTGTTCATCCGCAGAAAAATCTCAGTTTTTGCATCCCTGTGTGACTCACCATCTCCCTTTACAGTTTATCATTTTAACATTACTCAACAACTGGAGGGAACACAACGTAAGATTCTAATTAGAAAAGGCCAATTAAGAAATGTACTTAAAGTAAAACATTGTTCCTTAAGAGAATAAGTATCTTTGTCGCATATCTTAAATGTAAGTGTTGTGAAGCTAAATGTAAGTAAAATAACTTGTGTTAACGAGGCTTCTTATTTGATGCCTCTAAACTAGCAGATGTTTTGCATTGTTGTGTCAAAAAAAAAAAAAAAAATCACAGTGTTGCATAAGATAGAAGAGAGAAAGGTAGAAAGGGATGCGTGGGTGATTGCTCTTAGAACTTCAATTGTACAAAGGCCGTGCCCTTGAATTACATGAGGGAGGATGTGGAAACCTGTATTGATCATGGAAACAGCTGTTTGATGTTATCATGTGGCCGGCATACCATATTCATGTGGTAACAATTAAAAAACATCATTGCTATGACAACTGAACAAACTCCAGTTTCCACATGCCATGGACTCGTTTTTCATTCCACAGTGGGAAGTGTTTTAGGGGACCGTACAGTGCATTCATTTCATGTTAGAATACAGATCATCAAATAAAATTGGGGACAGTTAGTATAGTGCACTATTTGGAATATAGGGGGAGATTTTAGACACAGCCTGAATGTAATTACATAACTAAATTATCCATTCACTTTCTGAAAGTAAATCTTGTGACTGTTGTAGAACGCATTTCTGAATCTGTCCTCCGTGTGTCCAAGTTTTCATTCTATCTTAGCTGAAAAAGGACATCTTGTCTCTCTGGATAGGCTATGGTCTCGACCTGGGACCTGCTATGATAAACCCGGCTTAGACAACTGTTTCTGTCAGACTTGGAGGACAAATGCAGAGACATAACAAATTCAGTTGTCTCCTACAAGGAGAAGACACTGAGGAAAGATACAGAAGTCATATACTCTGAGAGGCATTGGAGATCTTATGAATGACTAATATGAAAATCATTGGTTAAATGTAATTTTCCCATTACATGACTTACACAGCAAAGGGAAGGTGATTCCGAAGATGAAGACCATCACGCCACCACACAGCGTCAGCAGAAAGTAGCTGGCGACCAAGACCACGATGACAAACAGAGTGGGATTCTTCCTTTTAAAGTTCTTAACCATGGCCTGGTTCTCTCCTGCCCACACTGAACCCGCGAAGACCAGAGTCACCACAGCTCCTCCCAGGAACATGCCAAATGGGTTGACGAACCTGAATATTGGAATATGAAAGTGACATTTATGTGTGCTCCAGTGGGTGTAGGCATGTTGCTTTGAATAGCACAACCTGGTGGTACCAACAACATCAACATGAACACCAATGGCTAACATCCTGGATGCCTGCCCTGCAGTAAGGCCTGCACTCATGGCTATAGCATGCTCTATTCAAAGAAAACTACCAAACAAGCTTGGTATGCATAATCACGACCAACTAGCAGCAGTGATAAGTGTGTGTAGGATCTCCAGAGCCAATGTCAGTCAATGTACTCAGAAACAACCCTGGTAGCATCATTTTTAGTAAGGATCTGTTGACTGTTTCCGTTGATAATATGAAACACCATTCTTAGTTGCTGCTGTGTAGCTTAACTGCTATAGGCCAAGAAAGGCACAGGCTACAAAGAGCTTTAAGGGCTCAACAATAAGTACAGATATAGCCTGTGTGGCCATAATGGGTGTTACTGGGTGTGGAGGGTTCGGTATGCAGGCTCAATAAACTCAAAACCAGAGATGCTAGCTTGCTTCCGTTCACAAGCTGCCAAGACTCACCCTACAATGAGGAAAACCACCAGTGCCACGGCGAAATAATTCGTCTGGTAGTACAGTAAATTACTGATCACTCTGTTGTTCCACTTCGTTAAATCACCAAACTCAGGTTTGGCGAAGCGGTCCATTCCGGGGAAGAAATCATCCCAAGGTCTGAGAGGTGCAAGCTCCATCTTGGCTGCCATGTCTTCAACGTGTTTAGCTAGTGAAACGACACAAGAACACAAACAAAACCCGTGCACGCGCTGCGTAATATTTGACAGGCCAGCTGATCACCGTCTGAGCGTGGAGGAGGGGAGTCAAACGACATGCCGTACTCTCGCTCAAGATCTCACGAGAGTCAGCATGTCGACGAAGTGTTCAGAGTTTTAGACTTGCGTTGTAGAATGCGCAGCAGCACCAAGAATCAAGTGAAGAATACAATGAATCCAAAATGCCTTATAGTAGCCTAATATGAAACAAAATTAAAAGAAATATAAATAATTGCCCGTGGCATTTGCTTAAACAATGTAGGCAATAAAATATGTTTTCTTCAGACACACGTTAAGGGAGTTTCTGGTGCTGTGCGCAGCTTTGACACTCGGGAACACAGCAGACACAATCGGGGACATGGGACCGTGAAAGTATGGCGGATGCCGAGGAGCCGTAAGTTTCAATGAACGAAAAATAGGATTTTATCGTAGATAAACTCCCGCTTTTTGTCGTTAACCCGTTTTAAACTCGTTTTTTACTCTCTTCTTCCAGGGAGAAGAAAAGAAGGCGAATAGAGGACCTGACTGAGAAGTTAGTGACGAATGCTAAATAAAGGTCTCTGACTGGCAGCAGGTTAGCGTTGCCCTGTGAGCAGCGACTGCCTGGCCAGGAGACATGCCAATAAAAACGCTAGAAGGGGACATTATTAACTCTGTTAGCTGTCTGTACAGTTCGTACACACAGTGTATCCATTCACAGTATCAAACATATCGCAGAAACCCTTGCTGCACCAAGTCTGCATCCTCCTTTCACGATAAATCCCAAAAGACAAGCGCATAGCCATCAGTAGCTGTAGCTGTTCCATACCAACGTTAGATTAGATTAGATTAGATTAGATTAGATTCAACTTTATTGTCATTACACATGTACAGGTACAAGGCAACGAAATGCAGTTTAGGTCTAACCAGAAGTGCAATAGCAGTAAGTGCAGGATATACAATGGTTCCATAGTGCAGGATGGGTATGTACTGAATACATATAGCATGAATACTATTATAAACAGCGTTACATACGCATCCTAAGCAGGTTTTGAGTATTTAATGTGTACACTTAAACAACTCAGACATGCATTCTTATAAATACTTGACATGCGAGTGGGATGTATATACTTGTATCCCACAATGCAATGTACACAATTAAAAGACTGTGTGTGAAAAGAAAAAGTTCAGCTGACAGTGACAATTCATATTTGCAGTTGATGTCTGATGTGGTATTGTATACTTTCCTGTTAGTATGAAATAGTAAAGTATGTTGAGTCCTTGGATTCTAATTGCATTATTGGAGGGATGAGTAGGGAGAAATGTGCTCATTTAAGTTCTGTTTCTTGCACTGTAAGTTCAGTATATTGTGTGGTGTGTCCAGAATGGCTGTAGATGGTGGACACAGGGACGGTGGTTGCGACTGGGACGGCCGCTGGAATCATGTGAGGAAGTTTTTGGAGAGACCTGGCCCGTTCACCCATCCTGACTTTGAGCCAAGCACTGAGGTGACAGAAATACTTCGATGGAAACGAAGAGCATTCTTTTAATGCGTTGAACAAATCGTTCTAGTGTGATTAAGCTTGTAGCTTCACACTGTCGAGTGGTAGTGATATTTCAAATCACATTTCTTATTCTTTAAATAGAGATTCTTTAAAAAAAAAAATTCTTTCATCCCAGTCTCTACAGTTCTTGTTGGAGACGTGCAAGATTCTGGTCATTGGTGCCGGAGGACTTGGATGTGAGCTTCTCAAAAACCTGGTAGGAAATAGCTTGAATCTAAATGGATGTACTGCTGAAGTGTAAGCTGAGAAAACACACAAACTATCCTCACTGCTTACATCTTTAGATAAGTTCTTACTTAGTCTTGTTTTGTTTTAGGCCCTGTCTGGATTTCGCCTTATTCATGTGGTTGACATGGACACGATCGATGTGTCCAACCTCAACAGGCAGTTCCTTTTCCGGTAGGCATCACCTTTAATCTTGATCATGATGATACGTAGTTTTTACAGTAGTCTAATATTTGATACATTATGTGGTAAAAAACGTTGATACTCATTTACATTTTTATTTCCTCTAACTATTTACATAAAGCAGAATATAATGTGGTCTAATAGTCAGGATTTGTACTAAGGCTTAATTATTATAAATTCTTTTAAAGATTTTTGGGGCATTTTTAGGCCTTTATGCGACAGAACAGCTGAAGACATTAAGGGGAGTTAGAGGGGGAATAACATGCAGCAAAGGGCCGCACGTCGGAGTCAAACCCGGGTCCGCTGTGTTACAGACGGTGGATATAAAAAGTCTACACACCCTTGTTAAAATGCCAGGTTTTTGTGATGTAAAAAAATTAGACAAAGATAAATCATGTCAGAACTTTTTCCACTTTTAATGTGAACATTTCAATTGGAAAAACTGAAATCATGTTAAATAGAAGTCATTACGCACCTGCCATCATTTAAAGTGACTCAGAAATAAAGTTCAGCTCCAGTAGGATTTTCCTGACATTTTCTGAGTTGCATCTCAGAGCAAAAGCCATGGTCTGCAGAGAGCTTCCAAACCATCATAGGATCTCATAGTTGAAAGATATCAGTCAGGAGAAGGGTACAAAAAGAATTTCCCAAGCAGTAAATATGGAGCCATGGAACACAGTGAAGACAGTCATCATCAAGTGGAAAAAATATGGCACAACAGAGACATTACCAAGAACTGAACGTCCCTCCAAAATTGGTGAAAAGATGAGAAGAACTGCTCAGGGAGGCCTCCAAGAGGCGCACAGCAACATTAAAGGAGCTTTTCTGGCATGTACTGGCTGTGTGCTACATGTGACAACAATCTCCCGTATTCTTCATGTGAACGAGCTTTGGGGTAGGGGGGCAAGACAGAAGCCTTTTCTTACAAAGAAAAATCCAAGCCCAGCTGAAGTTTGCAAAAACAAACAAGTCTCCCAAGAGCATGTGGGGAAATGTGTTGTGGTCTGATGAAACCAAGGTTTTAACTTTTTGGCCATACTTCCAAAAGATATGTTTGGCGCTAAAACAACACTGCACATCACTGAAAGAACACCATACCCACAGTGAAGCATGGTGGTGGCAGCATCGTGCTTTGGGGCTGTTTTTCTTCAGTCAGGGTGGAGGGAATTATGAACAGTTCCAAATACCACGCAATTTTGGCACAAAAATTTCTGGCTTCCGTTAGAAATCTGAAGATGAAGAGGAAGTTCACCTTTCAGCATGACACAGAAGCATGGCTTCACCAAACGAAGATTAACATTTTGGACTGGCCCAGCCAGAGCCCAGACCTGAATCCAATTGAACATCTGTGGGGTGATCTTAAGAGGGCTGTGCCCAGGAGATGTCCTCCAAATATGACAGATTTGGAGAAGTTTTGCAAAGAAGAGTGGGCAAATATTGCCACGTCAGGATGTGCCATGCTAATAGACTCCTACCCAAAAAGACTGAGTGCTGTAATAAAATCAAAAGGTGCTTTAACAAAGTATTAGTTTAAGGGTGTGCACACTTATGCAACCAGGTTATTGTACATTTTTCTTTTTCTTTTTCTCCCTCAAAGATTTCAGTTTATATTGTTCACGTTATAGGTCACATTGAAGGTGGAAAAAGTTCTGACATGATTTATCCTTGTCTAATTTTTTCTTTTACATCACAAAAACCTGACATTTTAACAGGGGACTTTTTATATCCACTGCATGTACACCTGCTCTACCAACTGAGCTACCCAAGCGCCCACAGAGGCCTAATTTTAACCGTTATCTTTTCAAAGTTAGCAGTACACTTGAATTTAAATATTTCAATTTGAATATGAAATGCTTGATTTTCAACAAAACCTGA
Source organism: Percina caprodes (assembly GCA_013375575.1). Lineage (NCBI taxonomy): Eukaryota > Metazoa > Chordata > Actinopteri > Perciformes > Percidae > Percina > Percina caprodes. The sequence continues at coordinate 1,882,063 of JABXJD010000041.1, forward strand.
TGTTTAATCTGCACATAACCCTCAGTTAAAAAGAAATGAGAGATACCATGTCATCTCTACCTGCGATCGAGTTACTTCTCAGTGACTGTAGTACCGTAACATTTCCAGTGTGATAAAAATTATTACATTCGGCATCCCATATGTCCAATAACTATTAACTGTAATTAGGGCTGCACGATATGAGGAAAACATCTAATATGCGATTTTGACTGATATTGCGATTGCAATATGATTCACGATATTGAAGGGAATGATCATGTTTGTATCATTTTTCTAATTTTCATTGACTAATACTAAATCTTAAAAACATTTAATGATTATAGAGTGATTCTTATTTTTTTTTTTTTTTTTTGTGAGGATCTGTACCAAACAAAGATGTTTTTTTTAGTCTGTAGAATAGGATTTGTTGGCCGGGATGTCTCTGCAGCCCCACAATACTATATTCTGAATGGTTTGACACATATTTTGCCATTGCGCCCCTCTGCAATTTGGATATTGCACTAGTTCATATTGAGATTTCAATAAAATTGCGAAAAATTATTCAACCCTAACTGTTATATGCATCTATTTAGATCCAAAGATGTTGGACGACCAAAGGCAGAAGTTGCTGCCGACTTCATCAACACTCGTGTCCCTGGATGTAAAGTGGTCCCGTATCCTTTGCAGCAACAGATGTTACAGTTGAGGAACAACTCTAGTTTAGTTGACAGTGTGTAAAATGTCTTGCCCATGATTTAGATTCCTTATTAATAACATGCAGTCACTTTAAGAAGATCCAAGACTTTGATGACTCTTTCTACAGGCGTGAGTGTTTTTCTTACAAAATCTACATTATGCTTTAGCAGAGCTTACCAATCAAGCACCTCAGAGGTTTAAAACGCTCGTCTCCTTGCAGAGTTCCACATCATCGTCTGTGGACTGGACTCCATCATTGCCAGACGCTGGATGAACGGGATGCTGGTATGAAAGAGGGAGCTGAGTGTTGTGTTCGCTTGACATACCTTTGCATATAAGGGGCGAAGTGTGTAGTTTGTGGTGAGTTATAATAGATGTTGCCTTCTCTAGATATCTCTCCTGAGCTACGAAGACGGAGTCCTGGACCCCAGCACCATCATCCCTCTCATTGATGGAGGAACGGAGGGCTTAAAAGGAAACGCTCGTGTCATTCTGCCCGGCATGACTGCATGCATCGACTGCACATTGGAGCTGTACCCGCCACAGGTCACTTTTCAGCAGAACTTTCTCTATCTAATCACTTCAAAGATTCATGTAAATCCAGTAGAATGAACTGTTCTTTTCTTCTTAATGGGCGAATGATATGACAGAATAGTTACCCAACCTGTTTTATAAAAGCTTTCGCATCTGTTGTTCAGCTTGTCTTTTGTGTTGGAGAAAACGTCTGTGGTGCACAGGAGGTGATGGTTCACATTTCCATCTGCACCAACAGCTGTTTGCTTGAAGAAGAAAAATTATTTGGGTCATAAACATAAGCAGTGGCAGCTCCCAGGCCGAACAGAAAAATCAACATTGCCAGAAAATTTGAGAAAAACGTCTCACAGGCAGATGGGCAGGTGAAGCGTAACACCAGCACAGCAGTGGCTATTTGCATCACAGATTTTCCCAAAACACACAAAAAAGATCTATTAAGTAAGAATGTGATGATTTATCTTTTTTACGGACAGCTTCAATCAGTTGTTATATAGTTTTGATATTATAGCTGTCTGATTTCACGGTGTAAAACTGAAAAAAGGGTGTCTAGTGCTCCTTTAATTGCATTTACAGTGGTGTGAAAAAGTGTTTGCCCCCTTCCTCATTTCCTGTTCCTTTGCATGTTTGTCACACTTAAGTGTTTCGGAACATCAAACCAATTTAAACAATAGTCAAGGACAACACAAGTAAACACAAAATGCAATTTGTAAATGAAGGTGTTTATTATTAAAGGTGAAAAAAAATCCAAACCATCATGGCCCTGTGTGAAAAAGTGATTGCCCCCCTTGTTAAAACATACTATAACTGTGGTTGTCCACACCTGAGTTCAATTTCTCTAGCCACACCCAGGCCTGATTATTGCCACACCTGTTCACAATCAAGGCATCACTTAAATAGGAGCTGCTTGACACAGTAAGGTCCACCAGAAGATCCTTAAAAGCTACACATCATGCCGAGACCCAAAGAAATTCAGGAACAATTGAGAAAGAAAGTAATTGAGATCTATCAGTCTGGAAAGGGTTATAAAGCCATTTCCAAAGCTTTGGGAATCCAGCGAACCACAGTGAGAGCCATTATCCACAAATGGCGAAGACATGGAACAGTGGTGAACCTTCCCAGGAGTGGCCGGCCGCCCAAAATTACCCCAAGAGCGCAGCGACGACTCATCCAAGAGGTCACAAAAGACCCCACAACAACGTCCAAAGAACTGCAGGCCTCACTTGCCCCAGTTAAGGTCAGCGTTCATGCCTCCACCATCAGGAAAAGACAAAAATGGCCTGCATGGCAGAGTTCCAAGGAGAAAACCACTGCTGAGCAAAAAGAACATCAAAGCTCGTCTCAATTTCTCCACAACACATCTTGATGATCCCCAAGACTTTTGGGACAACATTCTGTGGACCGATGAGACAAAAGTGGAACTCTTTGGAAGGTGTGTGTCCAAGTATATCTGGCGTAGAAGGAACACTGCATTTCATAAAAGAACATTATACCAACAGTAAAATATGGTGGTGGTAGTGTGATGGTCTGGGGCTGTTTTGCTGCTTCAGGACCTGGAAGACTTGCCGTGATAAAAGGAACTATGAATTCTGCTGTCTACCAAGAGATCCTGAAGGAGAATGTCCGACCATCTGTTCGTGTACTCAAGCTGAAACGAACTTGGGTTCTGCAGCAGGACAATGATCCTAAACACACCAGCAAGTCCACCACCGAATGGCTGAAGAAAAACAAAATGAAGACTTTGGAGTGGCCTAGCCAAAGTCCTGACCTGAATCCTATTGAGATGTTGTGGTATGACCTTAAAAGGCCGTTCATGCTCGAAAACCCTCTAATGTAACTGAATTAGGACAATTCTGCAAAGATGAGTGGGCCAAAATTCCTCCAGGACGCTGTAAAAGCCTCATTGCACATTATCGCAAACGCTTGGTTGCAGTTGTTGCTGCTAAGGGTGGCCCAACCAGTTATTAGGTTTAGGGGGCAATCACTTTTTCACACAGGGCCATGATGGTTTGGATTTTTTTTCACCTTTAATAATAAACACCTTCATTTACAAATTGCATTTTGTGTTTACTTGTGTTGTCCTTGACTATTGTTTAAATTGGTTTGATGTTCCGAAACACTTAAGTGTGACAAACATGCAAAGGAACAGGAAATGAGGAAGGGGGCAAACACTTTTTCACACCACTGTATGCTTGACCTTAATTTTACTATCCACAGATTAATTTCCCCATGTGCACCATTGCGTCAATGCCTAGGCTCCCAGAACATTGCATTGAATATGCCAGAATCCTACAGTGGCCCAAAGAAAAGCCATTTGGAGGTAAGCTAAAATATTTTACCTTTATACTCCCCCAACATCTAATCACATAACTTGGCCTTCTGTCTGTGTACTTTTTTTTTTGTCAACTAGATACCAGCTTAGATGGAGACAATCCAGAGCACATCCAGTGGGTGTTTGAAAGAGCCCAAGAAAGAGCTGCAATGTTTAACATTACAGGAGTGACATACAGACTCACTCAAGGTGAATTCAAAGACAATCATTTATTTATCATTAAATGTAGTACGTCAGTGTTGTTTCTGAGAACTTTCTCATTATAATTCTATCACATTATTTTTTATTTTTTTTTACATAATAAAAACCTGTTTTTTTGTGCCACAGGAGTTGTGAAGAGGATCATTCCTGCTGTGGCATCAACTAATGCTGTTATTGCTGGTATGACACTCGGATGTTTTTGAGGCAGTAGGTGCCGTTCAGACAGAAAGACGATGTTACAGAAAGTTTTTGTTATATCTGAGATGTCAAAAGAAAAAGACGTTGGGCTAAGCCCCCCCCCGTAGTTACTGTTACTTCTGTCTACGATTTAATGCAGACATAAACGAGCAGAATAATAATGTTCCCATTAATAATCCCAAAGTGATTTGTTTATGTATAATAACACACACACACACACACAGACCACACCACAAAAAGAGGCCCGAAATACACACACACATGAAGGAGAGATGTCAGATTGAGTTGGCTATTTTGGCTTTGGAAAGGCAACAAAAACCACTGCCCTACTGCCAGCATGTGGCGAGATCCAAAGCTTGACGCGGGGGGTTAAATTGTGATTTAACCCAGATTAATTTTGTCTCTGTTCTCCATAGCTGCCTGTGCTACGGAAGTTTTTAAGATTGCTACAAGGTCAGGAACAGCAAACAGTTCTTTATCTCCCACACCAATTATCTGCTGATTTGTCATGTGAATATTACTTAACACCAGATTTTCCTTTGCAGTGCGTATATTCCTTTAAACAATTACATGGTCTTTAATGACGTGGATGGACTGTACACCTACACTTTTGAAGCTGAACGAAAGGTTTGTTGTGCCCCACAGTGCTGTGATTGTTAGTGACTGGAACCACCAGAAACCGTCTTGTCGGCAGTGTAAATATGCATTTCTCCTCACAGTAGATAACCAGTTTACTCTGTATCATCTTTGATCGGCAGGAAAATTGTTCAGCATGCAGCCAGGTGCCTCAGGATCTTCAGTTCTCTCCTTCTGCCAAATTACAGGAGGTTTTGGAGTACCTTACAGAGAACGCCTCACTGTAAGTATTCAGAAACAAACCCATTTTGTGATTCTTATTTTGGATAAAAAAAAAATAAGGATTAGGTCAAAATGGTGTATAAATGTTTTCCAGACAAATGAAATCCCCGGCTATCACCACAACTCTGGAAGGGAAGAATAAGACACTGTATTTGCAGGTAATATACAGTATTCCAATTGAGAATGCTGCATGGTTTTGATTACCTACATTAAAGGTGCAGTTTGCTGGGAGGGGTGCGTGGGATTTCCCCCTTTCTGGTCTACATATCCCTGCCTCTGCTAAATTATTTTGTAATTATATTTCTGATATCAATTTAAAAAAACTAACTGAGAACACATTGGAGAAGCCTTTTGCAATTATGTAATCACATAATGTAATGTGAAAACTGCTGCCCTGGTTAAAAAAGCAATGCAACGGATCTCAGCTGATATTCTGTCTATAATGGACTGCAATGGAAATTTCTAAGTGACCCCAAACTTTTGACCACGTGTGTGTGTGTATAAAATAGAAGTTTTTCAAACAAAGTAAAGCATTGTAACGTGAACAGTCTATAGTGCGATAGAACGATAAAGTCCAAGCAGCAGTTTCTGGTTGTCTTTAGCCGATACAGAGCTCCAGGATGCCCGCTACCAGCGGTTTAGCTGCCTGTGAGGCGGGTACAGGCATCTCCAGATGGCGGTCCTTTCAGGGGCCGAGGTAGCGGAGTTGAGCCAGAAAAACTTAGCATCATGCGGCAGTGACAGTTAAGTTTAAGCAGCAAAACCTTTTAGATAAAAGTTCGGGAAAAAGGTCGTGGTTTGGAGTAAAACACTCCCGAGGAACGAACAAGCGTTTTCTGGGTGAAAGTTGCTGTGTGCTATTTCCTGTTGAGTCAATTTCCATTGAATATTGTAGTTCATAAATAAGTGTTTTGGCATGCCTGGCCGAGTGACACTATATCATGGTATTGCAAGGGGGATGTAATTCTTTCATGTTTAGTTATGTTGTGCGTGATAACCCCCCCCCCTGTGCTTTTTCACAAAACACCCTTCCTACATTTAATGATAAAGTCCGATTTACGTTTTTGTTCCAGTCGGTAAAGTCCATCGAGGAACGAACCAGGCCAAACCTCTGTAAAACATTAAAAGGTAATCCAATCATTCCCAGTCCCTTCAAAGTAAAGTAGCTGCTGACTTTCATGATCACATAGCATTACACATTTTTTTTTTATAAAGCATATGCATATGTTTTTATCTGTGATGCAGAGCTGGGCTTGTCAGATGGACAGGAGCTGGCTGTGGCTGACGTCACCACGCCTCAGACGGTTCTCTTCAAGCTCAATTTCACCACCTGAACGATCCTTCCAGCGCTCGGCACTGGCGACAGATCGACTGCATCCCAAACGCAGAAGCACATTTGATAATGTAAATATTACGAGTGAGGTCTCACTTGTGGGATTGGTTTGGTTGTCATATGAAGATGGACTCATTTCTCATTTAGCATTGTTTTTTTTTTCTATTAGTAACGTTGTTTACTTCTTGATGTATTTGTCCTGTTTTGACTTATTATATTGTAGCTATTTCCCTGTCAATCAAAGGAGAATAATGATGTGCACTATATGCTCTAATAAAGTTGTATTATCATGGTTGTAGCCTTTTCCATCAGATGTTCTTTCTTCGCTTAGATGCAACTGGGCAGCTTTACCCTTTTATCTTTTTAAGAACTGGACGTGTATTCGCAGCAACTGGGTTACACCCACAACACACACATGTTATTTAAGACATAGTTGACTTGATAGTAAGTCTGTTGTTAAGATTAAAGTGACATGGGTCCGGCTCAACCTTAACCTGCGCATGTGATTGGTCCCTTGTCCTGTGTGTGTGTGTGTGTGTGTGTGTGTGTGTGTGTGTGTGTGTGTGTGTGTGCGTGCGTGTGCGTGTGTCTGTGTGTGTCTGATTCTGCATGTGGTTTTGTCTCCCTCACAGCTTTCTTGATTTTTTTATTTTTTTGGCTCTGGGACACGTTCTAATGGCTCAATGTATTGTTTGTAATTGTTTATATCTGTTGATAATTTCTGAATATAAAAATAAAATAAAAGATTAAAATGACATGGATGTTTTATTTAAATAATGTTTTAAGGGACAGATTAAAGAAGGAGTATTAATGTTATGTTCTAGGGTTAGTGAGCGAATTTCCTAAAATATCTATTCATTTAATATCAAATGAGCAATTAAACATATTTTATTATTTTGGAGACTTATTGTACTTGTATGTTGAGGCCTAACGTGTAAATACAAAGACGAAGCGGACTTGGCCTCCAGATGCAGTTTCTATCTCCTCTGTGTGTCCGTGTGACAGGATGTCGATACTCACTTTAAGCTTCTTATGGGGCGCTAATGAAAGTGGCCGCATATTGTTCGGGGGACAGATGGTTTCTGTCTTGATTAAGTTTTAATTTTCCTGACGGGATCCAAAGCTGGCAGGCTTTGCTCGTGTGAGGGACCCTGCTGTGTTCACAGACAGACCAACGATTCTCTCGCATCGCATTCTGCATAAAAAGGTAGTCCCAGGTAGAGGAGCTCAAGTGTGAAAGTGCAGGTTTTCACCGAGCTGACTGCTCTCTCAGCTGGGAGTTATTTAGCAGCAGACAGGCGTCTCTCTCTCTCTCTCTCTCTCTCTCTCTCTCTCTCTCTCTCTGCTCTGAGGCAGAACACTTCTGAAACTGGCGGATCATATCAACTGCAAACTTTTGCATCCTGGCTGAAACAATCATCAGTATGCATGATGTTTACCAAGACACTGGAGGCTTCTGCAGCGGCTTATCATGCATATTAATAACTTGAGCAGAGGTAGGCTAAAGTGGTTAATATTTCAAGTTGCCATTGCAATCAGTTCAAAGTCTGGCAATATTTAACATGTCTTTTATTTACATCTAGGCTATAAAGTTTATTCTGTAATGGTAAAAGGCAGGCAGACTCACTTTTATGATGATGATTATTGAGATATATTTAATTTTGTTGTTGTTGACAACTACATTAGTCAACATTAGATTCATGACAATGCATTAAATGTATTGTCAATCAAGAGAAAGTAATGAAATGGCTTACTATATTGATAGTCAATTAATTGTAATTCATGCAAAAATGGCAAACTTGCTGGTTCCAGTTTTTTAGATATAAGTACTTTCTCTTTCTCTCTTTCTCTCTTTCTCTCTCTCTTTTAATTTTCATTTTAACATGAGCTTTAAATTGAACATTTTCACTTGAACATCAAGTGTTGGTGTCAAAATAAGCAGAATTAAAGCTTGGGCTCTGGGAAATTGTAAAAGAGCATATTTTATTGACTAAATGTTTTATCAATAATTAAAATAATCATTAGTTGCAGCCCAATACTTTATGTATGAGGGGTAAGTGGCAAATGAAAACGCCTCAAGCAAACATTAAGCAGTCATTTTTCATTTGATGTCATCTTTGTCCTGTATTAAATACTGCTGTATGATTTGACATAAAAGTCCACGTCCCAGTTTTTGTGTGACTCATGTGGAAAACAACTTTTTTTTTGGATGGAGAATTTAGCTAACTGCAGAGATGTTTACAGCTGAAGGGATAACGTGAGTCAGAAATGAGTGCAAGGACCAACTCAGATCTGGCTCCAATGTCGGGCATCTGATCAGGCTTTTATTGGCATTTCTTTGATTTGCCTTGGCTTAGCTCAGAGATGTGAGAGTCATTATTGAGCAAATTAATGCAATGATTTTATAAACCACATATCAGGAGTCAGGAGATATCAGAACTCAAAATAATGAAGTTTATGGTCACACACTTAAGGGAGAAGTATTGGCCTATATAATTCCGAAGGTTGCATCATCTCTGTGTCTCTGCAGGCAAGATGATGCTGAACATGTTCGCCCGACCATTACACTGGAGCCTCCTGCTTCTTTGTATAGTAGGCTTCTGCAGCCAGCTTGTGTCCACTGGCAACCAAAGCTCCCGAGGACAGACAGGTAGGTTTCAGACCCAACCAGACCAGTCACCCCCCCTGAAGGACTCATTATGGCTCCTGGTCACCAGCTCGGTCGCCTGGAGTTCAGTTCAAGCAACAACAATGTGAAACTCACTTTGCTTCTAACTGTCATCTAAATATAGTTTTTTATGTTTACTCAGAACCTGGTAGGAAATCCACAGATGGGAATATTAAGGTTGAGATGGTGTAAAAAGGATTATGAGTGGCCATGCAATTTGTTGCCATAACACAATGTTACTGTATATGACATATAGAAAATTTGACCTCTATATCACATGCAAAATGAGAAGTATTAAGATACTTTATTTAAATATAAGCACCAATAAAATAAATTGAAAAAGTAAAAGTACTGATTGTAAAAAAAAAGGTCCCCTGTGATGGATACCTTAATAAATATTACATAAGAGTGTTATTATGAATATGAATAAATGCATCTAGATTTGAGATGTTTCCAACTGAAATGGTACCGGTACCTCTAAATTGTACTAAAGCTCTTGAGTATTTAGTTACTTTCCACCTGTGCCACTGATGGATTACTCCTCAAATGAAACTGAGATTAGTCTTTGATTTGAATAATTAGCCTACACGTTTCATTTTTTGATCTCTGCTTTGATTGGAGTCCGCTTTTACACCCTGCCTTGATTATAAATTAACCTTCCAGTGCAGGTGCCGTTGGTCATGCAGCAGCTGCACAGACACCTCAGTTCGAAATTAGCAATATGCATGCATGAGTTTTTCCTCTTTATGTTTTTACTTCTGCCTTGTTGCGCCCCTTCAACTGAAAAATTCAGTTTAAGTGTATCAGCATGAATCATCAGCCGTGTGATAATCACCAAAAGCACTGTTCAGTTCCTTTTATTTGTTTTTTGGTGGAAGGATGCAAAAGCAGGTGTGGGTCAGATATTTCTCCTTATGCTGTTTATGCAGCTCATTTCTCTGAATCCACGCAACCGGAAAATTAGGTATCTGTGTGCATCTAAAGTACAGATTGCTGCTAATATGTTTTGACATTTTAATGGGTTTTTACTTGACTGTGGCATGACTGCTGATGCTCATTCTCCACTTGGTGGTGCTGTAGCTTTAGAAACATCAAAATGAGAGATTACATTGTATGATGGTGCTTATTTGGTCATCTGAATGAATGTTGCAAAAGAAATACTACGACATTTAAAACAGCCAATGAACATTGCAATTTGATTATAATACCACCATCTGTAAATGCTGAAGTCATTCAAACTGCCTACTATGCAAAACATAGTATATAACAAGGGTCCTTTTTCCTCTACATTCTCTTCCTCAGGGTCATCGCAGGAGAGGACAGGGACTTGTGAAGTGGTTGCTGCTCATCGTTGCTGCAATAAGAACAAGATTGAGGAACGCTCTCAAACTGTCAAGTGCTCCTGCTTCCCAGGACAGGTGGCGGGGACAACGAGGGCTCTGCCCTCTTGTGTGGAAGGTATTATTACTGGGACCCTCTTCTACCTCTCTTAACCAGAGATATTCTGACATGACATGACTATATTATTTATAAAAGTGGAGTCAGGTTAGTCAGTTTCACCAGAATCCACTGATACTGAGGCAGTCAAGGACTACAGAATGTGGCATCAGACTTTTTTCCAAACAACCTTTTATAATGTCCTTCTGTCTAACAAGTAACCTTCGGCTGTGGGGTGTTTTTCTCCAGCCTCTATTGTTCGTCACAAGTGGTGGTGTAAAATGGAGCCGTGTCTGGAAGGGGAAGAGTGCCGAGTTCTCCCTGACCTCACTGGTTGGTCATGCATCTCTGGAAATAAAGTAAAGACCACAAAGGTAAGGCCTGCATTAGTTTGAGTCACAGTGGCACCGATACTGTACTATAGACATTACGCAAAATGGCTTTAGTAGGCCTGATATTTATAGACGATTAAATTTCATACGTTAAATCTTCTTATCTTCTTTTATTACATTACTCTTATACTAACAGGGCCCGACAGACTTGTGAATACTCGTCACAAAGATTTATTTTAGTAAGCTCTCCTCTGATGCTGAGAGATTCCACAATCAAGCATGATCACTGCTCCCATTGGCTATATCAACCCTCTTGCTCTCCGCCAGGCACATTTGGCTCAAAAAACCTAATTCCATAATCTGGTGAATGATGGGGCCAAGAGGACAAACATAAAATAAGAAGAAAACTAATACTGAACAGTAAAACCCATGTAATTAAATCTGACGTCCAAAGGAAACCCCACTGTGTTTTTTTTTTAACTGTTCTATGTGTACGATTCCTGGGGGAAACATTTTACAGTGACACAGGGGTAAGTAAGCACTGGCAGCATGCAGCCAGTGATGAAAAGATACCCAGTAGTCATGTGGTCCATCAGATTATACTATTAAACAATAGAATAAAACAGACGAGGGTCGAAAAGAACAGCGGGTGCTCTGTGTTCTACAGATTGGAAAGCACCCAAAATTGTGATCTGTGACACCGAGCTAAAAACGACTTGACTATAGAGAAGAGAGCAGTAGTAGTAAGTAATAATACCACAATGTAATGTAAAAAAACACTAGTAAAAGTACCACAATCAAAACTTCACTTAAGTAATAGTGCTTCAAAATATACTGGCATAGTAGCAAATATGTAGCATCAAAATATACTTAAAATACCAAGAGGCTTATTATGCACAATGGCCCATTGCAGAATAATGTATGTCATTATTATTATGCATTGATACATATCACTTTAATGTTGCAGCTGGTAAAGATGGGGCAAATTAATTTTTAGGAGACTAATGCTGTATTTTTAGCTTAAAGGCTATGTAACCTGTTCCTACAGCAGCAGGTTTACATACATAAGTCAATTATAACTATAAAATGTAAGGATGTTTCACTGCCTTGTCATCTTTGCTTGTAACAATTGGCAACCTTTAAGGTGGAATATTAAATTCCATGTTACTCAATGCATGAGTTGTTGTCCTGACTCAATCAACACACCTTAAATCTGAATAATGACTATCACTACTTTGAATATAGTGTACTTTCACCACCCGATTTGTTTTTATTGGCTCTCGTGCATGACATACGCTTTAGTGATCATTGGATCTTGAAGCGCTTTAAAAAATATATGAATTTCATTCAGATTATGCAATATTCTTCTATTTTCTCACTTGGAGAAATAAAGTGGTGGACGCTCCGGCCGCACTACACCCCAGTTTACTTGATACAATAAAATGACATCACATCCTTTTGCTTTATCTTGTTTACAATATATTGAAATAAGTGTGATGGAAATGAACAAAACCAGAGTTGTGTGACATTTTTATTCTTTCAAATCCTTTTAGGTGGCGCGGTAGCAAGACAGGAGCTCCATCTAATCAGTACAAGCCTGTTCTGGCCTGGTGCAGTCACCTTAAGTAACACTGGACTCTGACTGAAGACAGTGAACGCCCCATCAGATAGAGCAAAGAACAATATAGATTTAATTAGATATCTCCTGGCTAAGCTTTAAACTGCAGAAACACATTGTTTTAATTTCCCTTTTGCTTGAACACAATTTTGGTCAGGGTTTATCCCATGGAGTGGACAATTTAATAGCAACTCCCTTAAGATAAAATGAAGCAGCACCCTCACACAGTCCAAACAGGCGGCTACTGCAAAGGACTGTATCACTATGTCCGTGCTTGATATGCTGGGCACAATGTGATGCACTCAATCAAAGATTGGACGGGACCTGCTGGCAGACACTTAAAAAGAGATTTTGTGGATTTTCAGGCAGCAGAATGTGAATCCAGTCAGTTGCTTATGACTCTCTCCGCCGATCAAAGCAGAGGACCACAAATACTGAGAAATGTATGGCTGTGTAGCATTTGTAAGCAATGCTGTCCTGTAGACTTACTCTGAGCTTTGTAAAGAGCACCGATCCCTTCGGATAACTCTTTAGAACAAAGAGGCACCCTCCCAAACATGCCTGCACACGCACACACACACACACACACACACACACACACACACACACACACACACACACACACACACACACACACGCTGCTTTTCATCTCTTCAGTGCTTGGACAGGCCACCACCTGCAAGGCTGTGATGGCAAGCACACAAGCATGAAGTTCTGATGCAAAACAAGGACTGTTTGAAATGCTAATCATGGGCAGAAAGGGGAGAGAGAGAGAGAGAGAGAGAGAGAGAGAGAGAGAGAGAGAGAGCTCCTTCACTGCTGAGAGTATTTATATTATGCTTTTGTTTGTTTCTCTAAACTGAATACTCCTGTGGAGGGAACTCCGATTATAGTAATGATGGCACAACATTGAAGATTCTTTGCCTTGAAGCAAATTGTAGCTACCACCAGAACAGAGTATCTACCGTTATTGCATTATATCAGTTGTCCTCTTCATATGAAGAATATTCCTCCTGGACCAACCCTGATTACACCTCTTTCATCTTTTTTCATTTTTTCCATTTTACCTTTCCAATGAAGAGACATTTTCTAAAAACACTAATAGAACGACTGGGAATCATCCTATCCAAGGCATCTTACTGTTATTGAAGGCAACTGAATTCTAAGCACTTTGCTCAACATTTACTTAATGCAATCATGCCGTATGGTTGTCATGGTACTGACATGATAGTTTACTGAGCTGTCATGCAGTCCAATGCACTTTATGCATGGCCATTGCTATGTAATCATTCAACTTCTGTTTATTATTTCATGTTAGAAGTGCTGCGAAAACATCAAAACCAAATTATGTTATGATTCATATAATGAGATTAATGATATTGAATGCGTCAAATATTCTGGAAAATCCCCTCCTCTAAATCAATGATGAGAGCCACTTGTCCGGGATATACTAATATGCCTTTGGTACTGAATGGCAATGAGTTTGTAGATTCACTGAATGCTTATCATATAACAAATTGGAATTCTGTTCATGGGCATCATAAACAGCAGCAATATCTCCAACATAACAGTGTGTCATATTGTATCCACTCTTATAAACCCATTAGAAGATTGCGATGCAGCTGACAACAGTATTATAAGCACGGTCTGACAAGATCAGCCACATAAAGCAGTACGATGGCGGTTCAACATATTGTTTACAAAAGACCTTGGGTGTATTTGATTTGAGAGCTGACTGCAAAATAGGGTTATGCAATACTCCTTACAATATAAAACATGCCTCACCATGCCATAAATGACTGTATGGCATAACAATTACCATATATTTCAATGAACACCTCTTGGGCTCAAGATACAGCTGTATTGTTAGAAGTGCTACAATGACCTGCACTTAAAACAATTATTCAGTATTATTTCAGAACATCTGTACCAGATAAATTGCTCAACACATAGGGGGAGTTATACGTTGACTAATTTATCTGGTCCAGATGTTTTCAAATAATACTGATTAATATTACCTGGGCATCATGGTTGCAGCATCTCAGTTATGCTTTGCTATTTTTCTTTGTCTTATTTGATTGTTAATTTAACATTGAATCAATTTCTTTGGAACCAGCTAAAAAAGGCACAGTAAAGTCATCAACCTGGGCTTTGGGAAATCGTGACAGGCAATTTCCTTTTCTGACAATATTTAGTCCAAATGATTTTTCCCAAAGAATCACAACAGGTCAATTGATAATAAAAATAATCGTTTGTTGGTTTCATAATTTGTCGCTTTTGATTTTGTTCAGTTTTGGCAACTGAAGCTTGTCTTAAATGCAGGCAAAAATCTTGTTAATGATGTAAACAGCAACTCTGAGAATAAACCAATAAATACATACATAATACACAGTATTCCTCTATATGCAAATAGATTGAGATTGGTATATTTTTCGTGCTTTTCGGCGAACGCTTTAATTTCTCAGGCTTGAAAATGAAGTTTACACAAAGGAATTAGAATTGTTTTATTACTGCAAGTTAAAGTCAGGAGCTGCTTGGGCTTCTGTAGAAGTCCAACAGTAGTCCTATCCCTTATTTATGTTCATTAAAACCATTCCCCACCTTGTATTTATGTATTCATATTGTACAGAAATGCAAAGCTCATTGAAGTTAAAGGTCCCAAGATTCCCTGACTGTTGTAAAATCTAAGTAGATCTGGACAGGAAAGCTTTGGAAAGATCAGGAACTCGTGGAGCTACATTTCCTCACCGATTCAGAAGCTGCAGAAAAGATGAACCCACTGGGGATTGAACTGAATAAATTGACGTGTGATTTTATTACCGTCCATACACTCTTTTCAGTGTTTTACTTTTTCACAACCAAACTGAGATATACTGTACCTGTATACTGTACACAGTATGAATTGTACTGTGATCTTTGTGTATTGTCTGTAACCATTTTTTTTAAAGAATAGATTTATTTTGTTTCTCTCAACAAGATCAACAATCCTTTTTGGAATCAAAGTTTGAAATAAGGTAAAAATCTTTAAACCCCAGTGGGGTTTATGTCAACAATGGCAGTACGCATCCTTAAATTTGTGCCTATATTCCTAAAATACCAGCAGCAGCCACATCTTTCTCTTTCTGATTCACTTTCAAAGGAGCTGGTGTGACATTCATTAGCTGACTTTCAGATGTGTCTTAGATAAACGCTGCTTGCTTACTTTTTATCTTTAAAATAACCTTACAGCCAGTCAAAAAGTTTTTATCTCTGTTAATCTGGAGAAATTGAGTCAATACCCTCTGATAATACCCTCGTAATACATGGCTTTAAAAACAAAAAGCATTTCCAAAATTCTAAATTAAAGCCAAAATGAGGTAATCAAGGCAGGAATTACATGGGATACTCTTAGTGTGGACCGGCATGCTGCACACAGGAAAAATGCTTTACAGATGAGGCAACAACAGAAGAAAAGAAAATACAATTAATTTACAATTTTTTTCCATTTCATCCACAAAATGACACAGAATAACCTCAATTAAGAGATGTTATTTACAAAGGTCTGAACAATTCTATAGATTTAAGTCTGCTATTTCAAACCTGTGTCACAAATAACGCATTTCTTGCAGCTTTTTTTTTTTTAAATATCAGTTTGCAGGTGATATGTGGCAGAGAACCTTCCCTCTCTTGTGACTGTCTATTGGGAACAGTAGTTCATGTTCACTAATAGAAAAGAAACTGTCCTGGGGCACATGAAAAACATAATGAAAATGCTGTTCTTTTCCCCTTTAACAACTTTTTCCTCATATAGAGTTGACACTTGTAATAAAAATGTAAACACAATTCTCCTGGTCTTTCTCTGTGTGTGTGTGTGTGTAATTTGCCTGCTTTTACTGCGGGCAACTATAGGCGACTCAGAGCAATAGACTGGAAGTAGACTGGTCATGGCTGAGAGGTTTAATCTATTTGGTTTGTCATTATGCATACATACTATCTGGAAAAGGGTATACATTTTGTGCTCAATTAAAACAGAGAGCTGAACAATTACACGTTAATGAACAAACATGAATTGGACAATATTAATGTCAGCAGCTGCGTGTGATGTATTCATGTGCATTCATACCTCATGGTTGCGTGTTCCTCTAATACAACACAGTGTTATGCAGCCCTGCAGGGAAGAGAGAGACATTAGCAAAACTGCATTGAGAATCATTTTATATATGTTGATTTTATACACGCATTGTGTAAACGTTTTTTTTTTTTTTAATTTCTGAAATAGGGTGACAAAAGTGTAATTACTTTCCTCGCCCAAGTGATAAAAAGGTTTCTCTGGTTTCTGTGTAAATTAAACTTGTGGCTTATAGGCTTGTGAGGAGCAAGGTTTTTGCAAATGTGGATCAGAACAGGGGATTAAGCGAATTTAACATTAATTAGTGAGGTTTAGGGATGCTGATAGGCAGATGTCGGACAGAGCCAGGCTAGATGTTTCTGCCTTTTTCCAGTTTTTATGCTAAGCTAAGCTAGCCGTCAACTAACTCTAGCTTCATCCTTCCATTAGGTATCATTCTTCTTATCTTACTCTCAGCAAGAAAGAAAATAGCCTATGTGTTTACTATAAATGTCATAATGTTAGGACAAGGAAGCATCATTAAAATAACATGTTATAAAAATGAATGATGAATGTACCCTTTACTGTTTTAGGACTTGGCCTTCACAACACTATTAGCTACATTCATCAGTGGTGGAAGTAACAAATTATATTCACTCTCAGTGTAAAATATATGTGTAGGCCTACTTGTACTTTGAGTCTTTGTTCAGTACTTTTAATTTAAGTATTGTACATTGTAGGTTATGGTTGACAATATTGCATCTTGTTATTGCTAAAAAGGTTTCATCTAACTTAATTAAGCAGTGATTCCCAAGCACCGCCCGGCCAGCATGATAAGTGATACAAATCAAACACACCCATTAATTTGCATCACCAACAGGTTGTGGACATTTTAGCATTTAGCCACAACCACGTTGTGTGCACCATGCTGAAATGCTCATGGTGGATCCTCCAGGTGATTTCTAGCTTCAGTGAGGTGTGTGAGGCCTTTCTGCTGTTTGCGTCTGATAATTCCTGCCTCATTCAGCTCCAAATGTTTGGAACTTTAAGGTGTGCAGGGGGACAGAGTCTGAGTGGACTGGTTACACGGGGACACAGTGGTTTTAGGGGACTGGTTATAGGATGCTTTGAGGATGAACGAGCACTTTGTGGAAGACATGTTGGTGTTAAACACACATAAAGCTGTTCAGACAGGTGAGTACGATAAACTCATTCATTCTACAGATTAGAGCTGTGTGTGTGTGTGTGTGTGTGTGTGTGTGTGTGTGTGTGTGTGTGTGTGTGTGTGTGTGTGTGTGTCAAAGTCAGCTTTATTGTCAATTTCTTCACATGTCAAGACATACAAAGAAATCGAAATTGCGTTTCCCTCTATCCCACGGTGGAGACAAGACATATTTTACACAGACAAACATAACACTTAAGTAAACAATATAAAAAGTAAAAAAGTAAAAATAAGAAGGCACATACAATGAAGAAAATAAGAGCAGCAAAATTTGAATTGAAGATGTGCAATTGTGCATACAGTAGACAGTCAATATGGTGCAAAAGTCAAAGTGTGCAAGTGTACAGTGGAGTAGTGCAAGGCGGCCATTGTGGGTCCAAAGTCCAGCATGTTATGTGACTGAGGGTGAAGGGGGTAGAGGGGGGAGAGAGTTCAGCATCCTAACAGCCTGGTGTATGAAGCTGTTGGTGAGTCTGGTGGTGCGGGAGCGCAGGCTTCTGTACCTCTTCCCAGAGGGCAGTTGGTCAAACAAGTAGTGAGCGGGGTGACTTACATCACTCACAATTGTGGTCGCCTTGCAGGTGAGGTGGGAGGTGTAAATGTCC
The DNA here is from genome assembly GCA_013375575.1 of Percina caprodes. Taxonomy (NCBI): domain Eukaryota; kingdom Metazoa; phylum Chordata; class Actinopteri; order Perciformes; family Percidae; genus Percina; species Percina caprodes. The sequence goes on from JABXJD010000041.1 coordinate 1,900,160, forward strand.
TTCAGGGAGGGAAGTGAAGCACCAATGATCCTTCCAGCTGTGTTCACTATGCGCTGCAGGGCTCTCCTGTTGTATTGAGTGCAGCTTCCGCCCCACACAGTAATACAGCTGGAGAGGATGCTCTCAATGGTGCCATGATGGCTGGTGGAGCACTTACTCGCCTGAGTTTCCGCAGGAAGTACAGGCGGCGCTGGGCTTTCTTTGCCAGTGATGCAGTGTTGGTGGTCCAGGAGAGGTCTTCACTGATGTGCACCCCCAAGAATTTGGTGCTGTTCACTCTCTCCACCACAGCACCGTGTGTGTGTGTGTATGTGGAAACCGTGGGCTGCAGTATATATTGATGACACATCTGTGTGTTTTGTCTGTCTCGGTGATGTTTCATTCTGCTGTTGTTTCTGTAAGAAGCGTCAGGTTATTTAACTCAATGAGGCTCAATAACACTTGTTGCACAACCGTGGAGTCTAATGCTCTTTTAATGTATTGTCAGTTTTCAATTGTCTGAGTTGTCTAGTAAGGCTGCACTGAGAAAGGCGATTGTATTATTTATAATAGATAATCAGTTGCATGCACAGGCTGCAAAGTGTCTTTAAAGTTATTTGCATTAAATGTAATTTTATCTTGGAGCCTAAAGGAGTGCTTTAATTTAATTGTGTGTGTGTGTGTGTGTGTGTCTGTGTCTATCATAAAACGTGTTTTCTTTGCCTTGAATACATTTTAACTCACTTGCATACCTTTTTTTAACACTTTTACTTTCACTTTTATTCAATGTCAATATGAACAGTTTCTATTCATATTCAGTTTCATTACATGTACTATGTGGGGATTATCGTCTGTATTGTACAGTATCTTTAAGTGAACAGGAATTAAAAAAGCAACACTTCCTAAAAATTGCAAAAAAAGAAACCATCAGTATGCAACAGGTAAATCAGGTTTACAATACTGGCACTGCTGTAGCGCTACGTCCAAAAAGATATAGATGCATATAGAACCATTTCACCAGGTATCTTCCACATCACATACTTTCATTGCATGCATGCCAGGTTAACTCTATAGACATTGTAACACATCTCTGACCTGCTAAAAGTACGTCTGCTGCTTCCAAATTTGTCTGGTGTTTCTTTTAGGTGTAAATGAAAAAGATTTTTCTGTGCAAGTGTGTTTGCAGTAATAGTTGCAATAGCATACTTCCATACAACGCGTGGAAAACTCACCCTTCCCTTTGCAGAATATTTCCTATATTTTAGGGACAAACAAGAACAAAAGGTGTAAATGCGTGTCCTCTGACCTTTCCTATGATGTGTCCTCAGAGAACGCTGTGCAGTGCGGGCCATGTGTTCAACCTTCAGATTAGGGCAGCCTCATTTCTTAACCTATTTTTAAAGTGTCTTGTATGGGTAATTGTGATTTACTGTCAGTCTCCATTAAAGTCAAGTGGGAGGGTGAGGCCAGAGTGGTGAGGAAGAAAATAACCCACAGCAAGACACCACAGTCGGGGAGAAGGATTGGACACAAGACGGTCGCTGCTCATTTCACGTCCTTCGCCTCAATAGATGACACTCGCATTAGGTCACTGTCTGCCATGAAACAAACAAACAAATTCAAATATCAGAGTTTCATGGTGAGAAAAACATTTGTAGTTTAGTAGTAGTATCTTTTATTTTCAAGGCTGATACATTAAAAACCAAACCACCAGTCTGGGTAAAGTTGTTAGTATTCATCAGCAGCGCAACTACAATTTATTTTTAAGTTTTTCGGAGACAAGATTTTCAGTCTTCAAATCCAATATACAAATAATAACCACACACAGCCCGCACTCAGCCTGGAGGCACTTCCATGTCATGGTAAGTCTGTTAAGCTTCTCCACATAGCTGAACTTTTATACCAAACCTATTTTTGCTTCCCTGTAGTTACTCTGTACTGTGAGCTGTTTTGTTCACAATCGCTTGACAAAAGGCAGGGGGTGCTCATCTTTAATTCAAAGCAGTCTTTCTTCACACAGAGATAAATCCTCTTCCTACTTATAAGAAGAAGAAAATTACCTTCCAAGTATTTATTTTTCAATTCGCCAATTACTTAGCCCACCTGTATTGTCTGCAATGAAGGATTCAATTTTGTGTTTCCGTTCGGGCATCAAGTTGATGCTCTTACCCGCAGTGACACTGAGTTGCTTAAACTGATCCTCTTCCACAATGCCAACCTTCCAGCCCACCTTCCAACCTTCCAGCCCACAACATATGGCTGACACAACTTGTCACATTTATTTCCACGCAATCCCTTTTGGTTCACAGCAGGTCACACCCTATTGGAATTACCACACCAGGATTAACATGTTGTATTTTGTCTTCATGGTGCAGTGTTTAATTTATTGTCTCACATTTTTCAGCATAAATATCTGTAAAAACGTCCCAGCAAAAACACAAAATGTCAGCAGAGTGCCCCAGCATCGGTCTGACATCACTTGATATAAGTCGGTGCAACAGACACTGTCCCGGTGTCAATGTAAATCTGTCTATGTTTGCTTTGTGTGATCAAGTTGTTATTCCTTTGTGAGGAGCTAACGGCATGAAAGGCCCGGTGTTCTCTGCATGAATCATTTAGATGAAAGCCTGAAAAGGAGGGGGGGCGGGGGAGGAGGAGGAGTATGAGCCACCTGATGTCAACTTTAATTAGAATCTAGTTTGGTTTGCGTTACCTTGACTTTAAAATCTCAGAATCCTGCAGGGGCAGTGGAGACAGTTTGTTACAGGATGTGATAAGACTGGCTAATCTTGGCAATTGCTTGATGCAACAGAAAACAACTGGAGAGAAGAGTTAATGACTTTTTATCTTTTTTAAATGCTCGGTGTACACTGTATATGTGCATGCCTTGCAGTTTCTTGGACGTGTATCCAGTGCAGATCTCATGTTCACAACAGTTCATGCAGTTAATTTGATACACTACTAATAAAAAGGCAACTTGAGCATTGATCTTCTCTCAAGCAGATCATTATCGGTGTGTGGGGATTTTGTCTCGATAGTAGTAAATTCCCATTTAACATCTTATCATCATATCCTGCTGCTTTAAGTTGCACCTTGATATTCATGGAAAGAGAGCAGCAACTTCCAAGTGCAGAGAACAGAGGATGACTAGACTAGTAGGAGTGTTTTGAATGAAAAGTGTCTTCAGAAAAAACCCATGGGAGCCTCAATTCCCAGGATGTCCCTGGTGCATCATAAAAAGAAGTCAGGGCACATCACCATCACTTGTGTCTTATTTCTCACTGTTCTGCAGCTTGATGTGAGACATCAGAGCCTATAGCGGCAGCCCAGAGAGCCGTTCCGGAGACTGACAGAAATAGAGATGCTGCTCGCTGCCATCTTGCACTCATTATGCCCATTTAGCAATCCCATGTTGGACAGGGAACCTTATTTCAAAGGCTATCATTTGAATTGTGATAGCCTGAAGCAAATAAAGCACAAACTAAACAGCATTTTATTTTTTTAATGTTTTGCCATGTCACTGCTGCCTCAGATAAATGCTGCAATTTCAATACAATGGATGATGGACACTGTGCTGTAATTTGGCATCTGTGTTTATACTGCACCATCCACAGCACATATGGTGCCAACAGACATGTGCAAAGGCAGACACACAACAGGGAAACACTGAATACATGCTATTCAGATGCCTATTCATTCACTTTTGATCGCTAATACAACCACACCAGGAATTACAGTCCAATGTCCTCCTTGTCATTATTAAAGTTTCTAACTGACGGGGGATAATAAACGGGGCGTGGGGGCCGAGGGGATTAAGGAAGCATTCGTGGATTGGGAGGTTGCCGGGTCAATTGTCGTGGCAAATGAGAAGTTGTTCTCAATTGACTTAACTGGATAAACAAAGGTTAAAATCACATCTGTATGGTAATGAATAGGGGGGGGACAACTGCTAGTACAAGTTGACTCTATCTGCCATGCAGGATAAGCATGTGTTTTCATTTACAGCCAAAGTCTTGCCCCACTTCCAGGTTAGCGTCTGTCACACTTACTTTTTACTGTATTTTTGCACATTAGGTTTTTTTCATTTCAGTACTTCTAGAAAATCTGAAATTTATACTAGGTTTTGGAGGTTTTCGGCACCTAATACATCACTCACATACTAGTCTGGAATGGCAGAAGTACAGTACATTTCCAGGCTAATTGCCTGACATGTCCCTCACCTTCCGCTCTGTTTGTTGCCGTTCTCAAACTCAATTCTCATTGGAAAACAACAACAAACTTTGAGCTAGCAAGCTGCACACTGAAATGGCAAGTTTTGAAGAAAATTTGGACCGTGCAACAAGGCAGGCCTGCCTGGCTCTTTCTGGGACTGATTTATTTGAATGAAATTGGAGATGATTGCTATGGACGAAGTAGGCAACACGGCAACATACACTTACACTTGTAAGAGCAATTTACGTTTAACCATGTATCCAGCTAATTTAAATACCTCACGTTACTGTATTGTGTAAACAGTTATGTATTTAGTATGTGTGTGGCGCTGGGAGTAAAACCAACATTTATATCCTATATTTCCATAGACTGCCATCACCGGCCTGTGTAAATGACTTAACCCATTTTCTATCAAAGAGCAGAACAACAAAGTGTAAAGTGTCTCAAGATAACTCTTGTTATGAATTGATACTATAAATAAAATGGAATTGAATTGAACACAGTCTGTGAAAATATTGGATTCAGACAATGGTTTTGCCATTTTATCCCTCCGGGAAGGAAGTGTACATCTGTGAGATCAGGACCATGCATTTAAAGATGCAGCCGGCTTCTGGATAACGGGTAACAAAAAACCTAAAAACCTTTTGACTTTTTGCACAGGTAATGCTATCTAACCAAACCCCAGTTCCAAATATAGAACCGGGGTTTTGAGAGACTCATGGAAGCTGTCATGAAAGCTTCCAGAATAATCACTGTTTTATCTAAAAATGGCAAGATGATTAAATGTCACTCACAGGTACAATGATACTGGAGATACCCTGTATCACATCATATCAGAAAAACTGATAAAAAAACCTCTAAAATGCAAAAAAACAAAGAGGAGTGAAACAGAGCCTCTCTATTCTTATTCCAAACATTGATGTTGGCAGATCATTGGTCAGGTGCTGAGCCACTTTTATTTTTCTAAGTTTAAAAGCAAAAAAAAATCAAGCATTTATGTTCTCTCTTGAATGGGATAAGTGGTGCATTTGAATGAAGAGACAATTAAAACGGAGTATAAGTAGACGGTGGAAAATAATGTGCAAGGACCAGGGAAAACTTTCATTTTTCCAGAAGATGGATGACACACAGCACAAGCAGTCACCCAGAGTTCCTCCTGGAATTGTTCCCGAGGTGCAGAGGCTGTGAAAGCAATGGCCAGCATCCCACTGTGATACTGCATCAAAGTGTTGTAAATACAGAAGCGAGTCCTGTTACCCATTCATCTATGTGTGTGTGTAATCATTGTTAGAGTTATATACCTGTGTGTGTACAGAGAGCAAGAGTAAGTCTAGTTGATAACCTGGGTGTCTGGCTCAAGGATGCAGGTCTGAAGGGGGAGTTTGAGAGTTAGATAAAAAGATTGATACCCCTCTAATATCTGTCTATTGAATACAAAGCTATAGTCATATTATCCACTACACAGCACTCTACTAGAAATCCCAACCACGTGGTTAAACTCCAACCGTAATAACTTTGAACATATAAAAACCACACCCAACACCCGTGGAAATATACCAGCCTGATTCAGGGAAATGTTTGTCAAATGCTTCCAAAAATGAAAATGGAATGAGGTTATAATCGGGGAAAAGAACGCTTTCTATAGTCTGACCGATTAACCCCCGTAAAACCTAACTTATTTTTGAAATGAATTTACAAGTTTATTTAACAGGGACCATGTATAATAAATGCGAAGTTCAATTTATGAAATGTGCATTCTACAGAGATATAGCTAAAGCTCACTTTTATCCAGTCCCCCGGGGACAGTGAACAGTGATACAAACGGCATACATTACACACGGCAAGCATTATAAAATACAAGTACCAGGATGCATATGGTTTTAACAGAACAGTTGTGTAGTTCTCAGTAAGAAAGGTATTTTGGGAAAAGTTCTTTCCCAGAACGTCCAACTTTCCGACTACTTCAGCAGCAGATGTATTCAGATTACTTTGAGTGCTTGTAACTGATCCCTGTGAGGTTCAGTGGCAAGGATGTGCCGACATTAGTTACAGGAACAATGACTTTAATGAAATTTCAGCACACATTAATAGATGGCTTCATCTGTACAATATCATCATTTGAATGATTTGACACAAATAAGGCATTTCAAGTATCGAAAACAACCTACCGGTGTCACATTTTTGGTGAATCAATCGGTTTCAGGGTAGCTGACACGTTACCAAGTTTGACTGGTAAAGCCATTGAAGAGATGGTCACAGGCTTCCAAGTCCCAAACAAAATGGTAAAATGTACAGAGACACACAAGCTGTATTTTGTAAAAACATCTCCCTCACAATGCATCTGTTTTTATCTTTACATTACATCATCAAACTTTGGCTGTGTTGGGTTTTTAAGGGTAACAAGAGGGAAGATGAAAACTGCATTCAGGGACTCGAATGATAATTTTTCACCACCACCATAGATAAAGTTCATGTACACAAGAAAGGACAAACAATGTATATACAATATTTTTTTTCCTCTTGCAATATTTAAAAAACAAACGGAAAAAAAAACCTGAGGGCTGTCAACTTCTGCACTTGCTCATCCCATGTCCTTTGTTGTATTTCTCTCCTGTTTGGCGCTTTGTAGAAAACATCTGTCTCACTGATGCATCAGATGCTCTCCAGATTAATCCAAATGCACAGACATTCACGTTCCATCTCAAAGTCGGAAAGAAATGATGGAAAATATATTCATTACAAGGTTATGATGAAGTTCCCCGCAGGCATCTTAAAGTGTCAGTATTTTCAGTAGCCATGAGCAGGATGTGGTTTCTGTATTCTACATCTTTTTACACTTTAATCTGAGAAGTGTTCACATTTTAAAAAGCAACAATAGGTTCATTGTCCTTGTGATAATTGGTCCTGTGACAGTCTGAAACAAGAAGGAAAGACATATTTAAGATGATTTGAACATCACAGAAATGGATATGAATTGAATGTTTCCTCCTATCCTGATAAAGCTTAGCAAATGAAACAGATTAAAGAGAAATTAATTAGCATATGGCGGTGTTCCAGTATAAATGAAGAGGCTAACCTGCAGATTAATCATTTCCCCCAGAGGCGTTCCTTGCATCCTTTCAGCAAAGTGTTAATAAGTTGATGTTGTGTATGGCTGAGTGTTCTGTCAAGAAAAAGGAGGAAGTTGAGGGGTTAGGCCGTGTTGGGAGCAAGTCGATTTGCAGTGGAATTAAATCCTGATAACTAGACTGTTTTGTTGAAGCCACAGCGAGTGTCAATGCGCTCGCTGTACATTTCTCTCCCACTGTTCTGCTAAAATGTCTTCTTTCCCGCGGTCAAGAGAGGTTATCTTACCCTTGTGGTTTTGATCTTGTTGCCGGCGTAACACATCCAGCCTGAGTTGTCAGGGAGCGTCTTGCATTCCTCCCCCTCCAGGCAAGGCTCCATCTCACACCACCACTTCCCAATTACTATGGATGCTACAGGCGACAAAGACAAGAGAAATGGTGATGCAGGTGCCTTTCACCCTAACAGAGTGCAAAACTAGATAGCACTGCCCCGCACTTTGCAGATAGGTGTCAGTTAGGCTGGGGTGTCTAATCCTTATCATCAAATGTGTCATGGTAAAGGAGGCAGTAAATAAGTTGGCTGCATGTGTCGCATGTATGTGCTTCAGATATCCTTTTCCAGTGAAACACTGTTGCCTTTACAATGCAGTTTCTTTATTGGATGCAGTTCTACATGAATGCAGTGGTTGGAACTGAGGCTTTTTATTGTGTGAGTGGATCGGTAGGTGTGACTGTGACTTGACGTGACTTTATTGCATTCCGTCAGCAGAGAAAATTGCCTTAAATACAGGGTAAGTAGACAGTAAATGGTTTGTAATGTGTGACAGAGGAAAGAAATCTGTCAGAGCTGACATCGAGCAACCTCATATTCTCTCAGTCCGCTCAGAGATTTCAGTAATATTTGCAAAAGGATTTAAGCTAAAAGCTGCAGGTGAGAGGTTTTCCTCAAGCCATTATGTGTTTTAGTTGTATCAGACCTGAGCACCGAATCCATTTCTTACAAGGGATTGTGTCTGTGTAGCAGACATTTGTCAAAGCATGTATAAAACCATCATGAAAAATCTACAAGGTACCTACGTATGTAATCAAGATCCTCTCTCCTCTGCATCTCTTTGCATTTTGCTATTCTTTATTTCTTTTGTCTTCCCTGAGGTGTGCTACATTCAGCTGTTTGACTGTTGGCGTAAAGCTTACCCCTGCAGATACCTTCTGCTGTCTGACAGCAACAGAATTTGGATGTGACATTATCCCAGTTAATGTTAATCTTATCTGGGACAAGGCATCGCATGGGTGACTTAGGCTTTTATTAGGAACAAATCTCTGTATCTTTTCAAAACATATAGTAGTTTTGTCCATCAGGATTTTTGTTGTTGTTGTTGTATAAAACAATGCGTGTTTAGTAGAATTAAATCTAAAAATGAAAACCTTTCTTTTCCTGCATGAATTATTAAAGCTCGCGTTCAAAACAAAATTTGTTTTTTTTTTCCCTCATGCAACCTTTTTGGACAGCGTTTTAGTAAAACCTTATCATTTTTTCTTTACCTGCTAAAATACTCACCGTCGACACATGAAGGTCTGTTCCTGGTGGTTCCAGCCACCTTCCCCGGCAAACAAGAACACTTGACCGTCTGTGACCGCTCCTCAATACGATTCTTATTACAGCATCGGTGAGCAGCAACTACTTCACATGTGCCCCCCTCTGATAAAAAAAAAATGAAAATGAAAAGAGACAATGAACTATATTAAGTCAGCATCTCAAGGGTGACCAAACAGCTTACATCGGAATATCTCACTGTGTGAACATCAGTGGTGGAAAGTAACACAGCACAGTACTTTACACTTCTAATTCAGTGCATTTTAGAAAGAAATATTGTATGTTTTACTACGATTGGTCAATAATTGATGGTAATTGCGAGACAATGAATTGCAATTACGAGGATTAGTCTGTATGCTTGGACTACTGGTCGGACAGAAAAGAGACATTTGAATACGATACTGGTTTTTGAGATATTTTCTAAACCAAATGATTAATCGTAAAAAATAACAGACATTATGTTTTTAAGTAATTATCAATTTCAGACTAGTCTTGCTTTGCCAGACCTTCCTCCACAGTGCTGCACAGGAGGGTCTAGCTAGTCCACACAGAATTTTGGGATGGGAGAAAAACGTGCTCTGGTTTATTGCCATTTCTTTAAACCAATCACGATTGTCTTGGCAAGACCGGGCAGAGCCACGGTGCCGCTGCAAAATAGCCTCGGGAAGGAACTTGGTGGAACGTGTACGTTCAAAAGTAGTTTTAGTCATCAACAGAAAACTCAGATTGGACAGATAGTCTAGCTAGCTGTCTGGATTTACCCTGCAGAGATCTGAGGACCAGGTAACCATAGTCCTCAGATTGGACAGATAGTCTAGCTAGCTGTCTGGATTTACCCTGCAGAGATCTGAGGACCAGGTAACCATAGTCCTCAGATTGGACAGATAGTCTAGCTAGCTGTCTGGATTTACCCTGCAGAGATCTGAGGACCAGGTAACCATAGTCCTCAGATTGGACAGATAGTCTAGCTAGCTGTCTGGATTTACCCTGCAGAGATCTGAGGACCAGGTAACCATAGTCCTCAGATTGGACAGATAGTCTAGCTAGCTGTCTGGATTTACCCTGCAGAGATCTGAGGACCAGGTAACCATAGTCCTCAGATTGGACAGATAGTCTAGCTAGCTGTCTGGATTTACCCTGCAGAGATCTGAGGAATAGTTAATTATAGTCCTTAAAAATTGACCAGTTTAAAATTCCAACACCAAGAAAGCAAAAGGTGACAGACATCTGGTGGAATTTTTGGCGGCAACGGAGCAATCCCGGAAGTGGTCCGTCTGGATATAGACTATTGGCCTTTATTGAATGAATCCGGCAACTGTTACTGTTACTAGTTACTTTTGAGATTAAGAAATAACATACAATAACCTTATAAAATGCATTCGTAAAGATAAAACCAGTGGTTTCCAACTTTTTTGGCTTGGAACCCCTTCATTATAAAGCAGTGGTTATGACCCCTGTCCTGTTTCTGATGAGTTGGTAACAGTTCCATTAGAGAGACATTTCCCCTCAAAATTGATCTAGTTTCATCTTTATATTTTCCAATATTAAAAAAAAGACATAGAAAAGTCCAAAGACTTTGATTTGCTCCTTTGCTTTTACTATTTATTTTGAATGAAAGACATCTACTTGTCATTTGACAGTACTATTACTTTTACCTAAGTCAAATATATGAATACTCCTTCCACCATTGACTGTCATATCCATGTTTCTGCTTAAAATTAGTTTATTTAATGTGGGAAAATATCTGTAAAACGTTACATGTTTTCCCGTAAACAAGATTAATTGTGCTTTACACTCTTTACTCTTTGAGCAAACAAGACCCCTGCAGCTTGTTGAATGTTGATGAAGAGATGTGTGAGAGGAGGTAGAGAAAAATACTCTATTTGCAGGAGGAGAGGCCGGATTCAGGGTTATCATGAATATGAACACTGGCTCCATCATGCAATTATTACCAAGCCTCTGGCTTTGCCCTGAAGGCTAAGAGGACTGGGCCGAATGGACTTGACCCCCACCCCCCCACAACCGCCCCCGCGCTCCGACTCTCCACATAAGAGTTGTGCAGCAAAGGACCATCTGACAATTACACCCGTCAGCATGACACAAGATCAAGGAGGTAGCAGAGAGAGCGGGAAACGTAGCTAGTATTTTGCAATCAACGGGATTTGAAGTAATGTTTGACAATGAGCTGTGGGTTTGTGAACTGTTCCATGGCTAGATTTGCATATATCACTTTACTACATTTAAATATTTGAGTTTGTGAGGCCCTTCTGTTGCTGAGCAGTTTCTTAGAAGCAGGATACAGCATCTTAGGAGAAGTTAGAACAGGGCACAGCATCGAATAACTGCAGTTCACTCAATCATAAAACCTAGGTCAATATAAAAAAGCCAAGCGGTGACGTTATTTAGCCCTTACTTCAACTTTCCCTATAAGCATTTAGAAGCAACATATACGTATTAATAAAACACTATAACACTGCTGTTAGAAGATATAAAGAATTACAGTTACTATAATGCCTTCTTTTATAGCGTGTATACCATGAAGCATCAATTGCTGGTATATAAATGGATAATTATATATAACATAGTTGTAATCCTAAATAAGATATGTAAACTAAAAGAAGTGGTTGATTAATAGATGTTTAATAAGGCAGAAATACAAAAAAAGCTTCTTAAATGTGAGGATTTGGGTGTGTTCTCTGTTTTATAATTCTAAATTAAATATCTTTTGGATTTGAGTAATACTTTAACCCCCTTCCAATTTAGTATCTTTAAGCATAAAAAATTGGTCTATGCACAATATATCAATGTCTTTGCCAACATATAACATGGACACATAAGTGGGAGAAGTTATCATTGTTGACAATTTACTTTTTAATGCTTAATAAGGGACGTTAATGTGAAGTTTTACCGTGTGGTGGTTGTTGATCTGATAAAACAAGACTATCATTTTTTTGGGGCGTTTTAGGCCTTTTATTTTTATGGGACAGATGAAGACATAATAAATCTTTATAAATGAGTACATGCTCTACCAGGTGAGCTACCCAGGGACCCAAAACAAGACATTTGAAGAAGTCATCTTGTACTCTATTTAAAAAAAAAAAGGAGAAGTTTATGTATATATTCTGTGTTTATTTATGCTTAGCAATGCTAAAATGGGGCTAAAATGAAGTATTGTTAATCTCGTAATCCCAAATGACAACATTTGGGATTACAATGGTGTGGACGCATCAATTTTTAGATTTGCGGGGGAAGAAATGCTTGCCATTGTGGAGATGGTTCCTTTACATAGAATATATGTTCCGCACACAATTTTTAAACGGCAAAACTAAGCCATAAAGTAACTTAAATTAAAAAAAAGAGAGAGAGAGCATGTGAGTGTAAGTTTTTGGATATAATTGAACCATCATGTGAGCTCCTGTGGGGCCCTACCTGACCTGTTGGAGACAAATAGATCAAGAGGCTCATCTCCCACTTTATTCTCTCAGTTCTACCACGTTGGCTTATAAAGAAATAAAAACCATTCGTCATGATACATTTAGTTGCAGTTAATTTGGATTTCAGTGTTACTGAGGAGTGGATATGTGCACTAGTGTCAAGGTGTTGATTGGTTGTGATGGTTTTAAGTAACAAAATGAATAGCCAAATATTAATACAAGAGGAGGAAAAAAAATCAAGAAAGCATTACTTTTCCCCACTTGATGCCAAGTCTGTTGAGCTTCTTGGGGTTATCATGACTCCTGGCGCTGTGTTTCAGAAAACATCAACAGCCTTTGGTCTAACTGAAAAATATCCAGAGCTTGTATCTGGACTGGGAAAATGTTGCCTGCTGCCTGATGCACTCAACAAAAGGGCATGTCTGCACAACGTTAATCTTGATGTAACAGTGGAAGCAGTGGGGCGTCATTTGGAAACAACAGCCCACAGGGGTTTGTTCTTCTTAATGCATCTTCTTAATTGCATAAGACAGCCCTAGATTTCCTCTTTGATCTATTAAAAACACACTACGCAACATAATTAACTTGCATTGCTTGTTGCTAGCAAAGAATCGGGATCCTCTATATTTGGAAATCATCACCTCCGAAGAAAATATTAAAATCAAATAAAAATGCAAATCAGTGTGGTACCGCTAGCTCGCAGGTGTACTGGGTGTCTTCCTTTTAAACAAAAGCAACGCTTCAAGTTCACTCATGGTTTCAGCCTGCAAGTACAACACGCTGCATGCTCCGAGACCCCGTCTTTGCAATATAAATATTTAAGAAGGAGACGGAGAATAACATGGCTGGAGATGAAAGCTCTCATCTGGAGCCATGCAAGGGTATAATTGTTTTCTGTATTTCCATTTCCCCCCATAATCAGTGACAAAGTCAGTCTCCCAAACGACAGCTTCGAAGTGTGAGTGCGTGTGTGCTTGTGTTATCTCTCCAGCAGCCTTTTGATTGACAGGGAACAGGGTCAAACAAAATAATCATTCGTGGGGTCAGATGTCACACAGAAGCAGAGGGTCTCAACTGGACCTGGCCTTTCTTTTATTTCTATGCTCTGTGCTCTGTGCTCTGTGCTCTGTGCTCTTGCCTCTTTATTACTCGGAGCAGAGAAACGGAGGCTGTCAGGATACAAGGTGAGCACTTACAATCTGCTTCCAACAGGGCACAGCTCATTTTCCAACCTGAATGAACTGAAAAAGTCATAACATAGTGCTGTATGAGGGGAACGTTCTGTCGTAGTTTCTGGGATGATTTGTTCCTGGTGTTGGCATTATGTTGATTTATTTCCTGTGCTGTGACTTCTTTGGCTTGTCTGTTCTGGCTGCGGAGAAAAAAAGTCCTCCCCCACACTGAATTTAGTCTTTAGGTCCATGGTCACTAGTACTTTAACAATTTGGCCTTTCTAAAGTTGTGTATTACAACTCTGTGCTGCATGGCTTATGTGTCCATCATGTCATTTCCCCATTTTACTGACTTGTACAGCATCTTTAACATTGGATCACCATCTCCATCATCTCTTTGCTTATTGCTGCTCTGCATATTTGCACGTGTTGAAAAATGTTTTGTTGCTTGCGTGGCTTCTGCACTGTCTTGAGAATGCTTATTTTGTTGCGGTTACTGTCTTTACTATACTTATGTCATGCTGTTTCCTGTTTCTGTGGTCTCAAAACTTAGCCGGTTGGCTAACGCTGGAACATTTACAATAAAACTGATTAATGTGCGTTATCCTCGTAAATAAATAATTGAAATTAAAATATTCCGTCCTCAGTCTGGTCTGCACTCGTTTTGACTTAGTCACTCTATTCCAAGACTGTTAAAGTGATTACAGTTCTCTGACCATGCAGACCAAGGGTCTCCTGAATTATACACTCACAGATGTCTGACCAATTACCAATTTTTTAAATGTATTGATATAACACACACCAGAGTTGTAGTGAGGTGCTGAAAAAATGCGGAAAGTTGCGGAAAAAATGTCACAAATTCTGTCTCCATTTGCATTTCTCTTCCATTCAGATGATGTTTTGGGCCTCAGGCCTTTTTCAAGATTGATTGATTGATTGATTGATTGATTGATTGATTGATTGATTGATGAAAAAATACCTAAATAAAAAAGAAATTCAGATGGAGTCAAAATGTTTCAAGCATTTTAGCTTCTTCCATTTTTTTAAAACTAAAATTAATTTAACATTAGATACATTGCATTTACTTTGCAAAGCACTTTTTTGCAATTTCAGGTTCATTAAAGATATAGAAAAACACATGCTAAACTACATCATTGGTTTTTCATTTTGTTTGTTTTTTTGGATCCTACATTTCCCATGATGCAATTTGGAAGCATCTTTCATTAGATTCACTGCCTCCTACATACTCACTTATTTTAATCCTCACACCTCCAGCTGGTAATGCTTAGTCACAGGCAGAATGGCTGAAACATTGGGCCAATATGAATCCAGAACAAATCTTAATTGAGCTTTTTTCCACATTATTTTGTCTTTGGAAAAGTTTCAGAGTTGGTACAATAAGACAGGAGAGTCGGACAGCTTGCTGAGTGTCACATGATGAGAACATCATGAGACAGGCCTGCTAATGAGATCCGTTTGTCTTTACCTTGGAAACAATATCAGCACAAGGGCTATTTGTGATATTTCTACTTTTACTTAACCCTCGTGTTGTCTTCCCGTAGACCAACATTTAGTTTTTCTGGGTCAACATTTTAAGTTAAAACCTCCTTAAGACACTTTTGTCACTTTTCCCGACTTTTTTTTGGACATTTTTGTTGTTGTGAAGTTTTTAAAGCTTTCTCAGACATTTGTTGTCACTTTTTGACGTTTTCTAATTTTTCCCGAAGTTCTTTCTCACTTTTTACAATGTCTTTTGTCGATTATTTCTGCGTTTTTGGGACGTTTTTGTTGTTTTCCCCAATATTTCTGTTACTTTTTTCAGTGTTCTTAAGTCTGTTTTTTTCTTAAAATGCTATGAAATTAAATAAAACACCCAAATTCAATAAAAACAGTGAACTGATCAGTTATTTAACTTGTGAGGAGCATTGTATGGAACTATCTATGTTATTCTTTTTTACAATTTGGTTGAAGGAAACCCAAATTTCTGATTTAGAAACTTTTTGAAAATGGGTCAAACAGGAGGGTTAAGGCTGTGAGCTCCTTCTAAGTCTGCATTTACAAATCATATGATTATTAATGTTGGTGGTGGAATGTAACTGAGTATATTTATTCAAGTACTTGAGAACAGTTTGAGGTACTTTACTTTAGACTTTCTTTTTCATGATACTTGATGCTTTTACTTCACAACATTTTAGAGGAAAATATTATATTTTCTACTCCACTACATTCATTTAAGAACTCTAGTTACTAGTTAATGAAGTTGTTTAATTCCAAACTTATGATCACCTTTTAAAATTATGTTGCATTTGTTCCCAGCAAAATAATAATTTTAGTCTATATTTGAGTACTTGCCCCTTCATCTTACATTCAGTGCAAAGAAATTCATTTCAAGTATTTTCTGAAATCAAGTCTCATTTTTCATAAGTTCTAGTGCAGTGACGTGCTTTGTGTGTCTTCCACCACCGGATGTCCAAAGCACTTTAAAGACTTCTCATCCATGTTGGCTTTAGGTTATAAAAGTTCTAGAACTCCAGCTACTAAACGGACATATTGGTGAGATTGATTTCATGACTACATCCCTGCTGTATATTCAACCTGTAGAAAAACAATAATTTGAATTGTAAATGAGCACTCAGCCTTAAAAGTAAAATATTACAAAATAAACCCTGCTGTTTCCAAGGCCAAGAACGAATAACTTACCTCAATGACAGGCATGTGTAATGATTTTAAAAACAATGAGAAGAACTACCCACATACCCGATGAAGGTCGGATAGACTTGTAATCAAGTAAATATTTCAGCTAAGCGAGACAGCGTGCGGGAGTTCATTGTTTTTAAGATTGTACTTTCTACCAACTCACCTGTCACACATTGCAGAAGTGCAGTGCAGAGAAAATATTTTGGAGGATCGCTGTCTAATGTTCTCATCATGTGACACTATAGCAAGCCATCACACTCTCCTGTCTTACTGTACCAACTCGGAAGCTTTTCCAAACCGAATCAGTCAACATTTTCATTTTCACAGTTTCAGATAAAAAGAAATGATCGCCTTGTTGTATTGGAACATGGGTTGTATGTCTACTTTAATATCACAACAAAAGAGCTCGCTCAACTCAAGGACTCATCTGGACCCCATTTTGCTTCTATTCTATTCTACTCTATTTTTTGCCTAACATGACATGGCTTGTTTTATGTCTGCAAATCAAGATGTTACAGTGTGTTGGCAGTTACTGTAAAATAAACTGAATAGTGAGAGTAAATTGTAAAACCTAACAAACCCTCTGGCATGCTGCACAACTTCTCACAGAGGGATTTGCTTTGTTCAAGTCTACCAAATGGAAATTTGTCAGAGCACTTAACTGTAATGCTATTATCGACACAAATGACAACACCTGGCCTCAGCAGTGTCTCAGCTGCTGGGTGGAGAGCGTGTGCCATCGAGTCGACGGTCTGGCGCAATGAGTCACGCTGGAAGGCAACAACGCCGCAGCAGAATCCAATGAGTTATGGACAGCAAGCTTGGATGAAGGCAAATACTGTCAAATCATGCATTAGTCAATCCTGCTTTTCAGTTAGAGCTTCCAACATGTGGAACACTCTACCAAATGAAATAAGAAACTGCACTTCCTACCAAAATTTCACACAATGTCTCAAGGCCTGGCTCTTGAGAAATCCGATATGTAATCATTTTTAATCCCCAGGGAATTTCATATTGTTGTTGTCACTGTTGATCTGTTGCTAACATGTTTGATCTCTTGCCGTGTCAAATATGGCCTACTCAGCACTACCTGGGTATGTATGAAAATGAATTTGTATTTTAACTGTTATACCATCTTATTAGTCTGTGCTGTTTTAACGCCTTCCTCATGAGAGAGTGATATAGTTTATTTCGTATTTTTATTATTGCTTGCTACTGCTTTGCGTGGCTGACTGGGGTCGGAGTGTCCTGATGCTTGCTTGGCTTCTTATATTAACTGGAGCTACCATTGATTAGAGCACGACCGATATATCGGCGGATTGATATTGTCGGCTGATATAGGCATTTCCCAATCTATCGGTATCGGCAACATTGATTTTTAAAATTTTTTGTTAATGTGTTTTTGTTCAAAGGACTTTAAGTTTCATATCTTAAGTTTGTATTTTTAGAAATTTTATTTATCAGAACTTTAATATATTCTGATGTTCCTCTGTTCTGTTGTGACAATAATACAAATTACTATCATATTATTTTAGTGAGAACTCAACTACAAATAACTAATGTTAGGGAAATGTTTTGTAACGCGTTTCTGCATTAAAATATATATATATATATATATATATATATATTTGATTTTTATACAACCAAATATTTGTATCGGCCTTAAAAATTGGTCGCGCTCTACTGTTGATGTGTGATTTCTGCTAGTGTCCTGTTGCTTTCTGCAGCTACACATAACATACTAAAAAACTAAAAAAAGCTTATATGTCTGATCTAGCTGTATGTATGGTGTCTTTTGATTACTATGTGTATATTTTTATTATTATTATTTATTTATGTAATTTTTTTGTTGCTTCTTCCTGCCATGGTCTAAAATCATTTGGCCAAAGGAGGACGGTTGAAAATTTGCTGACTGGCTAACACTGGCACTTTTACAGAAATGCTGATTATTGTGTGTTGTCCTTTTATAAATAAAAATGCAAATAAAAATACAAATACATGAACGCTTAGCGCCAATTCTGAATTCCTACAGATCTGCGGTTCTGCCTGCCTAATGAATGTGAGCACAGTCCATGTGGGACCTGTAAATGGTTCTTCAAATGTGATGTAACAGCCATTGTGCAGACAAAATGGTCAATCTATCTCAATAGAAATGTCAGTGTGCAATAAGTAAGCAATGACTCGCTGTCTACTGTAATGAGCCCAGACTGTGGGGTTGTCTCTGAAGACGCTAATAACAAGTATACCATCTGAATGGCGACACTTCTTTTGCCATGTGTTCCAGGCATTCGACACCGGTGTGTACATAAAACAATATTGTATGCGATTCATAGAGCGATTCTGAACATCTAGCATTTGGGTAAAATCTAATAATCCAAGTGAAATATGTGAATTCAACAAATATAGCCTATGACTGAAAGAATAGCAGCAAGGTAAGTCATTGTTACTCTCCATATACAAACCAAATGGAAAGCCTAAGGGACTCAATTTAGCAGGTAGCCGGTCTCTTGGGGGCTTTGGATTCCGGGGATTGGCAGCCAGTGGCACTATTTGCACACCCTGTGCTGAGTGTGCATGCTCACACACATTTAAGTGCCACGTGGCAACATAACTGATAACTGTGTGACATCTGAACACCAGTAGCTCCCCACAGGCTCAGAATCCATGTCACATGTACATCCCTGAAAACTTGTGGTCCTTTAAAACCTGCAGTGTATTATTTTGTATCTAAAAGTCATTAACAAGCAACAGCAGGCCCTGACTTCCAAACCACAGCAGTCCGTGTTTTAGAGCAGCATGCCTGTCACCTTTTAATGGGAAATGCATCCAAGGTGACCCATAATAGGCTCCACTTTCTCTGTGCTTGCTCTCCGCAGACATCCAAGCCAGCAGGCTACAGCAGTTCTGTTGCTGACAGGAAATGGGAGCGCCAGATTAGAGAATGTCAAATTAATGCAGATTGGAGACAGTGAGAGGCACAAAACATGTGACTGCATGGTGTCAAATTGAGTGACTACTTTCTTGCCTGCCTCCTGTGAAAAACATCTAAAGTCCCCGTAGTACTGCTGTTATTCTAGACATAAATGATGGTGTGAAAGTGAGTGACATATTGCTTGATAAACTGCAAGGCAAATTTGTTTCCAGCTGAAGAAAATGCAGAGGACTTGTGTGTTGGTGTAAACGATAACACAACGCTTGAGTAGACTTGAGAATTCAAAATGTTTTCGAGAATTATCATCTTTTGGACTTCAGGAAGTAAAGCTGTCAACACTTGAGAAGTTTTATTTATTTTAATTAACAAAGTAGATTTCTTTTGTAATGCACATGTGTATGTTTGAAGTTTACACGTGTGTGTGTGTGTGTGTGTGTGTGTGTGACTGCGTTTGTAGGAGAAAGTGCATGTGCTTGCTGGAGAACAATTTACAAAACTACGATTTCTTTATAACAATCACTGTCCGTGACATATAAAAGCATAAAAGTCTTGAAATATGGCTGACAGTTTTGACATTGTGTCACACAAGTGGGCTGTAAGATTGGTCCTGTGCATCGGGCCAAAGATGGGTGACACTTTATTGAAAAGCAGAATGACTTACAGAACAGAGCAGAGCTGGTTTTGTTTTTAGATCCATGAAAAGTGCATGGCACAGAGGAAGCAGCAAGTACTAGGGAACGGGTTTCACATTTGCATGTGAGCCACAAAGGCTGCCGTCTCTGTTGTCACACACAACACAAGCCTAGGACACCTAAATACTATTCAGACTCGGTGAATCCGCACAAGAAAAACGCCTGTGGCTATTTGTTTTTTAGTGGAGATGTGTGGCTTGTTGAGCATGATAGCCAAGTACTGTACAACAGCAATCACACAGCAGCTTTCATGTGTATTAAACACATAGAAACAAAGGTGCTCTGTTCACGCTATCCTAATACACATTCACTTCTGAGTTTTTAACTTGTAAGAACATGTCTTCTGTCAGTGAGATGTCATTCATTTTTAAATGTCAAGCTGTTCCTATACTTTGTTCTGGTCCTTTTCTAGCATATGTTCAGAGTTCAGGGTATTTAGATCTCCTGCTCTGATGAAAGACTTGTATTCAGAAGAAATAAAAGGAAACTGAGATAGAGCTGAGTCAGGGAGTCTTTAGAGAACAGCTGTTAGCTACTGATGTGACTGCTGGCCTTCTCACTGCCAGACTGACGATCTACACAGGGTGCTAAGGTGCCTGCAAGATGTAAGCTGTGTATTAATACATACTGCAAAGGCCAAATGACCTTTAGTGCTGTATGATGCACTCTGATGGGTTGGCGGTGACGACTACGCAGCACCTGCAAGCTGATAATGTGAAAAATTGGCAGCAAACGGTTCTTTACTTATGCAGTATGATGCAACAGAGCAGATTGTGTCACGAGATCAACAATTTGATCACATCTTACTTCAGTTTAGAGACCTATAGAAAGTGTAGCTGTATGGTGTAATATACTCTACACCTATACACCATGTTTAAATGGTAGATATGGTTACACTGCCTGCCTTATTAAAGAGTGTTCAATTACAGGACACAGCATCAGATCATAATAGGAACCTATAAAAGGTATGAGGCTTATTATTGTAGTGTAATTTCATCTAGAGAGGCAGGAAGTATTTGTCAATCCTTCCATCGTGTTCTTCATATTTGATGAAATATATTTTCCCACTTTTGTCCCCCATTTTCACACATGCATGCTCCAGTCTTTCCAGGAAAGGTAATTGGATCTGTGGTGTAAATATGCGGGAAGACTTATGACACACCAAGGAGATATTAGAACAGGAAAAAAATAACTGAAATCTGCAATAGAGCCTGATAAACCCAATATTAATTACCTTGCTTATTTCTCATACCACTCTCCCCCTTGAAACCAATTAGTTAGTTGAGATGCTTCTTTTCAGTTTAATGAGGTCTAAGTAGTGAAAATGAATTTCATATTCCTGCCAAGCATTTAACATAGCCTAGTGCAACTACAAAGGCAATGCCATATGAAATGATCTCTCACGCATAATTCCCTTTCTGCAAAATGTATTTATTTAATTGGGGAAATCAGAAATGAGGAAATGAAGTCCCATTTTCACTGCTACATGAATTAATAGACATAGTTTATCTTCACACTGATGCCATTTGGGGTTAGTAGGGTATTAGTCACATGAAATTGCTCAGAATTTACAGACCCAGTTTTAACTAGAGTCCAAGTGGGTCACCAAATCTTCAAAATCAAATCGTAATCTTACCACGAATGGTCAACACCAAAGTGACAAAAACCCTGTAAACTTGTCGTCTAAAGAGCAGGGAGAGCCGGAGGACTGCCACACCTTGAAAATCCTCCACAATGATAAAAGCCAGAGAGGAACAAAAACATGCTGTGACAAACTTGTTCCGTTTCTCCATATGATGTGGGATAACAGGAAAAGTAGGCAGCAGGGTAGAATTTCACCTCTACAGGGAGCATATTTGCTGGAACAATCCTCAGTACACAAAAGACAAGAAGGTCTGAACTCCCTGATATAATATTACCAACCAGTGGGGATGCAAATCTATCATTAATTTAACAGCAGTTTTTGTTTCATGCGGAAAATGTTGAATTAAGGAGGAGCAGAGCTCACACATGATCCCGCACAGGCTTGTGCAACCACAGCCATCAGCAAATACTGTGAAGTGTGGTGGTGGCTGGATCCTTTCCATTTTTAGGGCTTGTTGTGATTCGATGGCATTGGAACAAAAAAAACAAAAGAGGTTGGATTGAAATTTGACGTTGTGTCATTGTGTACATTAACTGTAGTCTGTTGTCCTGTAACTCAGGGGCTGGAAGGGTATGACTCCAATTTGGGTTAACCAAGACTGAAAATATTCCAGGTATGGTGCTGTAAAGGGCTTCGGATTTTAGATGTTCACTATCACTGTTTCACGAAAGAACGTTCTTTTAGTTACACGCGATGACTTTATGCTTCAGCACACATTTTTTGTGTTTGTCTGTTTTACGCCCCCTGGCGTTTGTAGAATACAGCAATAGAAAACACGTTGAGCATGAAAGCCTGTGTGCACTCATAACTCCATCTGTGGAAGCCCCTGCCATGGTGTATTGCGCAAGCATAAACAAAGCTTTTGTATAATGGATGTATTACTGTACAGGCCTACGGGGTACAGGCTCAGGGCCCCTGGACCAGAACCTCAGTATGAAGTCACTGTTAACATTTCTTATTGAAAAGTCACTCAAACTCGCCCCAAAGAGATATGAAACAACCCAAAAGAGAAGCACGACAAAGACAAAAAGATGTGAAATAACTAAAAAGAGACAAAAACTACTGAAGAGAGAAGAAAAAACACTAAACAGAGGACCCGAAAGACCCCAAAGTGATGCAAAATGACCTTGTCCTGCAGGAGGTCGTTTGGGTAAAAGAGATCCCCTTTTACATGTCTCCCCCACCACCACCACCACAACCACCTCATTTGAAGGTTTCTACCAACCATCTTCTGGTCTAATGCAGAGGCACAATTCACAGTAATGAAACATTAACACACCTAATTAATTACACCTAACATCATCATCATCATTACAAATTTATCAATGTAATGCATGAACTTTGTTAAGAAGCCACTCATTTACTTTCAGCCACAGATAGTTCTAAATATTCTACAGGCTCGATTACTTACCAGAACATTTTTTAATATGAGCAAAAGCTGTTTTGTGCTGTTTGCACGCAGCAAAAATAACTGTGTCTGTAACAGCTAAGCTTTGATTTGGACT
Source organism: Percina caprodes (assembly GCA_013375575.1). NCBI lineage: Eukaryota > Metazoa > Chordata > Actinopteri > Perciformes > Percidae > Percina > Percina caprodes. The sequence goes on from JABXJD010000041.1 coordinate 1,923,090, forward strand.
ATTTCTGGATTAAAGCAAGCTGAACGCTTTTTATCAGGACTCAGGGTTTGTCCTTCAGCTATGTCAGCTGTCACAACAACATATTTAGAAAACTGCTGCAAACCACTAAATAAAACAAGGGTCTTAAAAATCTTGCTAATGACCCCAAGAGGATGCTCTGCTTCTTTTACCCAACGGAGCAAAGTGGTTTGAAACAATCAACTAATAATGCCATTCTGAGGCAAAATGTGTTTTGCAGTTATTAAAAAGACAACGTCTCTTACAAACCTCCTTCATGTGCAGTCATGATTATTTCTTTTGGCCAGGGGCTGCAATTTATGGTAGCAGTACTCTAAAAAAAATGCACTTAATTTGGGTTGTAACAGTATATTCCCCATTAGCTGTTTAGAATAGGACATTTGGTTTAGTACACAATGTGCTTTAGTTCACTTCATCCTCTATGTGATCCAAAACATTGCAGGCTTATTATAATAATACATCCTACTTGCAGTGTACATCTTATAAATGGGAGAACATTTAGTCAAAAGTCTGAATCCCACCCACAAGAATCTGGAAGTGTGTCAGTGACTGACTAGCTCAGCTCATGCCTGACACGTTTTACCTTTTAAAAGCACACCTCATCTCCTTAGAGACCTTATGTCCAGGCTGTTTCTCAAACTATTTGCTTTTAACAATTCTTTTGTGTCAGAATGTTGATATAGTTGGAAATCCTTCTTTATAGCCGTGCTTTTGTAGCCATGCTAGCAGCAAGGCTGTATAGCAATGTTGCATGTCGGTTGGTTGGTCCACCAATTTGGTCCAATATCTGAAACTATTGGATGGGTTATAATGCTATTTTGTAAAGACAGTCATTGTGTTTGGAGGATGAAGCCTAAATACTTTGGTGAGCCCCTGAGTAGGCCTCTAGGGCCGCACCATGAGGTTGGCATTTGTGGACTTCAGTTAAATACCTCAACAACTACATGTTGCTGATGCATTTAGTGCATGAAAGCACAGATAATCGCATAAGACTCTTCTTATAATATTTTATGATTTTTTTAGTTTGTTGAAATAGGGCTTATCACGGTCTCCGCTAGCTGTAGATAGGTAGGCCAACGCATGTTTTGTCTCAGTGCATGCATTGTTTTAGTCGGAAGCATCACTGCTAGTTAGCTTAGCGTAGTGAATGGAATCCTATGTTGCCGGTTAGCATGTTCAAAGTGAGTCAACAAAAAACAACAACAACCTGATTACTTCTTGTGGCCTGCGTGTTCACAAGTACAAATGGCAATGCAGATTAAGACTAGATGATTTCCTAGGCAGATATTGACTTGGGACTATCTTGGGTGGAAGCACAGCCAAAGCACTGCCACATGGGCGTAGACATATCACGCGGTGTTGCACCGGACTAAAACAACGCATCCACTAAGACAAAAAAATGCATTAGCCCACCTATCTACAGCTAGGGGAGACCGTGATAAGCCCTATTTCAACAAACAGTGGCGTGTTCCTTTAAATAAGTAATGGGCCCAATGTACTGTATGTAGGTATATTTCTTCAAACACAACATGTACAATGGAAAGAAATGCAATTTTTTTCCACTGTACCAAAAGCAACCGTGACCTCAACTCTGCGAAACACATCAAGCTGTGAACTTTCTCTGCTGTTAACACCCCTTTTATTAATGCTCTGGGATCCTGGCTAAGGCAAGACACAGCTGGTGTAGTCTTAAGAGAGAATTCTGGCTAATTAATTAAGCTCTGGGCAACAGAAATTCATTTTGCATATAAGCGTTGTGACCACAAACCATAGCCCCTGCACAGAATTGGCTCAAAGACTTCAATTAAACATGCTGTTTAAACAAATGTCCACAAGCTTATGGAGCTCTCTCTAATGAATAATTCATAGCCTGGATAAGGGAATAAATGAGAAATACTGAAATATGTAAAACCTATTTGTAGCTGTGAGCATACAGTAATAATTGGCACTGATTGTCCTTAGATTAATTTCCTTAAGAATATAATTTCTTTCATGGCTAGAATGAAATTACACAAATAGTTTATTTCTAGTAAAAAAATATGACACAACACCGGCAAAGTGAACAATATTTGCCTTTCCACTTTAAAGGCTATAGTAGTGGCGTAGGCAGAAGCAGTATTTTGGGCGGGCCAGTACAAAAGTGAGTGGGCTATTTTCAAAAAGACGTAGAAGAGGCAAAAGGACAAAGTGAAAAAAGCAACAATTTTACCTTCCAACACATACTGCTTTATAATGGCAATGGCAGTACTGTCTACAACATGCTCAACCAGCAATGCTCAGTCTAAGAGGTTTAAGGCTAAAATATATTGCACCGGCAGAACCGGCAGCATTGGCTCTGCACGGTTTTTTATTTTTTATTTATGTATTTTTATTTCACAAAGTGGCAACTAAACATGAACCAAACAGCAGAAGGCATTTACCTACTGCAGGACATAGACTAGCCCACATCGGACAGAAATCACACATGTAACAAACAGTGGTTAGAATAAGTTTACACACCCAGGCTAAAGTTGATCCTGACAAAGGATGCATAGTACACATAGTACATATTATGCCCCCCCACATCATCACATGCCCTTCACCATACATAGAGATTGGCATGGTTTTATATCACTTAATAGCATTGAAAGATGATCTTATGGAAAGTTCCCCATGCCGATCTCTAGGTATGGTGAAGGGTATGTGATGATGTGGGGGCTATTTTAATTCCAGAGGCCAAGGGAACTTTATCAGGATGCATAGTATCCTGATCCATGAAATAACTGGTCTTTAAAAAGAAAAATGTGCCTGCCTCTATGGGAATTTAACATAGGGGTGAGTATTACTCATGCCCCCTGTATTTTAACATAGGGGGTGTATACTTATGCCCCCTGTTGGATTTTCCTCTTTTTTTAATTAAGGCATTAAGATCAATTTCCAAAAGATGGTTTTTATTCCTCTTTTTAATCAACTTTAGCCTGGGTGTGTAAACTTATTCTAGCCACTGTATGTTACATGTGTGATTTCTGTCCGATGTGGGCTAGTCTATGTCCTGCAGTATGTAAACACCTTCTGCTGTTTAGTTCATGATTAGTTGCCACTTTGAGAAATAAAATAGTAATTTTTATAACATGTGCAGAGCTCATTCAAGCCACTGATCCTTGTGCATTCATAACAGCATTGTTGCTTCAGGACTATGGCCAGAACATGAGCAGCAAATGCGCTACCAGCAGTAAAAGAAAATGAAAGAATGAAAACTTCCAGCCAAGCATTGTTTGAATTATGAAAGATATAATGAAAAGTGTCCAGCAAGGCGCCAAATCTTAGACAGTGTATCAAGCCCACGGCGGTGACAGGATCAAAGAAAACTAAAAACTACGTCACTCACAGATAAGTTATCTTCTTATTTAATGTGGGCAAAACACAAACGCGTTGGAGCTAGAAGTCATCATCAGTGTTCACCATTTCTTACTAAATAGGAAGGTTACTACTAGGTTACAAGAAGCATGAAACACATTTTAGCCTACTTACTGTTACCTCTGTGAGGGCCAGCACTCAACTCCTCTACTGATGGGGAAACGTCTGAACATGCTGCAGAAAAGCTCGTCCTTATGTATTCCATCCAAGAGAACTGTCCATGCAACTTTAAAGAGAAGCCATTGCTGTCGCGGGAACTTTTAACAGTGCATTGCTTAACACAGCCATGGTACATTGTGTAAAAAGCCAGCAAGCTAATGTTAGCTGCTGAACGCAGCCCGGATAGTCTGCCTGTTGTTACCATAGTAATCACCTCTGTTCCGAAGGCTTTCTAATAATTTAATCCTTATTCTATGGTTTAAACAGTTTCGTTTTAATCAGAAGAGAAGACACATTAAACACATGCAACTAGTTCTTTTACTATTTCTTTCTTTTTTTTAGATACATTTTACTATTTTTCATACCAAAACCTATTTTTGATCAGACTTGGCTGGAAGGGGCCAGTGAGTAAAGTAGGCGGCTGCCCTGACCCATTACTGACTACGCGCCTGGGCTATAGACAAAGTTTCTGGTGTTTTTACAGGTTGGTCAGGGCCCCTTCGACGTCCCAGTGGCGTGTGTAACAACATCCAAACAAAGTGGGTTCGCTGAGCTCCAGATGTGGAGAGGCCCCGGGCTGAGGCTGCACGCCACTTCCTGTTGGTACTGCAGTGGAGCAGCAATGACACTGGTGAGAGCATAGTTGAAAGGAGGTCTCGGGGAGGGGTGAAGGAAGATGTATGTCAAAATAATGTGCCTCCAGGATGCATTATATAAGGCTATTAAATTGTCAGTGTCTAAAACTGTGCATAGTGGATACAACCTTTGTTTGTGACAGGCGAAAATCCATTTTTCATGTTTGTTTCATTGTGAGCTTTGCCAGCGAGTGGTTTCTTTTGTTGGAGTGCACTGGGGAAAAAAAAATATAAAGCTCTGATCCTCTACTCCTCATTAATGCTCTTGAAAGGGAGACATGAGGGATTTAAATGGTATTTTTCCTCTGTAAAGTAATGGAACTATAGGAATGGAGCTCAATATTCTAGTTGCTTAATATTGAAATAACATCCATGTTGAACATGTACATCTTTATGAGGGACTGACAGAACTGAGGAGGGAGGGTAACTATCGCTGCTATAGACTAACATGAGGAAGACAGAAGAATGGAGATCACACCATGTAACGTATGTATGGCTCAAGTCTGAATAAATTGTATTATACAGTGAACACTTACAACTGAGTTACCTCTGCCTGCTCTGAATATCTTACCGCAGTATGATTACAGCAACCCGCCAGGTAAGAGATTATCCGCACAGTGTTAAGAATTGATGACCTTTCAGTGATGAACAGGTTGACCCTGTATACAGACTGTTGGTGGGAGTAAGTTCACGAGGGAGCAAGGCTGCCTCAGGCAGCTGCTATCTGCTCTTTGTCCTACTCTCTATAATCACTTGCACGATCAATGGCATGATTTTCTCCACAGGAAATTGACTGCTGCTCAACATATGCAACGCACCTTTGTTCTCCCTGCAGGAAGCACATTTTTCAGTTTTTACTAAATAGCATACAGGAGCTGAGATGTTGCTCCTGAAACAAATGATTGCCACAGCTGCAAGGCATATTAAATTGTTTTCAGTAGCTGGACTAAGTTTTAAAATTGATTCAAGTGGAAGGTTATTTTTTTGTTTGGCAATCCAATGTTTTAGAAAAGGAACATTCTCCTTCTGCAGTTTCCTATGGACATGTTCAGGGGTTGAGAAACACATGACCCCAAAAGCGGCATCTCTGCCCGCCGCTTTACAGATGCATGACAAACACAATCTGTTCTCTTTTGTGCTCAGTTCACGCTCTTTGCACCAAATAAATACAGCACCTGATGAATCATACCGCAGAGAGCAACACTGGCTGTGCCAGGAAGGCAGAAAACCGCTGTAAGCATATCTAAGAGTGGCAGGCTGTAATCTGTAAGTAGAACTGTAGGGTGGAAAGACGGCTTCCTTGTCCGAATCACTGAGCACACACCTATTCAAGGGTCATCCATCTAATGGACTTCTGGACAAATTCTTTGCAATAAGGCTGTCAATACCTTGGTGAACGAGTGCAATATTTGCTTATATGCTGTCAAAAGAAATTATCAGTGAGAACACTTTTGCAGTGAGCAACAGAATGATATGCTGATTACTCTGTAATCTAAGATATTTTGGGGCTTTTATTTTACAGCTAGGTGAGAAAGGGGGAAGAAGACATGCAGGAAATTATCACAGGTCAGATTCAAACCCTGGACCTCTGCATCAAGACGTAGACCTCTCAATACATGTGCACCTGCTCTACCTCTAAGCCATCCCAGCTACGATAAAGCTGTAATCTTCCTGTCTCGATGGCTTTTCACGCTACAGGTGGTTTTCATTCACAACTAATAATTTATCTAGAGTTTGTGTGTGTTGACAGGGTCTGAACATCAGGTCACAAATTAGCTGTTTCCAAAGTCACTTGTGATTGACGTGGTTTTCTAAACAACATCCACCCCAATAGATTTAAATTTCTATTGGCAAGGACACAACTGATCTCTCGGCCTCTGTAATCTCGATTTCCGATGGCAATAGCAGTCACTGTGAACTTGTGGCATTTCGCTGCCTTTGATGATTGGCCCAATGGTCTGCAACCAATGGTCTTCTTGCCACCAATTCATGACCCGTCAACCCCAATTGTCCCACCAATCCAACAGGCACACAACACCCAGCCCAGAACAAATGTCCCAGTGTCAGAATCAATCCAGACAAGCTTCCCATCCTCTTCTCATAAAACTGGCATCTCATTTATCCAGGAGTGAGGACTAGCCACACTATGGTAAATGGAATGACAGGGTATTTACAAGTTTAGTGGCAGAGGGTCCTGAAGGATTTGAATTGTTTGCTTTCAACTCGTTTTCTCCAAAGAGCTACCTGAATGCACATTTGAAATATTAATTCCATTTCCCTTTTGGTGACTTGAGACCACTTTCTAGAAGATATCTTATTTGAGTGTATTTTTCTCTTTTAAAAAACAATGTTCTTCTCCAATACATATGTGCAGACATGAGTAATGAAACGAATGTGTAGGAACAGGAAGTCTTCTGACTCACAATATTGAGAGTATTGAAAGGACCCCTTGCTGACATGCTTGAGGTGCACAGGCGCATAAAGGAAATAACAGACACCAAGGACCTGCACGCTCATGCAGCTACTTCTCCCTTTGAAGTTCTGACAGCATTCGGCTTCTTCTCCTCTGTTGAATCCTGAGATCATAATTATTTACCATAACCATGGCATGCATGCGCCTGATGTAAACAAAAGTTTGACCGAAATGATTCTGTCGTATTCTATTCAGTGCAATTTCACAGCGACCGCAGTCACACAGATCAAATTGAGAAGGAGCAGTGTAGCATGAATATCAACTGTAATAGCTCAAGACGGAAAGTGCAAAGGCATTCATATCTTTGCGATCTTCAGTGCATACATGTTAATGCTATCAAGGCCAAATCTTAATGTTACACAGCCTAACAATCTAACAAAACACACGAGCAACCACACCCAAGAGACAGTAACACCAGTATCAGAAAACATTTGCTTCTAATCTATATTATACTATGTTTTTTAAGAAATCTATAGTGTAGAGCAAGGCTCTGGAGAACTCACCAATCATGTGGATGGTGGTTCGTCCAGGTCTCATCCCATGATGCTGTTGGATGGTGTCATAGAAAGTGGCCTGACACAGCTGAATGGCAGTCACGCTGACCCAGAGGTACAGGCAGAGCAGCCAGGACATGACAGGACACATCTGCTAAGGACCAGCACAGGTGGAGTTAACCCAAAATACAAACACACACACACACACACACCAGATTTGTAAGCAAAAATTTAGCAATTATTAATACCAAATACATTTCTTTCAATTTTTCATGATTTTGTACAAGCACTCCGGTCTATAATTGGCCTTAATGCACCTCAGTGGAGTGTTTTAGTCATTGGAATTTATCATTACCATGATTATATAAGTATGACTTCTTCACTGTTTCGTCTTTCTACTTCGCCCTGTCTTGTCCCTGAGCCACAACGCTGCAAATGTGGAGTGATCCCTGGGGAGTTTTTCCCATGCAGCAGAGATTTCCCCTGACAGGCTGACTCCCTTCAACTCCTGAGCTGTGCTCCTGCCTCAAAACCTAAATCAAACTTAAAGATAGATAAGATTTTGCAAGCAGCTGGCTGCCGAGGCTCTTCTGTATCTGTCAGAATAATGTGACAGTGACACAGCAGTAATAGGAATCAAAAGCCTTGTAATGTTCCACCATGCTGTTTAGATAAGAAGAAAAGAAAAAAGAAGAAGAAAAGAAAAAAACAACAGCGAGCAATGCTCCTGGCCATAGGAGAAGGGTGGCTGTGAAGGAAATCTATGAAGGAGAAAATACAAAATGTTTCAGCCCTGAAAACACTTCACAACAGTTTTATTCACAGCAGCAATCTGCCAACAAGCAAGAGCTTGTTTGACCTTTTTTATACAGTACATCACAGCATATTAATAAGATTTATGAAATCATTTGGATTCAATTCTTCAGGATATGATTTTAACATGATATGGATTTATTTTAAGTCCCTAAAACTTTTTTATCAACATTAGGAAGAAAAATTATTTGTTGCATCAATTAATACTAACATTATAAAATAATTGCATTCTCCAGATTGTACTTAGTGAAATACTTTTCAGCCCTTTCACATGTTCATTGGGCTTTAAGTATCCAAAGTAGCAATCAAACAGAAAATAGCTGAATAAACATCTAGAAAAAAATCAAAAATTGCCATTCTCAGTATAATCAATATTCTAGGAATAAGATGAAAGGAAAATGCTTTTTATTCTTCTCAACAATGTGCCATAAAAAACAATTATGTGTGCAAATTGCACACGCATTGTTATGGTGAATAAAGCTAAATCCTCCTGACAATGACATTTTTTTATTGCCTAGAGTAGAAAGAAGAAAATCTTACCTGAGCAATCCAACAAAGAGTGTATAAATATCTCAACAGAATGACAAAAATCCATCCATAATGCTGCTCATGTTGATACCATCCAATAACTCTGAATTTAGCTCGAGGAGAGAACTCCACTGACTCTGCCTCCCTGCTCCACACTTTGATAGCAACAGTCCAGTGATTCAGAAATGACCGTCAAGCCGGCGTCAGGAAACAGATTTACAGCTCTTTCAATTCCACCTTTGAAATGTCACAGCTTCCCCTTGAGGAGCTGCTCCCACTGACACTGAATTCATTTGCCCCTTCGCATTTATAGGCACGTGCGGAGTGCTCCTTAATTAACTGTTGTGGAATCTCTTCTTTCAGCGTCTGCATCCTTCCAGTGAGAGGCAGCCTCTGAGCAGCGGCTCTCTCTGAGTCCCCCCCTTCAGCGAGCATTAAGAAACAAATGCTCCCGTACAGCCTGGCTGTTTGTAAAGACTGTATCACATGTCTTAAAGCCAGACTGCCTCTGGATTAGATTGGCATAGTGGGACTCCACCTGATCATATGCTTCTGAAAAATGTAAATCAGGGAAACTGGCACCACTCACTTCGCTGTGACCACATGATTAACAATTATTTACATTTAGAATGGATTCCTTTTACACCTGAGGGAACATTTCCTTTTATTTCTTTTCCTTTTTTGTTGTCAGTTTCTACTCTGTCCTGCATAAAGAGAACTAAGTACATGCTTAATCTTATCTAAATGATTTATTTAGTTATTCCAAGAAACTTAACAAGAAAAGGATATTATATTACCCAATATGAGCATGTGAGGAGATGAAGACATGAACCCTTTGTTCTTAGCTTTGTGTTGTTAAAGGAAGGTGCATAAACTTTGGGAAGAACATATTTTAACAAGCTGAGCAGAAAGGAACATTGAAAGCAGACTGTGATGATAAATAATAATGTCAATTCAGCTGAGGTAATCTTAACCTACAGTGGGGGAGTTTTTGTGTGTATGATGTAGACCAATGGAGATCATAGCAAAGAAGGGGAGGTGAGTGCTGTTATCTGAAGTAAATCAACACCAATCTGTATGTGTAGGAAACAGCTCTATTCTCCCCGTTCCTCACCACCTTCACAACATGGTGAGTTCTACTTTTGCATTGTGTCTGGATTTCTTTTTTTTTATCACTAGCATGCAGAACATGCCCAAGGCCTGCAGTTCACACTGCCATCTCTACGGCATAAAGACTTCACATTTTATTTTGATGCTTGCTCAGGAAGACAGGGTGCATTCCCAGTTCAGAAACGAGTGAAGAATACCCAGAGAGAGAGGAACAGCATGAAACTACTTGAGATGTCGGCATACTACAACATAGCATTAATGTCTGAGGCTTTGGCAGAGTCAACTCTGTGCAGTGGGGATTTGGGACATATAGGAGGAAGCCAAATATCATAAATTGCTGAGTTGTTCTGAGCAGAACAAAAGTTTCCAAAGACTGGGTGGTCATTAATTGTTCATTGAGATTTTCCCATTTTGACACTGTGCTTTGACACAAACCGCTTGTTTCACAGGGAGTTTGCAGAAGTAGAATTCTTGGAGCACACTGGAGGTTGTGCATCCGAAACACAGAACCCTCAAGTCAATATTATAATTGATCTTTGTTCCTCTGAAACACATAGGCAATTATCCAGAACACTAGGAAAATAAATAAATAATTATGTGGAATAGGGGTGTATTATATCACAAAAATCTAGATCTGATGTGACACCGCAGCAATCAAAGATATTGATACTGACCAATACTTTTTATTATTAAAAGCGGGAGGCTAAAGTACTATAATCTACCTCTCAAAACCTTTTCAAGCAGAGCGCATGCACCAAAAAGGAGAGGCATCCATCGTATTAAAGCTAGTGCTGACACTCAAAACAAGATCGTTGCTATTGAATTTTTATTAATAATCCAACCCATCCCTAATGTTCTACAACCGTTAACCTTTATAAATGGCTAACAGAAGGTCTCTAAGTCCCTGGGTAAACATAGTAAAGGTCTGTAATAATGTTGTGCCCAATTAAATCACTCCAGAGAACCCATTGAAGCACAGTCAAGAGGTTATTTGCTGCTTGTTCAAAAATAATAAGCCTTTTTAACATTACTTTTATTTTTGCACGTCATGCATGTTGTGGGCCACATTATCCTAGAATTCCTACAGCATATATTCAGTCATACAGTAGGTATTATTTCCATCCATTAGTAATCTCCCAGATAATGGGAAACTTACCCTCTGTGTAGCACAGCCCCAAGCCCATTGGTTCCTAAAGAAGACGTATATCTTTCAAAACCATATATATATATATAAAATATGCACCTTTTTATTTAAATTTTTATACATGGCTCAGTAATTTCCTTAACCAGTGGGGCACTGCAGTGTTTTTTAGCAAAATTTACTCAAACTTGAGAATTTGTCGGGGACTATTTTCAGTGGTGGCTTAATAATAAACACGTTGGTGCTCTAGTAAGTGTTTCCACTCAGCAGGTCAGTGACTGTGGAATCGACTTACAATATTGCCCATGTCCACGGATGCCTTCAGTGCAATGATGTGGCTCATTTATGTATTTTGGGTAACAATGGAGCTCTGTGACACAGACACAGTTTATCACGCTTCAGACAATACGTGTCTGTTGGATTTAGTGACATCTACTAGAATACCTCTTTCCTCACCCCTCCCTTTCCATGTGCGTTGTAGACAGGAAACGTAAAAATATAAAAAGGAATTACTAAAGCCGGTGTTTGGTTGTCTGTTCTAGGCTGGTCTCACATTACCAGACCTATCTACACAGCGCTGTGGAGGAAGGTCTGGCAACACCACACAGTCAGGGGTTGTTTGCATTTCCTTAAACCAATTACAATTGTCTACAAAAGGGTCTTGGAACGGAACTTGTTTTGGTGAATCATTTGCCCCCCACGAAAGAAAATGCCACACAATATAAAATGAAGTTAACTAATCACAAAATATAGTAACATGAGTTATTTCAGTGAACATGGTTAAATTTAATTTGCTCTAACCAGTGTTAAAGCTTAGATTGGGCTCAAAATATCAAGCCCAACCCTACCCGAGTCGTTGTGTCTGAGCCCGACACACCAACTGTAACTATGAGCCTGAGCCAACAATTTATTTTAATACATGGGTTGTTATATCTGACGTTGTCAACTACAATTTCATGTTGTTTGAACTACAGAAATCTGTTCAGAATTAGCTTGATGAATAATGCAACAAGGATGAAGCACGTAAACTGCGTTGTTTGTTTATTCACAATGGAGTGGATGGCAAATGGCTCTGAATGAAGAAACGTAAAAAAAAAAACTCCACCCTAGCTCCCTCAGCCCAATAGAGTGGGTAATCAATGCAGCAACATAATCAAAGCCATGGAACCATATAGGAGACTTTCTTGTCTCGATCACCCAATTAATACTGTCCTTTGCCACGGGCCGCATATAGGACAGACCATATCTGCTGCTAAAAGACTTGTGAGGTATCTCAAACAATCTGGCCTAGTTGTGCAATTATCAAAGACAGTGCTGCGGATGTGGGAGACACGATGTAGCACAGTTTACCTCACACTCAAGTCAGTGCAAGACATATACACAGAGCTACGGGAGAAGCTGGAGAGGCATAGCTTTCTCCCCACCCAATTAGGCTAATAAATAATGATTCAAAAAACACAAATGCTTGATCAAGGGCCTGCTCCGAGGATAGTGGCCGGTAGGTTGTGGAACGGTATGCAGAAGTCACAGTTTGGTTCATACCTCGGTTCAGAAATTACGGTTTGGTACAATGGAGGGCAAGACAAAAATGCAGAAGGCAATTTCTTTTTATTGTTCATAACTCAGGCTGTACCGCCTACAGTCTCTCACCTGAGTGTGTAAAGTAAGATGTAAACATTAAACAATACCCCACAACATCTCCAGACTCCATCTGGAACTTCTACACAATCAGCTATGAGACTAAAAATGCAGAATCTTTTATTTATGAATGCAAATTACATAGAATAATAACAAAAAATATGTGGACGGGATGGCATGTTGTAACAAGGTTCGAGTACATGCAGAAAATACTTACAGCCCTGTTTGTTTTTGTATCTAAAGGCTGGTTAGGCACAGTAGGGAGGAGAAGTTGGACAGTTTTTTTTGTCATATTCCAGTGATTGGTACATCTGGGTGATGGCGCTGGATATGCGTTAGCATGTTAGATGTATTTCCACTACCCAACATCAGCTGAACAACGTCGATGCAGTCCTCGTCTTATCCACCACTCTCTCGCCTGTACTGCTGCAACTGACCCAAAGTTTTTGAGGCAGGAACGGCACCAGGCGGGAGGGCATGAGACGAGATTGCATGACATGGGAGGCTCCAAGCTGCAGCCATACAGTTTTTAAGTTTTGCCAGACTTGTGATCTTAAACAGGCCTGCGGGTCCTCTAACTCTTGCGGGTCGCCACCACTCACCGTACTCATCCTTAGTGCTGCCGCCTCGGACTCACTCACTCACTGGAACGTCGAGCTGACAAAAAACTGCATGTGGTCAGAGCTCGGCTAGCCTCAGAGCTAAAGCAGGGCTCCAGATTACGTGTCCTTAAAACCCGTGTAACAGTAGTTCCCATTACATTTTTCGATTGTAAGTTTTAGTTATTGTTATATAATACGTGTGCTGCTGAAATATCAGCTGACAGATAATCTAAAATCTGACCAGTGTATTGCCGTGTGTATTTTGTCCATAGAAATTCCCACCAATTAGTCCCAAAACATCCCAGTTATAAAGTAAATGCCATATCATATTTTCTTTGTTAATCTTCACAATCATTCTCTGAACGAACCCGCCTTGTTGCATGACACATTTTCAACATGGTAGCTGCTCCTGATGCAACCGGAGTTTAACGTAAACACAATGAAAGCGTAAAGTGAGGGCCATCCGGCGGAACCTCTAACAGCGCTGGAACTATCCGGTGAATCATCGATCCAGACTAGTTTTGGTTTGCGTCATAATATCCCACAATGCAGCGCGGTAGTACCAAGAATGTTCATAACCGACAAATGGACAGAAACCATGTAACGTCTATGACACTCTTATTTACATTTCCACGTAATTTAACAACTGTTGGTGTAGTCATTCAGTGATTTAGGCATCATCTGGTGATGCCGCTAGAGCGGAGGTAAGCAGGGGTTACCATGGTTACACGTGCTCCCCCCGCGACCCGAAACCGGATAAGCGGTCGAAGATGGATGGATGGAAATTCCATTTCTGCTAGTAGATCCCCCTAAATCCTACGTACTAGATCTTTAACGTCTAACAATGTGTCAACAATTGATAATTCTTTTACAGATGTTAGTTTCAATGACCCACATCCTTTACTCATAGCAAAACCCAAACTTTGTTGTTAGATTTATTCCAATTTTGAAAGAACATCTTGAAATGCCCCTGAATCCAAATCTATCATTCTTACAGTGCAACAGACAAATCAAACCGACTTTTTCCTGACCTGCACAACACCAGTTTCTGTCTGAAGAAGGTTCATGCACTACTGATTCAATGGACTCCTCCCTGAAAGCTTCTGACGGCTGCTCTCTGAAAAGTAACCCGGACTTTTTTTTGTAAGAATGTTCACAATAGTTGTCTCCTAAATCTAAAAGGGTCGGTACAGATGTGGCCAGGAAGCAGACAGCCCATAAGCTCCCACAGGCTTTCGGCCTGAATGTTACATACCTACAGTGATGAGATTGTCAGGGACATTTCCAAAGCATCATGCTTCTTCTTGTATTTGCAGAAAGGCAACATAAAGTCATGTATTTCTTTTTACAAATAATGGCAGCAATATGTGCCTACTCTTAACGCCTGTCTGATTCCATGTCAAATTTCTTTTCCAAATGGCATGCCCACAAGATAAGGTGTTGGTTGTTACTTTATGCCGAGGGTGGCTAAGCAGAGTAAAAATGTCAATAAATCGTTGTGTTTTGCTCAGGGTGGGAGAGCTGGAGATGTCTCAGGAAAAACTATGGAGCTGTTTTCTAATTCGCTTCCCCCTCAGCTGTGCCTACTCTTGTCATAACAGGAATCGCTAAAGGTTTAGCTGCCCTAAAAAAAAACATGTGACATTTTAAGTTGATACTACTCTTGATTGCAATAACACCATTCCCAGGAGGCCAATTTCTATTAGACATCCAGAGCACGCCATACTGTAGATCACGTCATGCATCACCACGCAATGCCTTTTGGACATTAAAGGAGGAGGGGGGAGTTCTTGCAGATAAAAGTTGGATGTTTCTACAGGCATTCCTGCTATGACTTCATACAAATCCTCACATGCACCTTCTGTTCACGCAGGCTGTGACATTAAAAAAAAAAGACAAGTGGTGTGAATACAGCTTCAAAGATTCCACAATAGAAGAAGATATCATCTTGCTGTTGGTTTAACAACTCAAATATCTTTTCTCTGAGATCAATAAATCAAATGAAACAGTGAGGGATCCCTGTCAAGCGATTCATTTGCATTTTCATCGAGTCTTTTTGTTTTCTGAAGCATTCTCTGCTTCTTTCTGGAAAGGTCAATATGGAAATGGTTGGTGTCTACTTTATCTGCATGAGCCAACTCTTAAGTTCAGTCAAGTAAGAAATCAGATTATCTTTATAGAAGGCAGTGTGAGAATCTGGGCTTTGAATCTTTTGCAGTAGAGCATTAATGTCTGGGCAGAATCAGCCCAAGCTGCTATTACAATAACTGTCTAAGTCTTGAGCGGGATGTTTTTCAATTCGCTGAGCTCCTCAAATGGAAATTGAGCGCCTCACCTTTACATCAGTTGATCTTAACATTTAATAGATTCTTTTAAGGATATTAATCTTTTCCATTATATCTTTGTCGTGGATAAGAGAGAGGCATATTTCTCTCAGGCCAAACAACTCATTAATTTCCCAGACACAAACCTTTCTGCACCTGAGGTTTGATATGAGAAAACTCAGGTGAAAGAAGCAGAATAAAAAGCTAACAGTTTGCCAATGTAATGCATGCATAGTTCTCCCTCATTTTTTTTTCAAGCATATAATTTGAAACTGGAAATGCCTTTGCTCCTCCATTATTTCCTGAGTCCGATTGACATTTACTGAGAGCTATACTATTTGATCCCACCATTAGGACAAAAATGTCATTCCATGCACATTATGAACATTTTCAAATTATCAAAGAGGGCTACAGTGTTGCCGTGTCAGGCAGAAAATATAGAGCCAGCATTACAACATAAGTAGCCATTCTTTTAGCCTAAACTGCAGACGACAGTCTCCATAGAGAGTAGAAGCTGTTGCCTTCTGGGTCTGGGCTTCACCGTTCCATTCCAGTAACTTCCTCTGTGCCTCCTGAGATTTGCTTCTGCAAAACCTGCTCTCTCGCATGGCATCCAGGTGATGAAAAGAAACACGAATACAATAGGTGGCTCACACTCCTGCCTTTTAAAAATGTCATTGACCGTCAGCGGTTTTCTGGGTTAACGGCCCATGCAGGGTTGTGTAAATAAATTAGAGTTTAAATGCACATGCCAAGCAGTGATGTGCGTTCGGTTGTCTTTTAAAATGTAGAATCAGATATAAAAACATCAAACAGGGGAGATTACAGCTTTGTGATTTTGAAAAAGGAGGAAATCTTGTTCTCCTTAAAGTCAAACAATCAATCATTGTCATTGCCTTCAGCGTGTCATCCTCGTCTCATACGGTCGAGATTGCGCATTGAAGTCATGTTGGCTCCATCACATCACATGACAACCCTGAAATTGTGGTTGTTTATGTAATTGAACTTGGCAGTCCTCCTCTGATGCCTGTATTCATCTACTGAGATGAAAACACATTGCACACGCCAGATCATTCTTGTGAAGGGGCTGTATGTTGATGCTGGATTGTATAAATACATCCTCCCATGTCGAAGTATCCTTGAGCAAGACACCAAGCCCCGAGTTACACCCGGTGCTGCGCTATTGGTGTGAGTGTTTATCTAATGAGCAGGTGGCACCTTGAACGGCAGCCTCGGCTACAGTGGGTGAATGGTTCCTGTACTATGTAAAAGCACTTTGAGTAGTTGTTAAGACTATATAAGAACAGTCCATTTACAAGGTCAGTGTGTCTCATGCAACCTTTTCTGGAAAGCACTTAGCACAACAAATGTACCCCAAATGGCTTGAAACCTGCTGGTTTGCACGCTAAAGGCGGCTCACTTGGGTTGAGAGCTCCACCTCTATGCTCTACGCTCTCTCCCTCCCAGTAGAGTACTTGTTCTGGACCACTGCTGGCTGAATATGACATGAACAGCTGGAGAACCCTCACAGGCAGAGGTCAGCTTTTCTATAAGTGATAACTACGGTTCACCAGACACCA